>JAFREQ010000081.1:1340000-1355000 GCA_025331565.1 Holacanthus passer | reverse complement strand
GGTCGACAACTGTAAAGTGTTAATTAGTTGAAAAAAGAGAAAGAGTTGCTTCTTCTGTCCTGAGACCTTCATCTGCTGCCAAAGAGAAAGAGCTCGTGTCTCTGATGCGTCAGTGAGGAAACGACTCACAGATCTGTTTAGTTTATCAAAGTGAGGATCAGACCGTCGAGTTTTTCTAACTGCTGATGAAACATGTAAACTCAAATCATATGAGTGTGACTGTGAAAAGATCGCAGACATAGTTTTCTCGTCTTTTCCTCCAAACTGTGCAACAAGTAAGTTTTTATTCTGCTGCTTCAGGTTCAGTTGAAATGCTGGAAACTGGTCACATGAAAACATGTTGATTTTATTTCTCTGACTAATACTTACATTGACAAAAGCGTTCGACACATATTTATCTCCCTGATTCTTCTTTTAGAACAAACACAAACAAATCTACTAAAATACTCTGAAAGCTTTTTACTGGAGACACTAAACTCAGTATCTGACTAAAGAAAGTTAGTGGAACGTGAACCCAGCGTCTCATCCTTCTTCTGACGGAACAAATACGCTTTATTTTGAAGGGGCACAATTCTGGAAGAGCTTTTTAAAGTGTGAAAGAATAAGCGCAGATGACACGAGGTTTCATCTCTGATCGATTGTGATCGATTGATAACAAACAGACAGAGGGTGAAATGAAAGAGTTGAATCATGGGAAGTGTAGGATTCTTGGATTTCAGTCTCTGCTGCTTCGATCCAGACAGTTCTTTAAAAAATCTGTACGACATTACAGCTCCTTTAATCGACGCACATGTTTCCTCTGATCAGATTTTACAAACACAGCTGCGACCTGAAACGTCTGTTTAGCTTCAAGTCCATTTTCTTCATGATTGTTTCTTGTTCTGGCGACGGAGGGTCGAAGCTGCCGTCGTTCTGTTGACACTCGGTTCTGTGGACTTGATCGCTGAGAAACACATCCATCTGCTCTCACACATTTTCAGTCATAATAGATATGTTTTTGAAATTAATATCAGATCAGATACGAACAGTCGCTTTGCTTTGCACAGACAGGAAGTTACTTTCTGTTGCATCTGATTTTGTTTTAACTTTGTTCTGTTTGTTCACGTCTGTCTGTTCTTTTCATCTCTTTGTCATAATGTTTGTTCACATTGTTGTGTTACTGTGTGTGTTTTCTGTTTGTGTGACCGTCCGTCCTTTCTTCTGTGTGTGTGTGTGTGTGTGTGTGTGTGTGTGTGTGTGTGTGTGTGCATGCTCTTTTCATTCCCACTTTCTTCCTCGCGTGTTTCATCTGTGCTTCCCTGATCGTTGGTGTGTGTCCAGATGGCGAGTGTGTGCCTTGTTTTGTGTCGGTGTGTGAGTCTGTCGAGGCTCCGCAGGGACGTGAAACAAGCACCAGACCTTGTAGGTGCTGTCAACCAATCACACATCAAGGCCCCTGTAGTTCAGCCAATTGATGATCAAGGCTCTGGCCCTGAGTCCAACAGGAGGCGGAGCCAACACTCACATCCCAGAAGTGTGTGTGTGTGTGTGTTTGTGTGTTCACACATTCACTGACTGTGGTTACATTTTTCACACAGGTCATAAAAATGCACAGAGAAACATTAAAGCTTGGACAAAGTGAAAACACACACATTCAGTGAGTCTTTGTCGTATAGCGACAGATTTGGAATCAGTAAAGGTTGAAATTACAAATGAGCCAGAGGAGGAACTGCAGCAGAAGAAACAGAAACAGATAGTTGAATCAGCTGTAGCGCCATCATCAGGTCAAAATCTTCAACATCAGCCTCAGCTGTGTTTCTTATTAGAAGAACGTGGTGACGTCGTACCTGCATGTTTCCACACTGAGCTGCTTCTCCATCAGGTTCCTCTCTGTTTGCTGTCTGAGTCCTGATCGATGAGAGGAGGAGGAGGAGGATGGTGACAGTGTCAGACGAAGATCAGTGGAGACACAGAACTCACATCAAAGAGCTTCATTCATTTGAAAACATTTCGTTGCATTAAGTCATCACAGACGTCTCCGTCTCTCTCTGTCTTTCTCCGTCTCCCTGTGGCGGCTTCCAGTGGAGTCCAGCTAATTACAGCAGCTATCAGCTGTGTGTGTGTGTGTGTGTGTGTGTGTGTGTGTGCCAGTAAATCTATCTTTGTGAGAACCAGTTTGAGTTTCAGCTCTTTGGAGTGAGGACAATTTTAGAAAGTGTGTTTGAGGAGGAGTTTGGTTCAGGCAGGTTCAGTTGTGATGGATCAGGTGATGAGACGCTGAGCGTCCTCACAAGTATACAAGTACACGCGTGTGTTTCTGTGTGTGTGTGTGTGTGTGTGTATCCCTGCTGCTAAATTCTCATTTCAAATAGCCCATGGTGCTCTGATGGAACGGTGGTCTGCGCACACACACACACACACACACACACACACACACACACACACACCTGCTCATTAACTGGATTCCAAAACCAATCAGTGTGAGTCTGACAGAGGAGCTCTGTCTGAGGCCACACACACACACACACACACACACACACACACACACACACACACACACACAGAAACACAGAGTGTGTTTTCACTGCTTGTCTGATCATCTCTGGTCCAAACCAGAAGGACGAACCCTGAACTGATTAACACTGAGACTCACAGACTGAAACACAGAGAGAAAACAGGACAGTTCAACTTCAGTTTTCCAGATAAACACAGTTTAGCCTTTTGAACCAGACTGAGGTCAATAATCTCTGACAGCAAATAACAGTGAGAGGGAACTGATTCTACATCAAGGAACGATGAATGAACAAGTTCGTGTGTGGAGACAAACTGAACGACCTGGATGAAAACACCAGTCGTCCTCTGTCTCTCAGTTTGACGTCTTTATAATGTTAAATAGTAAAATAAGGTCAGATTTTATCGTTGAGACCGAGTGGTTTTATTTTCCAGCCGTTCTCACCTCTTCTGTTATTATTATTGTGTTGTAAGTTTTTCTGGTTTTATTTGCTTCATCCCCTTCTCAAACGTTTTAATCCTGGTTCAAACATGTGAAACACTTTGTTTTAAAACCTGTTGTATTAATAAAGTTTAGAATTGTTGTTATTACTTTGAACAGGACTCATATGGACGATATAAGCTTATAAAATGTAAACACAACTCACTTTAAGTGTTTGAAAAAACTGACCTGTGATCTTGTTTTGGTGGAGAGGAAACCTCCTGCAGAGACACGAGTCTGAACCAGAGACACAGAAACAAAATACAGTAGATTCACAGTCTGTGTTTCTCTCTCCATCTTAAACCCCGAGGGCAAGAGTGAGAATACACAACCTCCACAGGAGGCTGAGCACACACACACACACACACGCACACACACACACACACACACACACACACACACAAACACACATGCACACACACACACACACACACACACACACACACACACACACACACACACACAAACACACACACAGACACACACACACAGACACACACACACACGCGCACACACACACACACGCACACACGTGCACACATGCACACACACACACACACACACACACACACACACACACACACACACACACACACACACACACACACACACACACACACACACACACACACACACACACACACACACACACACACACACACACGCACACACACACACACACACAGATGGAGGGTTTGGGTTATATTCCAGTACGGAGTCATGCCTGAGAAACACACAGACGGCTTAACTCCCAGATCCTCTGAGATCTCTCTCGGTCTGTTTCTCACTCGTTCCTTCTTTCTTCATTTTGTCTTCATTGTCACCGTCTGATATTTTCTCTCATATTGTTGCTTCATTGTTGAATATGGAAGAATTTTAATTTGAAATAGAGACTGATTAAATGTAAAACGTCTCACACACACAAACAAGTGATTTCAGTTTGTGACAAATGACAAATACAAACGTGTTTTTCCATCAACATCAGTAGAAGTCGAGGTCAAAGGTCAGAGCTCACAGTAATGAAGCCGCTGCAACACGTTGGTAGAGAAAAGTAAACAAATGAAATGCTGATCGTGTTTCAACCAATGAAAAGAATCTGTTGGATCTTGCAGGATTTTGACAATGAAACCAACATGTCTGGATTCAAGCTGATGTTTCACGTCAGCTGAGAGAGAAGTCGAGGAAAGAGGGAAATGTGAGAGAACAGAGGATGAAAATAATGAAGAAGGAAAGGAAAGACGAAAAGAAAGAAATTAGAAATGAAATGAAAAGTAGGAAATAATTTGTTTTACCTGCTAAAAACTGTGACCTGCACTGAATTAGGTTTTGATATGCACCTTCCCGGCCCCCCGCCTCCACCCCCAGACAGAGAGGAGGATGAAAGAAGATGAACGTTAACCCGAGAGAGAGAGAGAGAGAGGGGGAGAGAGAGATAGCGAGAAGCCGAGAGAGAGAGAATCTTTAATTAGAGACAGATGACTTTGCCACGCCTCAGAAGGCTGGAATTACACTGCAGGCTATGAGGCGAGGCTAATTTCACATGTAATTGTTGCTGCAATCCTCGCTGTGCTGCTAACGCTCCCAACCTCCCTCCATCCAGAGCGAGCGAGCGAGGGAGAGAGAGAGAGAGAGAGAGTGAGAGTGCACAAACGATTAGACGAAAGAAAGTAAAGTAATTTGTTGCTGCAAACGTCTGTGAGCTTTCAGCCTTTTTACTGAAATACCTAGAAGGAAGGAAGGAAGACAAGAAGGAACAAAGAGAGACAGGGAAAGGAGGAAGAAAGGAAACAAGGGAGGAACAAAGGAATGAAGGGAAGAAAATGGGAAATGAAAAATAAGGGGGATTAAAAAGGAATGGAAGAAGGAGGCAAGGAAAGATGCCAGGAAGAAAGTAAAGAAAGAAGGAAGGAAGGAGTGAACACAGGAAGGAAAGAAGGAATTAAAGGGAGGAAAGAAGGATGTAAGAAAAGAAATAAAAAAGGAAATGAGGACAAGATGGAAATAAAAAAGGGAAAGAAGGAATGAAAGATGGAGCAGAGAGGATTGAAGGAAGGTAGGAAAGGAAAATTAAAGGAAGGGAAGGAAGGAATTGAAAGGAAAGAAGAAAGCAATGAATGGAAGGATGAAAGAAGGAAGAGAGGATGGAGAGAAAGAAGGACAGAGGGATTGAAGGGAAGAAGGAAGATAGGGAAGAGGGAATGAAAGAAGGGAGGAATAAGTGAAGGAAACAGAGAAAGAAAATGTGAAGAGATGTGACCCAAAATACTTCAACCTGAAAATCAGAATGAGCTGAAATGTTTCATCTGATTCTAAATCTACATTCTGATTCTTTCTTGAATCGTCCAGGAAACAAGTGAAGGAGGAAGGAAGAAGGAGCAAAGAATGAATAGATGAGTGAGTGAAAAGATAAAATCTGCTCTTATAATCCACAGCAGAGGAAGATGTGACCTCTGTGTTTAAAGAGACACAGAAAGAGAGAAAAAGAAACTGAGAGAAAAAAAGTGAAGGAAAAATCTGTCTTCAACCATTTAAAAAACCCACTTTGAAACAGCAAAAATCTCTCCTTATCCTACAAAAGAAACGTCCTGCAGCTCAGGAAAATCTCTCTCTCTCTCTCTCTCTCACTCACACACACACACACACACACACACACACACACACACTTTTCTCTCTTTCTTTGTAGACTGATATTCCCTTTTCTTCTCCCCAGAGACCTGCAGAGCTCTGCCGCTGCCTCGCTCTGTCTGCTGTGTGTACAGTGTGTGTGTGTGTGTGTGCTGTGTGTACAGTGTGTAGATGTGTGTACAGTGTGTAGATGTGTGTACAGTGTGTGTGTACAGTGTGTGTCTGGCAGGATGTGTTGAGAACGTTTCCTGGGTCAGACGTCCCGATGTCGCGTTTTGTCGTTTGTCGCAGCTTGTTATACCGAGCAGAGAGCTGAAGTCCTCTGGGACTGTGTGTGTGTGTGTGTGTGTGTGTGTGTGTGTGTGTGTGTGTGTGTCTCACATGCTTTTATATATCTTGAGTGTGTTTTTGTGTATGTTCACATAATTTCATGAGTTGTGTTCAGGACTGAAAAGACTGTTACAGGTGAGGATGTGATTCTCACTGCAGATGAGGGGACACGTCCTCGTCCTCATCCTCGTCCTCGTCCTCGTCCTCTTGACTTTCACCGTCTCTAAACAGTGTCCTGTTAAGACAATAGTTTAAAATGATACTACGCTGTTCACATGACACACTTTTTGTCCCAAACTGTCAACATGAGGACAGATTTTCAACAGAAACACAGTTTGCATCATGATTCATTCTGCGACTCATCTGATATCGATTAAACGAGCAGACGTGAAGACGTGAAGACGGAGACAGACGGGACTGACACAAACAAACATATTCACTAAAGGAGGTCTTGTGGCGACAGACTGGAAGAAAAGCAAAGTGCAAAGTAAAAGATCCAACAAGCAGAGAGAAGACACACAGCTTCTCTTCAGCCGGCGTCCGACGTCCAGCCGAGCTCCATCGTCCTCAGATACTTACACCTCGCTTCAAACACACGGCTTCATCTTATTCAGTTTAGTTTAGAAGTTGTGGTGACACAAATCTTTGGCCCCTGATGGTTCGTTTGTGTCAGTGAACGTCTCATGTAAAGTTTCATCACAGTGAGTTCTTATATTTTAATATGAACGTGTGATCATTTTCACCGTCTTCTTCTCTTTGTCGACCTTGTTGTCTTTCCCTCACTTCACTAACTGAATCATGTTTGTGAGCATGTGTGTGTTCACGGTTATCATGTGTTGTCATATGTGCCACCGTGTGTGTGTGTGTGTGTGTGTGTTTTTGTCCTCTAAAAGTACACACACACACACATATATTGTCAAAGTTGTGTGCTTGTGTGTGAGTGTGTTGCATATCTCTTGTATCTTTGAGTGTGTGTGGATCTGTGTGTGTGTGTGTGTGTGTGTGTGTGTGTGTTCACTGTCTCACCTTTTCACAATTTCCTCTTGTGTGTGTGTGTCTTAGTGTGTTTGCGTTCTCTCTCATCTGTGTGTGTGTGTGTGTGTGTGTGTGGATTATGTGTCCTGTGGGAGGCTGTTTCCTGTGCGTTTGTTCTGTCAGTCTTGATAAAGTCGGGGATATATCTGCTTTAGAACAAAGAGACACGACTCAGCAGCATCTCGCCAACTTTCCCTCTCTCTCTCTCTCTCTCTCTCTCTCTCTCTCTCTCTCTCTCTCTCTCTCTCTCTCTCTCTATCTCTTCTCTCTTGAGACTCCCTCAGCTTCCCAGGAACGCTGTCTGACTGAAACCTGACGCGAACACTCACACACAGAAATGAGCAGGAATCTCATACAGGAATAAAAGCCGCCTGACGAGCGCGGAGCCAATGTCGGGCCAAGGTTGGCTGTAAACATGTTTGCAGAGTTTCCCTTCAAAACAACAAGTGACGGCTCGTCTCACAAAGCGTTGAGCAGCAGCAGAATTAAAACCAATCAGACTTTTATTGTTAAAGTTTTCTACCCAAACAAGGCAGGAAATTTGAAGTTGAGGTGACTTGAAGCACAAGAGTAAGCAAAGTGTTGATGAGCTGGTCTTTTGTTTATATTTTGTGTTCCACACACACACACACACACACACACACACACACACACAGCCGGTGTAAACATAAATGTAAACAAAACTTTGCTTCTTTCTAAGAAAACTCTACACGACACCTTTAATCTGAAAAAGTCTGCGGCTCATGAATCCAAATTAATTCTCAGATCTTATATAAAATGTTTTCCTGAAAAACACATAAGACATTTTTATACTTTTGTTGCTGATGTTTGAGCTTTTGGTTTCGGTTTCAACCAAGAAGAAAAACTTTGATGGTCAGAAACATAATTTCAGTTTTGTTTAGTTCCACGATTACGAATCACAGAAAAATAATAATCATCTGTGGTTAGACAGACAGAAACATCCTCTTTGTCTTCAAGAGAGAAACCACACACACACACACACACACGCACACACACACACACACACACATGAACGCTGCAATGTTTCGTTTACCTGCAAACAGATTTTATTTCCTGTGACAGTTTGTTTAAGTGTGTGTCCTGAGAATAATGTTTAATGTCATCTCAAGGGGAAAGCCTCCTTTAAAACGTGTGTGTGTGTGTGTGTGTGTGTGTGTGTGTGTGTGTGTGTGTGTGTGTGAGAGAGAGAGAGAGAGAGAGAGAGAGTGAACATGACAACACACAGTATTGCAGTTACAAAGCGACTGTGAGCTCTGGTACACAATTAATGTGTGAGCCGTATGATGTGTGTGTGTGTGTGTGTGTGTGTGTGTGTGTGTGTGTGTGTGTGTGTGTGCATGTTCTCCATTCATCACCCTGCTCTCCGTTTGACCTTGGCACCTTCTTCATTAGAATAAAGATTGTCTGTCGTTTAGGCTACATGGTCGGTCTGCTGGACACACACACACACACACACACACACACACACACACACAGAGCCATGCTATTACATTTCTGTCATTGTGGTGGAATGGAGAGAAGAGAGGAGGGAGAGGAGGAGGAAAAGAGGAAAGGAGGAGAATCAACAATCCAATGAGAGACTGACTGAGTCTCATCATTTCCTGTTGTCGTCTCTCGTGCGTCTCGTTGACGTGTAAAAACCAAACGTCCTGATTTTGACGTATAATTTTGTGCAGAAAAGTAAAGAAATCGATCTCAGCTTCTAACAGAGATTTTGTTTCTGAAATATTTAGAAGTATAATTATTTCTCAAATCTTTCTCACGGTTTCAAATAATTCAGCGTCGAAGCAGATTTACATCATTTCGATCAGGTTTTGCAGAGACTGTAGCTCCTGAAGTTAAATCACAGGCGTCTTTCTCTGTGAACATGAAGAAGAACATTAAATGCACCGAAGGAATCTCATCGTTTCATCTCCGTGATCGTCGTCACTAACTGAGCTTCAGTCCTTAAAATCTGTCTGTAAGAACATTTAAATGTTTCCAAACCAAATTTGCTTTGAAATAACTGTTTCATTTCCCTTGATTTAAGTGTGACGACATGAATCAAGACGATTCATTTATTCGCGGTTGTTTTTGCACTGGAAGCTTCTCAAGACTCGGTGAGATGACTTTCTGTTCGATTCGTTGCAGTGTGAGCGCTCGTTTGTTTTTGTGATCTTTGGTCTGAAGCTCATTTAATCTCCGTTTTCACTTGATCCCAGAGCTGTTCAGGTGGTCCGGTCCACATCCCCGCGCTTTCTTCTTTTATAGTGTTAATGCTCCAGATCAGAAAACTAAGACGTGATAAAACCACAGGGATGTTTAGGAATGAAAGCCTGTCTCAAATAAAGGCCTGCTTCCTTCTGTAGTTGAGAGTTGAGGTAAATAGAGACCAGACTGCTCTGACTTTCTGTTTGTCTCATTTACTCCATTTACACACACACACACACACACACACACACACACATGCACACACATGCACACACACACACACACACACACACGCACACACACACACACACATGCGCACACACACACTCACACACAGTCGCGGAAGCCAACAACAGAGGCCATGTTGTTAACCAACACCTGCCCACTTCAGTCAGACTGTAAGTCACACACACACACACACACACACTCATTTACTCACTCCAATGAGATGATTAGTAAATTGACTCAACAAACAGAGAAGGGACCTCGAATAATGAAGGATCTTTGTCTCTAGTGGTTCGTTTGAGTTCAGTGAGGTTTTATGGACATTTGGTTAAAAAAAAACAAAACAAAACAAAAACACTGTTGTCAGATCATATTTACAATAATTACAGTAAAAAAATCTGCATATCATTTATAACTTCATCAACCTTGGAACTGAAAACTGTTTTCAACTGCTCAACTGGAATAAAAGTAAAAACAATATTACCAAGAAACACACACACACACACACACACACACACACACACACTCAAACAGGCTTTAATGCCTGCACATGCTCTCTCTCTCTCTCTCTCTCCCTCTCTCTCTCTCTCTCTCTGTCTCTCTCTCTCTCTCTCTCTCTCTCTCTGTCTCTCTCTCTCTGTCTGTCTCTCTCTCTCTGTCATTCTCTGTCTCTCTCCCTCTTTCTCTGTCTCTCTCTCTCTCTGTCTCTCTCTCTCTCTCTCTCTCTCTCCCTCTCTCTCTCTCTCTCTCTCTCTCTCTCTCTCTCTCTCTCTCTCTCTGTCTCTCTCCCTCTCTCTGTCTCTCTCTCTCTGTCTCTCTCTCCCTCTCTCTCTGTCTCTCTCTCTCTCCCTCTCTTTCTGTCTCTCTCTCTCTCTCTCTCTCTCTCTCTCTCTCTCTCTCTCTCTCTCTCTCTCTCTCTCTCTCTCTCTCTCTGTCTCTCTCTCTCTCTCTCTCTCAGTATAAAGACGGTCTTTGTGTAGATCCTGAATAGTTTGATCCTTCCAGCTTCCTATGGGGTCACCAACACACACAAACATGTTTGTCCTTCTACACTCGTGAGGACACTCGTTGACATAATTTATTCCTTCGGCCTCTGAACCTAAACTAACACGAGTCTCGACTCAAAAACTCGCTCTTATCCTCCAAACGGCTCTTTGAAGAAGTGACGACCACACAAAGTGTCTCACTCTCGAGGTCTATAACATGAGATCCTCACAATAACACGAGTACAAGAGCTCCTTCAGCACACACACACACACACACACACACACACACACACACACACGCTGGAACATAGTGCTGATGTTTACACCTGATTTCATCTCACCTGCCGTCGTTACCTGCGTGTTTTCAACATTTGTCTTTGCTAATGAAAATATAACGAGGAGACACAAACGGTTCAACAACACATTTGTTGGAGTCGGAGCTTAAGACCTGGATCCAGAGCGAACGCAGCTCGGCCACAGCTCTGGTGGAATATTCTGGAATTCCTTTTCTTCTTCTGCTCGTATTGTTGGGTCTCGTACTGTCTTGCCATGAGAGGATTCCCAGGGTTCTTAGTGGGTCAAAGGTCAGCTGGCATCGACCAGGAGCAGCATACCACAGCCTGTATGACTCAACCTCCTTCGCTGCCAACACTCGCTCTCTCACTTTGTCTGTCACTTGTTTTTCAGACCAACAATATTTAGATGATACAAATAAAACTAATAAGTCTGAGAAAATGCAGTTTTATGAGTAATAATAATTGATTCTGTTGTTTTCCTCATAAATTTCTATAATTGATATTTTGTGGTATTTTGGTTTTGCAGTGAAGACATAATAATAATAATAAGAGTGAAAAGTCCTGCTTCCGTCCGAGTTCGAGAGACGTTCGTCCTGAGGGACCAGAGACCAGGTCGTTCGATCATTACAGAGTTCATCCTCTGGAGAACAGGAATCAGGATCAGCACCTTAGTGAAGATCTGCACATTAGATTTTGAGACTCAGTGAAGATTTCAGTCTGACAGTGGTGCTGGAGGAAAAGGTCAAGGGTCACCAAAATGATTGATCATCCTCAGGAGACTGTGAATATCCACAGCGTGTTTGTTCAATCTGCTCTTTAGTTGTTGAGATATTAGATTGTAGAACAAAGCTTTAGTTAATTGACCTCTGACTCACGGTCAAGCAGTTGAGTCTGATCCTGAGCTGGTTACAGTGACACACCTGGCGCCACCTGGCTGCCGGACTGTTTCCTGTCCACAGGTGAGATGTTCACTGTGTCAACTCTGTTTGTCTTTACTGTTGCTCCTGTTTCTGCTTCCTGGTCTGTTGTTGCTAAACTCTGGAAACTTTAAGGTGTTTAGCTCATTTGCAGGTGAAATAACGTGTAAATATCTCAGTTACAACTAAAATAAACTTGTTTAAAAGGTTTTTAGATTTATGTTACATTTAATTTCACCAGCAGTGACATCACTATATTTTATTACTAATGGTCAGATTCAAACTGAAATATTTTCATATTTCATAACCATGTTTGTAACCGAGACATAAAACACTTTCAGGCCAGTTTGAACCAAGTTCTTCTAATTTATACGTCCCAGAAAAGCAAAAACATCTAAAACAATAAGTGAGATCAGGTGAACAGGGATTCGAACCCTGAACACGCTGACGACGTTACAGTTTTATTATGTGAATCAGGAAATCCATAAACAGCCGAGAGGATTGTTTATTGGTTTTTCCTTTTGCTTTTTTAATGGACAGTTATTAGTATGTGCATTCATTCAACTGTCTGTTTTCTTCTCTCTCTTCTGTCTCTCTCTCTCTTCTTTCTTCTCTCTCTCCGTCTCAACGCGCTGGTAGAAAGTTCACCCTCCTGGCTTTGTGCTAATGACCTCCCAGCTACACACACACACACACACACACACACACACACACACACACACACACCGTCTTCACCGGCCAGTCAAACGGCTCATTCATCCGGTTTCCATGACAACAATTAAAACATGTTGGCGGGTCTTTTGTTGTCGCCTCGTTTGGAAAAAAAGAGAAAAAGTCTCTTTGCTTTCTCTTTTTTTTCTGCATCTTTTTGTCCAAACAGTCGGGTTTTAATTTGGTGAAAGAGAAACTTCCAGAAACTCTCAGCCTCACAGACGACAGAGTTCAGTTTCAAAGGTTTCCAACACAGGAGAGAGTTTGAATATAGAAAGAATAAATATTGGAATGATTATATATGTACAAATAATGGAACCTGAATTATCTTTAATATTTGTCTGAAACAAGTGAAAATTTGTTAAGAATCTTCTCCAAACTTTGACGCAGATTGGAAATTGATTTGGTAAAAGTTAAATATAATAGCTATAATTTGTAAAAGTCTGTCAATTGTTCCAGTACAAGTATAGAAACGGAAAAACACACTGAGGAAAAATAATAGTGATTATTGCAATTATTGTAAACTGGAGGCTGTTTGAGGACGATGATGTCACTTCAAGGTGTTTATGTGGCTGTAGTTTCACACACACACACACACACACACACACACACACACACACAGGTTGAAGTGTCTGGCAGTATAAATGGGGTGTCAGAGAGCCACTTCCTGCTCTTTCATAGCCGGTGGAACATCCATCTCAACCGGAGACACTGAGACACACACACACACACACACACACACACACACACACACACACACACAAATGTAAGCAAGCATACAGTGTTTTTTTGTTTACCTCTTGTGCATCTCCTGCACACACACACTTTGTTTAGGAGGAAAAGACGATGGAGACTAGAGAAATGAAAGAATGTTGATTTGTTGTTCTGAGCTATGAACGAGTGATAGTACTCAGTTGTACTTATACTCGTAGTACTACTAACAGTCATCGTAGTACTTTAAAGAAATTTCTAGGTCACATCCTTGAAATGTGTGTTATCGTCCTGACCAGAGTTCAACACTTGATTTCACCTGTATGTTATATGATGAGTCCAGGTTTTAAAATGGACTCAGTTTGGCCAAAAATTAAGTGAATAAATATTCACCTGCAGAAGTGAATTCATGGCCGTTTGGGAAAAGATTTACAGCTTCACGTTGGGAAATAAAATGAACAGACAGAATAATTAACTTGTTTGTTATTTGAAACCAAACAGAATAGATCCAACGACACTGAACCTTCACCACAGTATGTTTCCTGTAACTGTCTCCAAATAATGAAGGAAGAAATCCTAAAAACTGAACATATTCGTTTTTCAGAACTGACCAATAACCAACATATTCTCTGGAGCGTAAAGAGGAAAACATGGTGATATTTTACATCAGTGTGTTTAGGAAAAGAAATCAGCCATGTTGGATTAATGAAGAAGAAGGAAGTCAACATAGAGAAGAGAGAAAAGAGGAAACAGAAGAAAAGAAAAGAAGATTTAAAGATGGAAAAGAAGAGAAAGAGAAAACTGTCTGAGGAGGAGGAAAGAAAAAGAGGACAGAAACAGAGAGAGAAGAGAGGATGAAGACAAAGAGGAGAAGAGAACCGATGAGGAAGAGGAGGAGGATGAAGATGCGTCCTTATCGCTTCCCCCGAACTTTAGTTGCCGCAACGACAGAATCGTTCCGTTACGCAGCCTCCGACAAACTTCTCTCATTTGGAGGATAAGATGAATCTGCGAGAAGAGAGAAGGGAAAAAAACTAATGTTCAAAATGCATTAAATGTTTTTCATGTATGACTGCATTTTTGCTGACATTTCAGCTCCGTGCTCATTAATATGGAGACCAAATTAAACTTATGATTGCTTGTTGATTTTCTCCCCCCGTCCCTCCCCCCCCCCTCCTCCCCCTCTCTCCCTCTCGTCTGTTTTGTCAAGCGTTTATGCCTCGATCCTCTGTTTTTGGAAGCTCCGACATTTTTTCACGTGCAGATGTGTCGAATTATATTTCATACATGTCTATACGTCGTTTACTGTCACGATGGTTCAGGGTCTTTTCTTCATTTTAAAATTATTGCTGTTATTGGTACAAAATTACAAATATGTTTTCCTTTGTTTTGTGGAACATGTTAGTACGGCTTCATAGATTATAGATTTATATCAGAGTTTTGAAAAATAGGTGAAATTAAAGCTACAAATAAAAAGTAAATTGAATTAATTGATTAATTGTTTGGTCTATGAAATGTCAGATTTACAATTTCCTTTAAACTGTATCTTTAAGGTTTGAGTCTTTCCCTCGTTGGACTCATGTTCTTCGTCCCCATAATCTGCATTTATGTACATATGCTGTTATACATTATGTATCTGAACATACATAAATCAGAGGTGCATGCAGACGCTGTCTGAGTTACTTTACGTCACAGTTTGTTCGCCCATATTTCAAACTATTGAGGAATGAAATGCAAACAGCTTTTGTGAAACTGGATATTCGACATATGGGACTGAAGCAACAACTAATTAGTTTAAATTAGTCACAATTGATGTTTTATGATTTTGGTCCAGACGCTGAAGTGATGCTCTGATCAACAGAAACTTTTAATGGCTTCAGCAGCAGAAAGAGTTGGTGGATTAACAGAGAGAGAGAGGGAGGCCAAAGGTCAAAGGTCACGGTGGCCTTTCTCCTGTGAACCCTGAAAAAATGAAGCAGAGG
>JAFREQ010000081.1:1310000-1335000 GCA_025331565.1 Holacanthus passer | reverse complement strand
TATATCAAAGGTCTGTTTGCGTCTCTCTATCTGTCTTCGCCTCCCTCCCTCCTCCTCCTCCCTCCTCCTCCCAACATGGCGTCTGAGTAGCATATTAACGGGCCTATCAGTGCTGGCGTCGGCATCTGCTCCTCTGACACAAATTGGGAATTAACTGGAATTGATGTCCTGCACCTCGCCTCTGAACTGTCCTGGCCTTATGAAGAATTTATGACAGAGCGCGCACACACACACACACACACACACACACACACACACAACACGAGCTGAACAACGAAGAAAATAAAGAGGTTGTAAATTAGCTTTCATCTTTTCTGTTGCGGATTTCGGCAGCGGCTCGTCGCTGTTCGCATTTGTTCAAGGTCAAACTGTGTGTGAGGACAGACACAGTGTAAATTTATATACACAAGGACGGATAGATAGAGACATATAGATGGAGAGAGAGAGATGGAAAACAAAGAAGGAGGTGCTTGGATTTTGGTGAATTATCACTTGAAATTATCGTTTCGTCTGCGTATCCGTTTTTTTCCCATCAACACTGTTCATCCTGCAGGGAAGAGAGGAGGATGAGAGGAGGAGGATGATGAAGAGGAGGAGGAGGGAAACAAATTCTTGTTGATCGAGTCCCTCTAAAAACAACCCACTCTCTCTCTCTTTCATTTTATTTGCTCACCTCTTCTCTTTTTATCTCTCTTATTTGCTAATTCTCTTTTTCATTTTCCGTCTCTCCCACTGGATCTTTTTCATTTGCTCCATCCATTCCCACATTTTTCTCTTTCACCCTCTCAGTTTCTCCCAGTTGTTGCGTGTTCTTCATCTCTCTTTGCTTTCTTCTCAATCGTTTCCTCCTCTGTCTCTTTTTCATTGTCTTGTATTTTGTCTGTTTCTCAGCGTCTCAGTTCTTGAACACAATCTGCTGCAGCGAGAATCTGTCTGCGTTGTTGTTTGTCAAAGCTCAGATGTCGATCTTTTGATGTTTGTGCAGAAATTCAAACACATTAACACAAAAAAACTCAGTGAGGTCAGTGTTTTACACACGATCACTGTGAACATGTGATCGGACAAAAATTTCATTGAAAACTTTTGTTCTTAATGTGTTTGGGTTGTTGGAGGAGTCGTGGGAGTTTGAGCACTCTACATGTGTTGAACCTGGAGAAGGTCGAACTCTGTCGTTGTTACTGGAGACGACTTGGTCAGTCTTTGTAGGACCAAAGTGCTGCGTCCACGTGTTGAGTTGCTCTTTGTCTCCGATCTTCTTTGCGATATTCATGGACAGAATCTCAAGTCTCTGGATGATGTGGTTGTGTTGGCTTCATCAGACTCTGACCTTCGACAGTTTACACCTGAGTGTGAAGCCGGATGAGAATCAGCACCTTCACGTCTGAGGCCGTGAGTCTCTGCTGGAAAACGGTGGATTGTTCCAAACCGTTGTGGTTCAGAGGGAACTGAGCCGGAAGGCGAAGCTTTCAGTTTACCAGCTGATCACCTACGGCCATGAGCTGTGGGCCGAGACTGAAAGAATGAGACTGTGGAGACAAACAGCTGAAATGAGTTGCTGGACTCGGCCTTAAAGATGAACTGAGGAGCTCAGACATCCAGAGGGAGCTCGGAGTGGAGACGCTCCTCATTGGAAGGAGTCAGCTGAGATGGTTCAGGCATCTGATTGGGATCCTCCTGGGCGACTTCCTGTGGAGGTGTTCCTGGCACATCCAACTGAGAGTGGACCCCGAGGTCGACCCAGAACTCACTGGAGGGATTTTATATCTCACCTGGCCTGGGAACGCCTCGGGATCCCCCAGGAGGAGCTGGAAGACGTCACTGGGCAGAGGGACGTCTGGAAGACAGCGACCCGACCTCGGATATGTGGAAGAAAATGGATGGATGTTTGTTCCTCCTGTTTGAAAAATAAAACAGTTGAGAAGCTTAAACTGGTTTAAATTTGGCAGTTTTCAGTGAAACAAAAGCATCTTCACAAAGTGGCTGAAAGCCCAACACACTGCACACTAAGAAAACACAATACAACACATCCAGTATGTTCAAGTTTGGCTGCAAATAATTAAAGCAGAGCCAAATTATAAAACACATCCAACAATTGGACGACACACACACACACACACGCAGCATAAACAATGAGCTGCAAATACAAAATTACAATCACAGAACACACAAGCAAGACGAACAGAAGACACAGAAGACGAGACTCTGAAAACTATACAAACATGAAAGACAGACATGACCGTGAAGCTGTGACGAGCCGGTTCGGTGACGTCATCGCGCCGCTCAGCTGTGCAGGAAACAAACAGTGTGAAGATGTTCACCGCAGCCACCTGTAGAGAAAAGGAAATCTATCATATTATCAGGACAAAAAAACTAATGTTGTTGTTTCTTTGTCTTGAAAAATGTGCTTTACGTCTCTTCAATGACAGCCGTGTTGACAGCCGGCATCCATCCTCACATCCGCTCTGTCCCCGGTTCTCTCTCGCTCTTCTTTCCTGTCTCTCTCCCAAACTAACCGCAGACTCGTATAATGGCCGCCGCCTCTCGAACACACAGCTAACTGCACATTTCAGCGGTCAGGGGTCCCATAATCGCCCTCTTCATCGTCTAATGGGCTGGTTTTACCTGCCAGAGTTCAGCTAAAGTAGTGTTTCCACTCGGGAGGCAGAGTCGCTGCTTCACCAACGGCTCAATACCTTTTGTACAAACACATACATATGTAAATGAGAGACAGGGACCCATGCGGGGCTCGTTCAGGAGCGGCTCGGTGTTCGCCGACGCTCAAAGTTTCTCTCGTTATGGACGCTTGTTAAAGTCGTAATGAGAACTGCAAGATAACAGTGACGTGATCCTTAACATTTTTTAAAACCCTGCAACATGAACCCCGAAGAGGAAAAGATACGTACGAATCCAGCGTCTGTGAAATGAACAGAAACTTTCTGTTAAGCACAGTATTAAACCAACAGGTTAGTGAAACATCTGGAAGCTCTAACGGTCATAAATGGAAGAAGCTGGAAGAGTATGAATGAAGAACAAAGCAGCTGTAGTTTTTTTAAATATTTCGTCATTTCCACTCAGTTTTTGTGTGTGCAAATTGAAAAAATCCCATCAGAACCAGGTGAAACCCACCTCCAGACTGATGAAGGTTCATATTTAGATCAAATCCCCAAACTGCAGCACATTCACACGTCTCAGTTTTCTCAGAGGTGACGGACGCGGTGTGTCACGGTGTCGTTGCTCACTGTGTCCCGCCCCGAGCTCGACGTCAGCGACGGAGAACATCACCGCTTTGTTTGCACTTCTCAGGAAAGATAAACCCGAGTCCACACGGACACAAACACACACTCGTCTAAATCCAAGTGGGGAATAGTCTCTCTTAGCGGCTTGCTGTGTCTTACTGTGTGATCAACAGGGGTTGGAAAATTACTCTGCAGAGCTTATTACACACACACACGCACACACACACACTCGGAGTCTCAGGCTCTTGTTTTTCGAAGTTGTTCCTATTTGAAACAGTGATTGCTCTTCACCAAACACTCTCTCAGTTTGTATTGTGTCTAAATGCTGTTTTGTTGTGCTGTGAATATCGGCTCCGGAGGTGAAGCTGCGAGAAGCTACGAATTAGCAGCTGATCTGTTTACACCTGGAAAAAAACACTGGTTTCGTTCTCGGAGCTTTGTTCATCAACAGCTTTGACACGGTGATAACAGACAACACAACAGCGATGACGGCAGCGTTAGCAGCATCAGGCTAATTCACAGCTACAATAACAACATCAGCATCGACGTTGAAGTGAATCATTACATGACAGAATGAAACATACGACACAAGAGATAATGTTATAATATTATCTAACATATAACACATCATAGAGTATTATTACGTCTTCAACAGTGACACGAACGACTCGATGTCTAATGGTCATCATCCTCCGGCAGTTCAGGAATAAATACACAACATCCTCTTTATTGATCTGCACATTTCTGAAGCTAAATGATTAATGACCATGTTTGTATTGATCGATATGTCGCTTTGCATGATTCAGTATTGACACGACGAGGCGTCCTCACACCGACTCCCCGTCCTCTCGTCTCTTTCTCCTGCAGAAAATCCTGTCGGAGCACTCGGGACCCGGCTCCTCGCAGCAGAACCGGTCGGCCAACGCCAACTCTCTTCTGGCCGGCGGTCGAGGCCTCGCCGCGGAGAACCCTCGCTCGGCGCTCTCCCCGCTGACCAACTCGCTCCTGGAGCAGCTGGAGGCTCGGATCAAAGAGCTGAAGGCCTGGCTGCGAGACACCGAGCTGCTCATCTTCAACTCCTGTCTGAGGCGGCACAAAGACGCCTCGGAGCAGCTGCAGAGCTTCAAGGTAGGAAGCTCCAATCGGCTGAGTGTGACATCAGCGACGTCCATGAATGATGGGTTTGAAAGTTTCCAATATTGAAGCTCCAAAAAACTTCATTCACCTTCAGAACAGAGTTTTAAATTCGTCCTCCGGCAGAAATTCTAAATGATGTTTCCATAATGACTTTCGATGATTCTTTTAATAAAGTTAATTAAGTTAATAAACTTCAACTCAACAGCTTAGAAACATAGTTAGTTCCCAAAAAACATAGACGACCATTCATTGGTTAAAATAAGATTTAAAACAACTTAATTAACAACTTTTATTTTGTTAACTGAGAAGAAACCAGACAACTTTCAGCTGAGTTTTCAGTCAGTAAAGTTTCATCAGGTAAAGTTTCCCTGAATGTTTAGAATCAGAATCAGATGTAAGATAAATCATATTAATCTCATGCAGGGAAATTGGAGAGAGGAAGAGTTCACACAAACAGATGTACAGATAAAGTACTTTAAAAACTAGAGTACTTATATACATTATAAGTAAAGTTAATGTGTGTAAAAATATTCAGGAGCCGCCTCAGGTTCATATACAGTCACTTAACTTTTCTTTACCAACTTTTTCTATCAAATATGTGACAGAGCTTTGGCCAATCAGCATTAAGCTTTAAAAAAAAAAGCATGTTCACTGTGTGTGTGTGTGTGTGTGTGTGTGCTGTTGCTAAGTATAGTGATACATGTCTTAATGAGGCCAGATGAAAGCAGGGCTGTTTTGAAGGGATGGATGTATAGAGGAAACAGCAGTTCGCCTTAAAAGCCGCGGGACGCTAACAGGATATTAATCAGCCTACATCACACAGCGAACAGCTAGCTGCGCTGATTAGCCTAGCCCCGCCGTGTGACTGACAACCAGACACACACACACACACACACACACACACACACACGTTCATATGAGTGTAGACGCTGAAATAGACATGCAGACACACAGAAGTACATTAATTCATGTATGAACGTATGTGAGCTCACACACACACACACACACGCACACACAGAAGATGCAAATGAGTAACACATACATACACACACGCATAAATAAATGAATGCATATAAAATATAGAGAGCTGTAGTTACACACTAATGAACACACACACACACACACACACACACACAGACACAAACCAGCCGACGACACACAAAACTGATTCAAATGCTTTCACCTGGAAATCTAAACCTACATTTTACTTGATTTAAAGATGCATCAGTCACAGCATTTCTTCTTCTGTCTCAATGATGCGTTCAGGGTGCTCCGGACGATTCATGTCTCATGACGTGATCCTCCACGACGGTTGGTTCAGGTTAACTTTCAGGTTATGACACGAGCAGAAGTGAAAAAGTACAAACCTGTGATTCGAGAGTTTTAACATGTGGTCGTTTGCTCAGAATTAGTTTTCTTCATCTTCATCTTCACCAGAGTCTGGAAACTGTTCACAGACTGACTTGTCGTGGTTGGATGTAATATTTTCTTTGTTCTCATAACTAACGTGTAATATTTCGGTCGTGATGCTTCAGTGTTTGAGGAGATTCAATGTGAGACAAAACTTAATATGTTTCAGTCACATTCAAAGACGATGAACAAAACCTTAAGTCACCAAAACCACAAAAATCTGTCTGTATCCTCATAAAGTCAATTTATTTTTTACATTTTTATGTGATGATATTTTTCTGTAACGTCATCAAACATCGTAACGATCAGACGCAGAGGAGTTTATCACAGAGACTTGTGACTTGGTCAGTAGTGATGTGAACACAGCACACACACACACACACACACACACACACACACACACACACACTCTGGCTGCCTAAATGATGAAACTGTATAGAAACGAGACTTTATCTGAAGAAAAGTGAGCCGAGCCGCTCTCACTTTTGATCCTTGTCACAGCTCTCAGTGGGAAGCCATTGATTTCTGGCAGAAAGAGGCCGTGAGCTTCTGGAGAAATGAAGATTGGAAATATTGATAGCCGTCATTTGTATGGAGAGAGAGAGAGAGCGAGAGAGAGAGAGAGCAAATGGAGAGAGTGGGCTCCATTTTAAGAGAAGTCAGCTCCATTTTAGTGATCATTTGTCTGTTTTTGGCGTTCGGACTCGTAAATGGGTTCGATTTCTGCGCTGCAGCTTATTACTGTACGGCTGTATGAGAAAGCAGCGGGGGTCAGCAGAGGTCACATCAGGAGCACACACACATTTACAAATATATATTTATAGAAACACACACACATACAAAGACATTTATAATGTGCACACACACACACACACACACACACCAATGCACAGAGGCCTTTCTGGAAGAGTCAGTGCTGCATCAAGACGAGCGCTCGCTTAAACATACTCACATGTACAAACACAAATATCTGAACAATGATGTTAAAGAGTCAGTTCATGCAAAACACAACAATAACCTCCAAACAACCTTCTCACTTTCAGTCGGAGCGATGATTTGATTGGTCCAGGTCTCTGAGATTTCTGCCTCCACGCCGACACAACGGAGGTTTCAAACCTCTCAGACGTGTTTTTATTCGGCTCTGTTGTGTCGGCGTGAAGCGACAGAATCTGCTAACCCCCGATTGTGTTGGTGGAGGAGTCCACAGAGCTTATGAATGAAATCAACAGATAGATAGATAGAAGTCCGGACCTTGAGTTATGATCAGGAAAAATCACAATCACAATCAGAAACACCAGATATTCAGCTGCTGTGACCTTTGATGAACCGCTCTGACGTCCTGTTCAACCGAACCCGTCAGCGTCAGAGTTCACCTGCTCGTCACTGCAGCAAGGTGAGAAAGCAGAGATCAGCAGAAAAAAGGTTTTCAGGAGGAATGAAGTTCCTCCTCCTCCTCCTCCTCCTCCTCCTCCTCCTGTCTGTCACCTGGCTCCTAATTGAATTAGCGCACTTTTAAGATACGGCGTCGGCCACACGTTCCTCCATCAGGCCCCGGGCCCCCAATGACTCTCTATTGTCGTGGAGGCGCTCTGGGGGCCGGACACACCGAGAATTAATAGACTGAGCCTGACACACACACACACACACACCTGCTCTAAGTGTGTGTGGATGTGGAGACTGAATATGAATCACACACACTCGACGTCTTCTCACTTTATCTAATTAGCTGATTTTTTATTTTCGCTGCAGACGAGTGACATGAACTAAAAAAACATGCAAAATTACAAGACTCTCTCTGTAACATTTGTTTCAGAATCAGAAACAGAAACAATCAAATAAATTAATCAAATTGAAGAAATGAAAGAAATAGTAATTTAGCACCATTTTTTCGATGCATCAGAGATCAAATGTCAGAGAACATGAACTTCAGAAAATGTGGCTTTATTTATTGTTTATTGTTAAGAAAGTCATATATTGTGATATTAGATATTAAAGAGATCATCAGATGACTTTGTGATGATGAGAAAACAAAATGTAAAACTCCTTTTTGTCCTTCGTGACCTTCTGTAAAACATGGCGGCGATAACATAACATCAGCGTCTTTCCTTCTTTCTTGGAAATGGAAATGTGTGTGTGTTGATGTTCAAAGTCTCTGTTCCTTCAGTCGGACGGACTCACGCTGTCAGGAGGCGACCTCTCGCTCCACACACACACACACACACACACACACACACACACAGATGCTGGCATAGATAGTGGACATCAGCTTGAGCGTTTAGCTTGTTCGTCTGAAGTGAAGCTCGACAAACTGTCTCTCTGTCTCCCGTCTGTCTCTGTCTCTGTGTCCGTCTCCTCTCTTTGCTTTTTATTTCTCTCCCTTGTTGCCTGTATCTTCCTTCTTTCCTTCTGAATCGGTGTTGTCTCTCTCTCTCTCTCTGTCTCTCTCTCTGTCTCTCTCTCTCTCTCTGTCTCTCTGTGTCTGTCTCTCTCTCTCTGTCTGTCTCTCTCTCTGTCTCTCTGTCTCTCTCTCTCTCTCTCTCTTGTTATCTGTTGGGCTGCTCCCTCTCTCCCCCGCTGTTGACAGTAGATGAACCCGTCCTCCCCCACTGTTTGTTACCCACGGCCGCCTCATCACCCGCACCCCTCCAGTCATGCTCTTTGCCCTCTGGGCATCATTTATAACCCCCCTCCCTCGGTCATGTCTATTTTCAGCTCTCCTTCCTCCTGCCGTTTGTAAGATTTGTCCCCCCCCCCACAGTTTATAGCATGAACCAGCTCGAGTCCCCCCTTTTCCATTGATCCTCAACAACCAGTGACAAATCACATGAACCCAGAAAATTCAGTATTATTATAATCACTGACTCGTTTGGCAGCAAATTCCTGTTAGTGAACTGTGAAACGTACAGTTTTACAGAGGGAGCGTCTGAACTCTTCTCCCACAGTTTGTAACTCATGAACCTTTTTTTTTAACCCTTCTTCCTAAAAAAACACATTTCACTATCATTCACTGTCACACGTTTGCACAGATACGTCGACGACTCGTCCTCGATCCGACCTGCTCCTGTTTGGTTCCTCAGCGGTGGAACGAGAACTGAACCTGAATCAGGCAGAAAATCTTTCAGTGTCTCTGCGTCTTCTCTTCCAAGTGTCCTCATTCGCCTCGTGCGCTCTTTCTCTCTCTCTCACAAAAAGTCATTTGCTTTGCACTTATATAGAAACACATGTTCCTCGGCTCTGACTGACTGAAGGCTCTGATCTTCTGTCTGTTTGGACGACAGCTCGTTCATGTTTCTTCTGCCAAATGAATTCAGGTCAGTACCTTTTGTGTTGAAGCTCACCTGTTTGATTCAGCTCTTCCTGCTCGTTTCCACACAGTAACGTAGATTAAACCACCACTCGTACATAAAGTCTGAAGCAGCTGGGCGAAGCGGGCGACTCCCCAGGACTCCAGACCCTCGGGGGTCTCAGTTGGGGCATACAGTTCATTTTTGCCCCGGGGCCCCCGAGTGGGTTAATCAAGCCCTGACTCTTCGTGGCAGATCTTTGTAGGTTTTATGTGCCGGGACAAAACACTGGCAGTAAACCTGTACCCGACTGCCAGGACCAAGATTTGGCTAATTTAGACTCGTTTATAATGTTTTTTCCCAGAATGAGGACGGTGGATTTTGTCTCTTACAACCAGTGTGGAAAACAGCGAACAATAAATATGAAGCGTGACTGTTGTATTAAATGAGCAGTCTGTGAGCTTTAGGAGGGTTTATTGGCAGAAATCGAACAGAATATTCATGATGTCAGTGTATAATCGACTGAAAATAAGATTTATACACGGGGAGCGAGTCCTGCCATGTTTTCACTGGCCACCGTAGGTTCTCCAACGCGCCTGGATGGGGAGGGGTTTTCAGTTGGTTGCAATGTGCATCCTCCTATCCTGAGATAAAAAATATGATCTTTTCTGGGTATAAATGTCTGTGGGCGCTGACGCTGACGCAGAATTCCAAAAGTCGTAGAATTTCCATTTGCTTCTCTTCACTTTTAGACGTCAGAGGTCTGTAAAAACTGAGGCCTGAGTTCTGAATCGATGTGGGTTTGTTTGTGGATGAAGTGACCGTCGTGATGTCAGCAGACGGTGACATCACTTCTTTACGCTCTCTCGTCCACGGACTACAGCTCCCATCACAGGATTTGATCCGGCGCCTTCAGCGTCTCTCTGGCTGCTAATAGAAGGTGACAGCGAGGCTCTGATATCGATACCTGCTGCATGATGAGGATTAAAGATCCACCGACTCCCTGCCAAGAATGCAGGCCGCTGTGTGTGTGTGTGTGTGTGTGTGTGTGTGTGTGTTTTTGATTATGCCCATCTGTGTGTCTTTCTCGCTCCTACATCTGTTTGTGTTTATTCCTCGGTTTGCAGATGTGTGTGCGTGCGCTCGTCTGTGTTTTGAAGAGGTGTTTTCTCGTTAAGAGTTGCTCGTTAGAGGTTGAAGGCGAGCAAACAGGTGAGACGTTGCCACGGAAACAGCGTCAACAAACAGATCAGACTTTCATCTTCATCTGCTCGGGAGGAGAAGAAAACACTCTGCTCTTTCATCTGCTAAAGGAGGAGAGACGGAGAGAGAATCAAAACACAGAATAGAGACGCAGAGACAGAGAGAGAAGAAAGTTCTGTAGAGGAAGAGAGAAAGAAGAAGAGAGACAGCAGAGGGACAGAGACAGAGAGAGACAGCAGAGGGACAGAGACAGAGAGAGACAGAGACAGAGAGACAGAGACAGAGAGACAGAGAGAGGGACAGAGACAGGGAGAGACAGAGAGAGAGAGACAGAGAGAGAGACAGAGAGACAGACAGAGACGGGGAGAGACAGAGAGAGAGAGAAAGACAGAGAGAGAGACAGAGAGAGAGAGAGAGACAGAGAGAGAGGGAGAGTGGTCAGGAGAGGTAAGAGACAGATGGAGGAGATGGACGGATGAGAGAAAGAGAAAGATGCAAAATAGAAGAGGAAAAGAAAACATTTAATCTGCTGAAAATGCAGAAACAAGCTGAAAGTGATGAAGAGAATGAAGAAGTTAGTGAGAACAGAGAGAAGTGTCGAGACATTCATCCCTTTCACTCAGCTCATGACGTCCTGACTCGGTCTGATCTGTATTTTAATTATATTCATCTTTATTTTCTCCTACGTTATGCAGAGTACAGTGAACGCAGCTTTGCTGAGACGGTGGAATAGTGATAGTAATAATTTAATGTCCTGTAGGACATCGACGTTCAGACAGAAGACAGACGACTCAGACGTGTATTGGACATCAGTAGGACAGACTTTTAGACACGTTCTCGCTCCAGCTGTGTTTCCTTCGAGCTGCAGTTCCCAACCTCACAAACCTGAAGCTCACAAGATGATTAGAGATGTTTGTTTTTCACTTTTCCCCAATTTGGCTTTTTTCTGGTGAAACTTTCACCTCAGAGGGAAAAACTGTTTCAAAATCAAAATCAAAAGCCAAAAAAGCATAATTGTAATTACAACCCAGATTCTAAAAAAGTTGGGACTCTGTGTAAAAGATAGATAAAGATGCAATCATTCAACAAACTGTTTCCTGACAACAGTTTCCTAAAGTTGTTCCTGACTCCATGTGTTAATCTCCTTCATCCAACCATGTGTTGACAAAGTGTTGAACCTCTCTCCATCCTCGCTGTGAACGACTGAGTCTTTCCAGGATGAACCTTTCAGACCCAATCATGATCCTATCACCTGTTACCAATGAACCTGTTTACCTGTGGAAGGATCCAAACAGGTGTTTTTGGATCAGTCCACAACTTTCAGTCTTTTGTTTCAAACATGTTGCTGCATCAAATTCAGAAGAAGCAGATATTTACAAAAACCAATGAAGCTGATGATCAAACATTGACTTTGTGCTGTTGTTATTCAAAATCAAAAAATTCTTTGCACATTTTTTGGAACTGGGTTTTATAACATTGAGTTATCTCGAACACGTTGTATTAGACCTGCACGTCATCACTGTCCTGTGTATTTCCAAAAATCTGCTTCTCACCAGCTAAGAAACAACACATTCCTTCAGATAATCCAATTAGGTTTTCAATGATTTATTTATCTTAAGAAGTAGGAGATTTTTTTTCAACACTTAATCCTTCATTTTACCTGAATAAATCCAAAGCAACAAATCTGGAGATACCTGTTTTTTCACTGCTGCCGAACATGAGCGCAAACAAAAGGAAATAAAATATCCAGATTTCTGACCGACTCCGAGACAAAGCTCGATCTCAGCTGTGATTCCAGGACAGAAAGCCGCTAAAGGAGAGAGAGACAAATAGAGACAGGAGAGAAAAATCACCTTCATCTGCTAAAACAGCAGGAAAAGAGGGAGAGACAAAACAAGGGATGGAGACAGGGTGAGAGATGGAGATGGAGGAGACAGCAGTAAAAGAAGAGAGAGAAAAGAGAGAGAGAGGAGGGACGACCGAAAACTGATCGGCCTGGAGAGAAAGAAAGATGGAGAGAGTGGTCGGGAGGAGAAAACGAGCGAGAGATGGAGAGACTGAGGAGACAAAAAGAGATTGAGAGAACAGCCTGTAAAGTGAGCTGCAGAAAGAAGGGAAGAGAAAGACGGACGAGAGAAAGAGGTGAAAAGACGAATATGCAGAGAAATGCAGACAGACAGAATGAGATTGGATTTTATTGATAGCAGCGTTTTAACTCGCCGCGGCGCGTTCGCTCTGCTGCATTAGCGAGAACAGTAAATGCTTTCACTCACAAAGACTTCATATATCCTCCATTTGTTTACCGCTGCTGAATATTTTAAGAGTAAAGCTTTCATCCCTAAAATGTCGCCGCGCGTCGGGCGAGAGGACCTCAGCTAATAACTTACAATAATCAATAAGACCTCATGATGTCAGCAGTAATCCATTTCGACTTTCACATGAAGGCCGCTGAGCTTTTTGTCACACGGCTGGATTTTTTTTTTTTTTTTTGCTTTAATCAAACTAAACTGATATTTTTTAAAGAATTTACTGTTAAACCTTCAAACCCTAAAAGTGGTTTTTGCTCAGTTTTCACAACTTTAGTTCTTTAATCATCTGGGGGTTTTTTTTTTGCCTGTGTCCAAACTGTTCCAGCTATAAATCATTCCTGGTCTTACGTGAAGGGATTGGTTGTGATTTCTGATCCACAATGTGTCAGTGCTCCTACAACGGCAGGATCTCAGGCCTGTGTGACCTCTGACCTCTGACCGTATCATGAACCGCTCTGACGAGATCCAAAAATGAAAGAAACACATTTCTCACTGTGGAGTCAAGCTCTCAATTTATCAGAGTACTAAATTGATATTTTAATGCACGCGGGTTGCCAGGTTTGGGCATAAATGTCACAAACACGGCGGTAAAGTGAGTGGGAGAGGTTCGTCTTACTTTATCGTCGGCTTCCATTTTCAGCGAATTGCTCTAAAAGCTCTTAACGAATCCCGCTGACTTTCAGAGCCCATTTATACGTGATGTTAAAAAGTGCAGATGGATTCTGGGTCAGAGGAGGCAGGACATCGAGTTCCATCCCATAATGTTGTCTGACCCGTTTGATGAAGTCTTATAAAAATCATACGTCGCATATTATCGAAGCACATTCTGATGTTTTCTGACGTCGACAGCATGAAAACACTTTATTCTCTGATTCACGTCAACATAGATACGATGTGTGTGTGTGTGTGTCGACAGACGTTTAGTGTGAAGATGTGGTTTGTTGTTTATTTCTTCCACCGTCCATCTGAGATGCTTCTTCATCAGGTCACATTCACTTTACTCGAACTTACTTTTTCTTCCTCCTCTGAAAACTGAACTCTGCATCAACAAGAGCATGATGGGAATTGTAGTTCCAAAACTAATTTAAATCCCAATCAAATATATTTTTTCATTTTACTATCAGTACATTTTTTGACTAAAACTCCATCAACACAGTTCTCACATTCTTAAAATGCTGACATTCTCTTCTTTTTGCAAAAACTCAACAAACTCAATTTGTGTGAAGCTTATTTTTTCATCAGAAAGATGAACAACAGGCTCGAATATTAGAAATAAGTTGAAAGTAAGTTGAAGCGTTTCCCAAAGATACTTGATGATTTATCCCTTTGACTTCATTTCCCTTTCCTGCTGTTTCACTGGCTTCAGTTTCGCTGTAAAACAAGACTTAAAGTCTCATAGTGAAGGTTGTGGATCTGCTGTACAACCGTGTTTACTGCCGACCTCCGGTCTCTGAAGGACGTCCCGAGATCCCTGGACCCCAGTTTGGGAATCCACGGCCTCGAGGTTAGAGGACGAGGTCGGAGTGAAAGATTTATGCTTCCGAACCCTGAAGGAAGCGAAGGCTCCTCCTGCTCGACGACAACGGACCGACTGCCCGCGAACAAACCGCAAACAAACCTCTGAGTCAAGAACGAGGGTTTACTGTGACTTTAGCATTTTTACTAATTCAGCCGGACTGATAGAAGAAATGAGGAGACAGGAAGGAGAGCAGAGACGAGGATGAAGTGGAGGAGAGAAGGAGGGAGCGGGAAGGAAGACGGGAATGTCAGAGGAGGAGGAGAGAGAAGAGGGAGAGATGAGGATGCAGACGACAAAGTTTGGTTAGCTGTAGGCGGTATGAGCCGCGGCAGAGGGAAGATGTGTGTGGGAACAAATTGTCGACAGGAATTCATTAGGCTCGTTGTGCGATAACGAGTGCTTGTGGTTTTAATTGACTTAATCAACAAATAGAATTAATCAGAGATTTCTAATTAATGGTAATTGATTGAAATATCCACTGGGTCACCGAGCGAGCAACCAAAACTCTCCTCCTCTCTCTTTTATTTCTGTCTCTCTCACTTTGCAGTTTGTCCTTGTCTTCGTCTTCTCGTCCTTTGTCTCAGTGGTTTTTATTTCTCTGTCTCTGCTGTTTCTTTCTTTTTCTTTGTTTTATCATCACTTTGTCTTCTTTCGTCTCGAAGAGCTTCTTGACGTCTAAATGATCTGACATGAGTCAAAAGTGGTGAAAGGTGAAGTTTAATATCTGATCAGATCTGTCGTCCAGAGTTCAATGATTGGACGATGTCTGATTTATTTTATTGAGACAGTTTTGTTCTTGTGTTTAACATTTGAGAACTTAAGCTTCTTTTGTGAAACGACAACAAGGTCAGAAAAACATCCTCAAAGCCGAGTTTTGAGATATTTTTTTAGTTTCATATCGTCGCTTGTATCAAGTTCAAATGTTGCCCAGTCCAAGTCTCTCTCTCTCTCTCTCTCTCTCTCTGTCTCTCTGTCTCTCTGTCTCTGTCTCTCTCTCTGTCTCTGTCTCTCTGTCTCTCTGTCTCTCTCTCTCTCTGTCTCTGTCTCTCTCTCTCTCTCTCTCTCTCTCTCTGTCTCTCTCTCTCTCTGTTTCTTTGTTTCTCTCTCTCTCCCTCTCTCTGTCTCTCTCTGTCTCTCTCTCTCTCTCCCTCTCTCTCTCTCCCTCTCTCTGTCTCTCTCTCTCTCTGTCTCTCTGCCTCTCTCTCTCCCTCTGTCTCTCTCTCTCTCTCTCTCTCTCTCTCTCTCTCTCTCTGCCTCTCTCTCTCTCTGTTTCTCTGTTTCTCTCTCTCTCTCTCTCTCTCTCTCTCGCTCTCTCTCTCTCCCTCTCTCTCTCTCTCTCTCAGTCACTCTCTTATCCCAAAGTGCTTTGCTGTTTAAAAACACCGACATGGCAACCGCACTAACAACCTCCACTCTCCTCTATCTTCTATCCTCTCCTCCCTTCCCTCCCCTCCTTCCCTCCCTCCATCCCTCTCTTCACGGCAGGTCTCGGTAATTAGATTGTGGAGATGAGGAGGTGGAGGAGAGTTAAGAGGATTTTGTTTTTAGGAGAGGGAGATTTAAGAATGAGAGAGATAGAGGGGGATGAAGTGGTGGAGAGAGAGAGAGAGATCGAGCTTGAGAGAAGAGGAAGAGAGAGAGTGTGAAGGGGGAATTAGAGAAAGAGGAGAGCAGATCCTCTTCTTTTTGTTTATCCCGAGTCGGTCACCCTTCCTGAAAGAGGATGTTGAGTGACAGACAGAGAAACACACGACGAGAGAGAGAGAAAACAAACAAAGAGATGAAGACATCACTTGTTCTTTTTGTGCGTCTCCTGTTGGTCGACCTTGAATATGACCAGAGACGTTCACAGACGACAGAAGCAACATCACACCACGAGAGAGCCGAGGGTTCTGGGAGGTTCTCGAACCCAGACGTCTTCTCTCCAGCCACAGTCTGCAGCTCCTCCAGAGGATCTCTCGTCCCTCCAGTGTAACACGGCATCAAACTTTAAAGCTCTGACTCAACTCAACTCATTCAGCTGCAAACTGTTGTTGGAAGTCACAGGTCAAAGACGAATATCAACACATCATCTGCAAAAAGTAGAAATGAACTCCTGACGCCGCCTCACTGGACACAAACATCCCTCGGCTGAAATAGTTTAACTTCAGTTTCAGTTTTATTTAACGATGGAAACGGCAGATAATGTTTCTATGACGTGTCAAACAGCATAAACATAAAGTTTTCTTGATCAGCAGAATAAAGAGTTTGTTAACAAATCTGCAGCTTTGTTGTTTTTAATTTCCTGTCTCTTTTCCTTCTTTCTGTCTTTATCTTTTCTGTCCCTCTTTATCTCAGTCTCTTTGTAACTCGCTTTAATCTTCTGTCTCTCTACCTCTCCTCCTCGTCTCCGTTGACCTATCTCACACTTGTTTCTCCTCTTCTGTCCACCTCATCCCTCCCTCTACGTCCTCCGTCTCTTTCTCTTTCTCTGCAGCCACTCCATGGCTTTCCATGTATTTTGGAAGAAAAGCTTTTTAGCAAATATTTGTCTGACTGTGTCTGTAGAGCCCTCTGAGTCAATATGGGCCCAGCCAGGCTTGACCGTCCGGAGAGAGAGAGAGAGAGAGAGGATGAGAGAGAGAGGGGGAGAGAGAGAGAGAGAGAGAGAGGGACAGAGAGAGACAGACAGACAGACAGAGAGACAGACAGACAGACAGACAGAGAGACAGACAGACAGACAGACAGGGATCAGTGCATAAAAACCAGCAGTGCAGAAACAACAGAGACTCAGGATTCTCTCGTTCTTTCTGAAAATCAACTCAGAAAAAGGTTTTTTATCTGAAACCGACCAAACTACAATCACAAGACTGATACTGATGATTAAAGTGATGTTTATCAGAACTGGTCATGTCCAGTGAAAATGTGTTGTTTTTATTATTATTATTATTATTATTATTACTATGTTTTCTTATAAACAAACAAGCTTCTGTGCACCTTCAGTGAAACTTACTGTCGTTTCTTGAGGCCGAACAAATGTTCTGAACGTATTAACTTCAAGGATGAACATGAGAGTCATCGTGTGTTTATTCACCTGCAAGAGACACAAACCAAAGCTCATCACACACACACATCTGAAACTGTGATACGAAACTCTGCATGGTTAAAACAACCTGCACAGATGCATCGATGTTGTCTTCGCTTGTTTGTGTTTGTATTTTTCTGGCTCTGTCACAAGGTGATGAAGATGATTTTAAATCCCGCCTGCGAAGCTCTGATTGGTCGATTATTTCTCCATGCAGAGGAAACAGCCGTCAGTGAGCAGAACACCGGAGCTAATGTGAATCACTGAACAGAAGTGAAGCGGCTTCAGGAGAAGCTTCAGTTGAAGTGTGAACCTGCACTGCACAGTTTGAGCCGTGATGTGGCCGAGCAGACGACCGTATTGATCAGCTATTGAAGCGAATCAGTTCCGTCTGACAGCCTGTTAAGCCGCTATAATTTATTGTCATGTTTGCTGACTGCGATGTCCAAGTTGTACAATTAGCAAGTGGCTGAAATCAATCCGGCGTCAGACTCGTCTTCGCCGCTCAAAGGCTGATGTGAAGAACTTCATCAGGTTGGCAGCTCGTAATTTATGGTCAAGATATTTCTCGACTTTGTGTTGTTGACGCAGACGTCGTGGAGCAGATTTCAGAGTTATGACCGTCGTCCTCTGACTCGAACACGCTGAATTATTGTTCCAGCTTCAATCTGGTTTAATTCATCTCCCCCTTCGCTGTCTGCTGCAGTTATTTGGCGCAGGGCGAGTATCACTCAGTCGTTTTGTTGTTGTTTCGAGCCTCCTCCTTCCACGTAATACACACCTCCTGTTTGGAATAAATTTATCTGCAACCTGGCAAACACACACCAGGCTTGTCCTCTTGATCCTGTCTGCTCTATTCTGCATCCCCATCTCCTGTTTAGACAACCAGGCGAGCCACAAATATGCTAAACTGAAGAGAGCGAGAAAGAGGAGATGAAAGACAGGAGAGGAAGAGTTGACTGTGTGTGTGTGTGTGTGTGTGTGTGTGTGCAAGAAAGAGAAAGAGAGAGAGAGAGGAAGAGAATCCCATTTCATTGTAATAGTGTTTAATATTTATTGGAAAAATGTAAAGAAAATGTAAAGGAAGTGCTTTTCAGCGAGCGGGCAGGATTAGCATAAATAGTTTGGGGCTTGGACGTGTTTGGTCCTTGCCGCAGAGGAGTAAGGCTGTCCCCTCTATTCTCTGACACACACACACACACACACACACACTCAGAAATACATGCATATGTTTGCACACACACACACACACACACACACAGCTACTTGTGCACACGCCTGCACGAGTAAACATTCAAACATGCAAACACACACACACTCACTGACCTTTGCGTGTGGGAACTCATCAGCATATAGTGATTTATAATAGGCGCTGCCAATCCTTGTGTTTCTTTTTTCCTCTTTTTTGCATTTATTAGACAGAAGCAGAGGAGGAAGCAGAGGGGGAATATTGGCTGTTGTCATTTATTTTATGCTCTGTTACTGCTGATCAAGGATCTCGCTGCTGAATTTGACTTTATGCTAATGAATTGTTATGAATGACCTGAATTTAACTGCACTGAACTGTGGAGGATTGAAAAAATAAATGCAAACAAATTTAGCTCGTTTGTTCGGGCCATTTTTTTAAAGGCTCATTCTGTTTTTTTACAGCTTGGGTGTCATTTTCTGTCCGTTCTGTCAGTAATAATAAGATTGTCGTAACCAAATTAATCACTGAGATCACAACAACAACAAAGTCTGATGGTCAGAAACAAGTCGACAGTTTATCCGGGTTATCTAATCGCTTCATTTCGAGGTGAAACTGAAAGTGAGTGCGCGTGAAGTGCTGGTAATAATCCTCCATTGAACAGAAAAACTGCACACGCACATGTCAAGATTTACTCACACACACACCTGATGAAGGCAGGTCGACTAAAAACACCAGGGACAATAATGGAAATGAGTCGAGGACTTGTTGTTTTATCCTATAACAAATCAAACCAGACCCAAAGTTTGGAGTCTGAACTGAAACGTTTCCAAAGAAAAGTAGCTGTTCTCATATAAAAGACTGTTTAAATGTAGAAACCAGAGTATTGGAATATCTGCTGACCTGTTCTTCTTCGTGTCTCGTGTCGCCCTCCAGTCTCTGTGTTCAGAGGTGCGAGCTCGACGCCGAGGAGTCTCCTCTGTTCTGAAGCTCTGCCAGAAGCTGCTGCAGCAAAGCCAGGTGGGTAAAATACATCACAGGTCTGATCACGTCACAATTTACCCGACGAAATCAAAGAACTCGACTTTGACTTTAGCCCCGGTGACTTGTGTCTTCACTTGGACGAGACGAATGTCATTTTGATTATTTGATTATTTATTAAAATTATTCATTGGCATAAATCACCTTAACCTTGAAAGAGGAATTACATTGTTGTACATTCTTGAAATCATGAAGTTAATCATATGATTAGCATGAGAATAGCCTTTATAATCCTGACAAAACTGTTTCCACCTCTGGGACAGTCGGGCCCCATGGCGGAGGTGGGCCCAGAGGCGGAGCAGCACTGGGAGGCCCTGCAGCTGCTGTCAATCAACCTGGAGAGGAGGTGGGAGGCGATCGTGATGCAGGCGCTGCAGTGGCAGAACCGACTGAAGAGAGAGCTGGGAGAGCAGCAGGTTAGAGCGCTCTGACATTTACACTTTACATCCTTCATCCTCCACTGCCGGCAGTCAGCTGACGCACTGTTACACTCAACGAGCATGTCAGCGTCTGATTTGATGCTGAGATGCAGCGTGAAAGACAGATGGCGCCGTGATTGAAGCTGCAGCGTTTTAGTTATGGAACAATCTTCACAACCCGAGACGGCGTCGTAATGTTTTGTGAAATAAGCATCGACTCCGGAACAAAGCACATATTTTGATACGAGCGTAAACTGGTGTTTTTTTATTTGTTCCTCTGATGAAACTGGGCAGCAAAAGGCAACAAAATTAATTTTTATCAAGGAAACAGTTTGGTTGTGGTTCAGTGATAAAAAGCCTCTGAGGTCCTGTTTCCTGGAAGATGAAGTGAAGAGGCTCAGATCTTTACTGGGGCAGCGGGAGTCGTCAGCAACTGCAAAGAAAAAGGAGCTGGTTTCACTTGTGTTCCCAAATCTTGTCACTCAATTGTTGTCTTTTGCAGTTTGATAGAAGATTCTCGTTGCATCTTTTCAAAAATTGATCTACTTTCGATTTTTTTCCCGATCAATCTCAGACACTCTGACACTGACAGAGAAGCCGAGCTTTCTCAGAGTTCCTCAAGGGTCAATTCTTGGTCCTGTTTTATTCGTCCTCTACATGATCCCTGGAAGACATTTCATCCATTGGTTTGCTGTGTCACAAATTCTTCTCTTGGCCCCAGTGAGACATTTGAAGTTTGACATTAACACTGAGTGCTTGGATCCTGACTGAAATACTTCAGTCTTTTCATCTTTTTCCAATAACAAATACTGTTAAACTGCATCTCATGTTATTTTTCTAACAAATCAAACATTGTTTTTCTTCTTTCTCTAAACATACTGTTACTATAAGTAGAATTTAGTGCAAAGATATAGTTTGGTAATGTTAGCCTGAAGGTGGTGCTAGAGGAAAGGTCAGGGGTCACCAAAAGCATTTCCCCATCTCCACAACAGGTGTCATAGCAGTCTGGTCAGTAGTTGTTTTAATGCCTTGATCCATGCACTGAACGTCCATCACCGTCCTGATGCTCCTCCTCTGTCAGAGCACAAAGATCTGCGTCTGTTTCAGCTGAAGCTCTAACTCAGTCAAACAGTCCACAAGCAGCCGGCTGATAAAAACTAATCTGTTAGTTCTCCAGTGCGATCAGTGTCACAGAGACACTGTTTTCTCTGCCACCTCCTCCACAAACAAAAGAAACTTGGCAAATGAGATTTCAACACTTTGACAGTTTGCATATCACAACACCACGCGTGTCTGCCGCCATGATGGCGTGCCGCCAACAGCTTCGTCTTATTAGAAATCTCCGGCCGACGAAGCGACTCGTCTCAGGTGCAGGAAGGCGGCTCGGCACATGTGCAGCCCATGTGAGGACGTGAAGGAGCGAGCGTTAAGAGAAATATCGCTCATGAGGGAGTCGTCCGGAGCCGAGCTGATCGGGTCGGACGAGAGAGAGAGAGAGAGAGAGAGAGAGAGACAGAGAGAGAGACAGAGAGAGAGAGAGAGAGAGAGAGAGAGAGAGAGAGAGAGAGAGAGAGAGAGAGAGACAGAGAGAGAGAGAGAGAGAGAGAGAGAGAGAGAGAGAGAGAGAGAGAGACAGACAGAGAGAGAGAGAGAGAGAGAGAGAGAGAGAGAGAGAGAGAGAGAGAGAGAGAGAGAGAGAGAGAGACAGAGAGAGAGAGAGAGAGAGAGAGAGAGAGGAGAGAGAGAGAGAGACAGAGAGAGAGAGAGAGAGAGAGAGAGAGAGAGAGAGAGAGAGAGAGAGAGAGAGAGAGAGAGTTTTGAGTTTTAAAAATCCCTTTAATAAATCACTGCAGGGGAAAAAAAAAAAAAAAATCACAATAAGACTATCACAATTAGTCAAAACTCAAAAAAAAACAAAAGGGAAAAACAAACATCTCTGAAAAACAACAACAAAAATATATCTGCCAGCATTTACAGCAAAGAAGCTGAAACAGGATTCAAAGATTTAGCAACAGTTCTCCGTCCCGTCCCACAGAGCACAGAACGCCCCCTACAGTCCACCTGTGAACAAAAGCCTGCAGGTTGTTAACCATCCGATAGTAGGCGTGCTCCACCCTTAGCCGGGACTTCAATAGTCCCTCCAGAACCTGCACTGGTTCCACGTTGCCTGCGCTCTGAGCACGGTGTTTCCGTGTCAGCCAGATGGCCAGTTTAGCAGCGCCAGACAAAAAGTTAATAAGTGTGTGAATGTTCTTCTTTTTCACGGAGTATTTTGGGCCATATATAAACAAAGCATAAGAAAACACCTCTCCGAGACCCTGGAACCATCTCTCCAGGAGGGTGAAGAGGGCTGACAGCCGAGGACACTGGACAAACAAATGCTCCAGGGTCTCAGGCTGTAAACAAAACAAACACCCCTCCCCTGGTTAGGATCTAGGTGTGCTCTGTATCTGTTTGTAGCTATCGCACCATGTACAACCCTCCACTGGAGGTCCGCTGTCCGTTTTTCAACGGGCAGCTTGTACAGAGACCGCCAGCTGCCTTTCGGGGAAAAATCTGGACCAAAAAACTCAGTCCACCTCGACTCTTTCATTCCTGCCAGAGAGCGCAGGTTTAAAACCTTCACGCAGATTTGGTAGACCAGTTTTTTCTCTGCTGCCTGAAACCTGTCAAGGCGAGAGGTTGTAAAAGACAGCAACTGGCCTCCTCCCTCCTGCCAGTCCCCCACAGCTGGGGTGATGGACAGAGGAGGGAAGCTGTACTCACTCTCTTCATCCCATTGGTCAGACAGAGTACGGTTTTCTGCAAACGCTCTGAGCGGTTGTGGCAGGGCAGCACAGACTTCTTCAACGACTCTGCTGATCAGTCTGGCGGATGTAATGCCGCTCCGTCTGAAGACGTCCTTAGATGTTGCAGACATCTTCATCAGGTGGCCCAGTTTGGTGCAGCCAGCCTTCCTGAGACTGACTCGCAGGCTGGCAGACTGCAGTGTCTGTGTCTGAATGAAGCTGTTAAAAAACAGTGGTTCTTCAAACAGCCACATTCCCGGGGCCTCATCAGTGACCCGTGTTTTGTGAAAAACCTGCCATGCCTGCAGGACAGAGCTGTAAAAAGGAGTCAGCCCAGGTAGATCCACTTCATTTGATTTAATTAGGAAAAGCTGCTTGTCGTAGCCCAGGCGCCCCGCTTTCCTAAGCAGTATCCGGGCAGTGTCCATCCATCTAGAGCCACAGCCATACAGCAGCCTTTGTGCAGTACCAAGCCTGAAAGAGGCACTCTTGGACTGGATGTCAATCAGCCCCTGTCCTCCTTCGGCCACAGGCAGGTAAAGAGCTGCTGCTCGGATCCAGTGTTGGCCAGACCAGAAAAAGTCCAGGATGGTCCGCTGAACTTCCTCCATCAGGCCTCTTGGTGGTGTCATGGCGATAAGTCTGTGCCAAAGAGTCGAGGCAACCAAGTTATTGGCGACCAGGACCCTTCCCCTATACGATAGCTGGGGCAGCAACCATTTCCATTTAGACAACCGAGCACACACTTTCTCCTTAACTCCCTCCCAGTTCTTTTTCTGGAATTCATCTGATCCCAGAAACACTCCCAGCACTTTGAGCCCCATCTTTCCCCACTGAAGTCCACCAGGCAAAGTCGGCAACATCTGGTCTCTCCACTGTCCCAGCAGAAGTGCCTCGCTTTTCCCCCAATTCACCCGTGCTGACGAAGCCCTCTCATAAAGTGCCAGGGCGTCCTGCAGACATTGTACATCCTGCTGGTCTGTGATAAAGACATTTACATCATCTGCATATGCAGACAAAACTAGGGGGCAGCAAAGCTCCGAGGACCCTGGTATTGACAGGCCTCTGAGCCTACTTCTCAGCCTGCACAGCAGGGGCTCAATAGCAAGGCTGTAAAGTTGCCCTGAAATGGGACAGCCCTGCCTGATCCCTCGCTGCACAGGGATTGGTCGACTCAGACCAGCTCCTGTCTTCACTAAACAATGAGCACCAGTGTACAGTAAGTTCACCCAGTTCAAAAACCCATCACCAATTCCAAAGGCCCTTAGTGCACTAAATAAATAAGAGTGGTCCACCCTGTCAAATGCCTTCTCCTGATCCAGTGACACAATACCAAAACTCAAATTATCATATTTACAAACATCAAGTACATCACGAATTAAAAAAATATTGTCCATAATTGTCCTATCTGGTACACAGTACGTTTGGTCCATATTTACAAGTATTTCCAGATAGTTTTTTAGTCTGTTAGATAGGGCTCTGGAAAGCACCTTGTAGTCTGTACAGAGAAGGGCCACTGGCCTCCAGTTCTTTAGTAAGGCCAGGTCCCCTTTCTTGGGCAGCAGAGAAAGTACTGCTCGCTGGCAGGAAACAGGAAGAGACCCCGTGCTGACACACTCCATCAGCACTCCATGTAGGTCAGAACCAATAATGTTCCAAAAGCGTTTATAAAAATCAGCAGAGAGACCGTCAATCCCTGGTGCCCGTCCTGAGGCCATCTGGTTGACAGCAACTGACAACTCCTCCAGGGACAAAACGGAATCCAGCGCAGCTCTCTCCTCCACGCTGAGCCGGGGGAGGCCCTCCAGGAGCTCCTCGCGGCTCTGCGTGCAGCACTGGTCTGCTCCAAAGAGGGAGGTGTAAAACTCCACTGCGTGGCTCCTCATCTCGTCTGGGTTGGTGGTCACTCTACCTCCTGGGAGCTTCAGGCAGGTCATCTGCTTCCTCTGTGCTGCAGATCTCTCCAGGTTGAAGAAGAAGGAGCTTGGGGCATCCATGTCTCTGAGCTGGAGAAAGCGCGACCTCACCAGAGCTCCCTTCACTCTCTCCTGCAGGAAAGAGCTCAGCTCCCGCCTCTTCTTCTGCAGTGTGCGGCCTAAGGTGGGATTTGGGTCCCTGTCTAAACCCTCTTCAATGTCTTTAATAGATTTTTCCAGCTCTTGAACTGCAGATTTAATCCTTGCAGTGGAGTTCGAGGTGTACTGCTGGCAGAAAACACGAATCTGTGTTTTTCCAACCTCCCACCACTGCTTCAAAGAGCTAAAATCACTTTTTTTCAGTTTCCACTGACCCCAAAAAACCTCAAAGTTCTGACAGAAATTACTGTCTTGCAAAAGTTTGTTGTTAAAATGCCAGTAGGACTTTATCCTTTCACCTGGTGAGATTAAAAGTACTACACATAAA
>JAFREQ010000081.1:1295000-1305000 GCA_025331565.1 Holacanthus passer | reverse complement strand
AATATCTTCAATCTTAAACTGTTGACATTTTTCACTTCTTCTCAACTGAAATTAATAATCAATAGATTAATTGATAATCATGATCTTAAACTGAAAAACTCCGCCTTCGCTGCAGAAAGTGTAATTTCAGTGTTTGCTGCCGGAGGAAAGATCAGGAGTTTGCCAGAAACATTAAAGGAATAGTTTTGAGAAATATGCTTATTCACTTTCTTGCAGAGAACGAGATGAAAAGATCCATCTCATTCTGTTAGTTTAGCATAGCTTAGCTTAGCTTAGCATAAAGACTGAACAGAACGGAAACAGCTTGTCTACTCTTTAACACAGAGACATGAGAGTGACTTGATCAATCTTTTAAATGTAATTTCAGCAAGAAAATGAATAAACTTTCATCTCAAAATGTGGAAGCTTTCCTTTAAGATTCTGAGGAACCTGAATGTCAACAACAGATTTTATGGCAATGTAGGGATTGTTGGAACATCTTGATCCGAAGTCGTACAGACAGATCAATATCAAATCAGACTAACAGACGAGCTCAAGTTTGATTATCAAATATCTTGTCCGAGAACCATGAGGGTGACGTCGTCAACGTCTCAACATGGAAGGTCATGTGATTCAGAACATGTTGTTTTACAGTATGAGACGTGTTTTCTCGTGTTCTTGTTCTGTGAGTCTGTCTAAAGATGGAGGATCCTGTTTTATCATTTATTTGATGTAAATGAGTCCAAATTAAAGCTGCCGGATGTTGTGAGGATGAGGTTTCCTGATCTATACCCGATAGTCGAATATAATATATGGAAATTATATTTTAGAATTATGAAATATATTTCAGAGCAGAGTTAAGAGCAACATGCGCAGGTTTTCATTCACCGTTTGCAATTACATTCAAAGCAGCCGTCTGCTCCTCCACTCTGCATGGAGAGGTGATTTATCTGTGCGCTTCTATTCATTTTGAATCAGACCGGTGACGCCGGGCTCCCTCAGCACTTTGACAAGCGGTACAGCGGCGCGCCAGCAGAGAGCGGAGCAGCAGCAGCAGCTCCTGCAGGAACGCCGGCACATGAATAATCACCCAGACGCTGCTAGATAGCTCCGCTCTCCTTGGGCCTTCCAGCAGATGCTATGCTAACAAATGGGAGCAGTCAAACCAGAGCTAATGGGAAAAAAGTTTCCCGCTTTCACCCCAAAAAACACTGCACGGGTCTGTGGCATGCACACAAACACCAACACACACCGACAGGCTGCGACCGAGGCGGCGAACGGAGCTGGAGCCGCCGTCAACATCAGATTCATGTGAGCAGAATCACAGCAACAGTTTATTTCAACCTGTATCTCATGCAAATCAGCTCGTCGCAGGCAGGTTGACATGAAATAACTGAATACGCTCCTGGTTCCCAGAGGATGAATCCTTTGGACTTTAATGGCTTCATGATCTGTCCTCTGCCTCAGGCTGACAATAAATAAACCATCAGGCTGTTTTGGCTCTGTGCATCACTTTTGTGCAGTGACCACTTCAACTTCTACAACCTCCCACTTGTTTTAGCTTCATTTATTGAGCAAATATTTACCAACGATGTAGCGACTGTTTGGATGTTAGCTGTCGACACGTCCGGACACTGTGAGTGTTGAGAGCTCAGACTCCAGTTCCTTTTATTTTCCAGTTCTTTTTTGGATTTTCCCCTCCAGTTTCATTGAAAAAACAGTGTGTGGACATGAGATGTCAGTTCAGAGACATGAGACAATATTTTCTTTTTATCTACAATATACTTTAACTTTAGTGCGACAACATTTGAAACCTCCAAAGCACAAACTCTCCAGTCGGCTGCAGGAACATCTGGAGCAGCTGTTTGCGGAGGAGAACTCTGGCCTGTTGCTGGACTGAATTCGTCTGCCAGCTTCCCAGTTCTGCCTCTTTGGCAGGTAACCAGCGACACTTTAGAGCTGTTTCCTGCTTTAAAAATGTGTTTTTGAAACCATTGTGGCCACCAGGAGTCTCCTCCCTCCTCTGTCCAGGGTCCTAAAGTACCTCCATAAACTTTTACAAAATTATAGAAACGAGATAAATTACAGATCTGAATTATGCACGAGGTTTTCGTGGGTCATCAAATAGTCGATTTGATTGGATAAGGCTGATTGATGGCCTCTCCCCTCGACGCCGAATGTGTTTTTGAATGCGTCTGCAGTGGCAAAACCCAGTTCAGTCATTACCCCCATCTCCCTTATCAGCACGAGGGGAATAAACACAAATCTAATAGAAATTCATTACGCACACCCACATCCACACACACACACTCTCACACACACAGAGCCAACTAGTTTATTAGATTAATAGGCTATGAATGGCTAATACGAATTACCCCCCTCTCTTGTTAACGAGACGCAGAGCAATTTGTATAATTATGTCTGTGGAAGGGAAGAATTCCTGTGTCTAAGCATATTTTTAGACAGCCAAGCTTTCTGAAGGCTTTTGATTACGTATTTACTTTGGGGTTTTCAGCTTCGTGCTCTTTCTCTCAGAAGTCGTTTTTGAATAATTCATCGCTTTGTTCCAGAGCGGAATAATTTGTGTTGAGATTTATGAGCAATTGCTTTGGGGTGGGCTGATTTTACTCTTTTCTTAAATGATCACAGAACGTGTTTTGTCAGAGTCGGGTGTCAGCGTGTCTCTTTCAAACGGAGGCCTGAGTCGAGGCGGCGCTCGCAGAAAGGACACGGGATTATCAACACGTCTCTTTAAAGAGTTCGGTGCCAAAACAACGTCTGAGAAAACAGAATCTACACTCCCACAGTGTTTGATAGCACAGAATACAACAATTCATGCACTTTAAATGATAATAGAGAACTTTCCTGTTTGAACAACACACTTCGACTTTCGTCTGAACAGGTCACTCGGCCTCACATGAGACTTTCTGAGAAGAGGCAAGTCATTGAGCCCTGGTTCATAAATTTCCTAAAAGTAACAAGAAATAAGACATAATTGGGCAGATTGCTGCACCAGAATCAGGAAAATGACACTTGCTTTGAGGAAATTTGTGAAACTTATTGATTTGGGACTCAATAATTTTTTAACTGACTTGTTAAGATGCAGTTTTGCAGTGGTGAAAATCCACACACAGCATTTGATTTCAAAGAATAAAGTTGTGGGTGAAGATGTGGGTCTATTGTTTTTTGTTTCTTTGTTTGGTTTATTAAATTTTGTCCACCAGCAAAGATTTCAAATTAAAGTCAGAATATCAGTCTGATGAAAATGACGATGTTTCCTGCACCTTTAAGGTTGAAAGAAATTCTCCATCAGTTCTGACCGTGGATATATTTTCTTTGCTGCAGTACCGACCCAGTTCATCCAGAGTGCACTTCATTTTTGCCTTTTTAAGATCATTCCTGTGCTTTTACAAAGACGACAAGCAACAGAGCTCGAGGTCTGACATCCAGCTGGATCAGACCTTTCATGGTTTGTGCTGTTGGATTCCTCTTTATTCCCGCTGAACACTTTTTTTTCTTTCTTTCCTTTCGTCTGCAGGTTCCTGGGAACTTTCTGGAACCAGGTCTGGTAGACCTCCACCAGATCAGCCCGGTCCCAGCTGGTCCGGTGGCGCCACCGCCAGACGACTCCTGGGAATGGGATGAAACCGATATGACAATCACAGAACCACAAGAAGCACCAGAACCCGACCTGATGCACGACCTCCCTGTAGAACCAAATCTGCCTTCAGACGGCGTTGTGTCCAATGGGAATCAACCCACCAGGATTCAAACCAATGTCCCAGTCTATCGTTGTCCTGAGATCATGTCCAGTGTGACGGGTGGATCCACATCAGAGGTTCAGCCCAATGTGACGTCCCAAACTCTTCCCCCGAACAACAACAACATCTACCAGGTGTACAGCCTCCACACTGTTGAATTATACAGGCAGCCTCAGTTTCCTCACGCTTCCTCCTCGCTGCACAAAAACAAATCAGGAAAACGGAAACAGCACCTCCTGCTGAAGAGCCTGAGTAAGGACTCCTCGTTCTCCTCCATCGAATCCCTCCCGGACCTCCTGGGAGGTTTGATGTCAAACAGCCGAGGAGGAGATCGAATCGTTGGATACCAGGATGTGGAGAGCGAGGGCGGCAGAGGAAGCGGCCAGTCAGCGAGCAGTCGGCGGTCAGAGAGCGAGAGCGGTATCGTTAGCGATACAGGAGACATCGAGACAACGACGACAAATTCTGAAATCCAGGAAGAGGATCAGGGGGAAGAGGAGGAGGAGAATGAGCAGGGGAAGGATGAAACTGTAGATGGAAGTCATTTGGCTCTGCACAAAGACGATGTCACCAGCTGCAACCAGAAAAGAACCAAAACAGAGGAGATGTTGAAGGAGAAAGGATGGAGGAGGGATGAAATCAGAAGAAACAGAGAGGAGGAGAAAAAGAGGAGGCACAGGAGGGGAGGAGGTGAAGCAGTTGAGATCCTAATCAATGGGCGTGGAATCCTGACTCCAGCTGACTCCGACTCTGACTTTGAGGCGGGAGGACTCAGTGTGGACACCTCCAAACCCTTTATCTCCCACAGCGACATCACAGGCTTCAAAGTTGACCAGTTTAGCGGTTTGGAGACTCCTCCTGCTCTGAGCCGCCGTGCATCAAGTCCAGTTTTATCTCAGGGCTCCTCTCTGGAGTCCCTTCTGGCTCTGGGTGTGGAGTTATTCCCCTCCAAAGACCTGCTGCATCGTAGCGCCTCTCTAGAGAGCTGCCTGGCCCCGTGTCGTAGCGCTGAAGGGGATACCGGAGGCAGCATGGCCAGCCTCGGGGAGCTGGACCTGGGGCAGAGCAGAGAGGTGGATGGAGGTGAACCAGGACAGCAGAAGAGCAATGAAAGTGTGCAAGGAGAACCATCCTCTGGGGAGCTGAGCCGAAGAACTCTTGATCTCCTGAAACGCCTGGAGAACATCCAGAGTCCTCTGGCGGCAAAGATGACCCGCAGTGTTTCTGACATGACGCTTCGGAGCAGCTCCCCACAGCGGAGCAGACTCCCGGCCTCACCCTCTCTCGGTGGTCGACATGGCCCCCTCTCTGGGATTCCAGGCTCTTTGCGGAAAGGACCACCATCCCTGATCAATGAGAGCTCAGCAACGGCATCGCTAACTGAGCTGAGTAGCACTGAGGACTCATCTCTGGGGTCTGAAGATTTCGCTATGCTCAGAAATCGCCACCTCTTTCCTGGATCCCACCGTGACTGGCAATGCCAACTCGGGCTCTTACAGGAAGCGTCGCCATGGAAATAGCAGAGGAGGGCAAGGGATGGATGAAGCGGACGCAGCGAGTCTGAGCCTGGTCGTGAACGTCTCTTGTACGTCAGCATGCACAGATGAAGATGAGGACGACAGCGACCTTCTGTCTTCCTCCACACTCACCCTCACAGAGGAGGAGCTTGGTGTTCGGGAGGGAGAGTATGAAGAGGAGGAAAGGTTGAGCGGTGCCTCTTCTGGTAATGAGGACGAAGAGGATGATGATGAAGAGGAGATGGAGGGGTCGTACGTCCTGGGGCTGGAGTATATGAAGAGGGAGCTGCAGACTTGGATCAGATCTCCTCGAACCTCGTCTTCCTCCTTCTCTAAAACAGAAGCAGGCCTCCGAGACGAGCTGCAGTGTGGAACCAACCTCTCCTCCACCTTCACCTCCTCCTCTCAGAACAACGAGCAGCACTGTTTCCTGAACCGCACAGCTGCCAAATTAATGGAAACCAACACTAATATTGGCAACAACAAAACCAAAAGAGATCATAAAGAACAGGAAGAAGAGGAGGAGAACCGGAGGAATGCAACGAGGAGCTACATCAGCCAGTTTGTGGACGACGTGGAGAATGGAAATGTAGACCAGAGCTGTTTAAAAGGGAAAGATGAGGATGACGAACTCCTCCGAGAGGAGTCGAGCGTGTTCACAAAGAAAGGAGAGTCACTGAGGGAGTCTTACATCTTTGCCAAAACTGGGGAGTCGGTTCAGGATGTCAGTGACTTGATAGTGAAAACAGAATCAAACTCGACGAAGCAGCTTTCTTCATCACCATCTCAGGAGCTCCTCCCCTTCTTGTCCAAACGTGCTTCGTCTTTAGTCGGACAGCTGAGAGGGGAGCTGCCCTGTCACAGCTCCTCCCTCCCCTCACCACCTTCCCTCTCGCCTGTTGAGGACTGCAGATCCCACGATGCCTTGCAAAACAGCAGTCCGGCAGCCGGCGGACGGAAGGCCATCACCATTCAGGAAAAGTTCAAATTCTCATCCTTTGTGACGGAGGAGACAAAGAGGGAAGTTAGAGACAAAGAGTCGTCGCTGCCGCCTAAGAAACGGCACAATTCTCACTCGTCCTGCTGCAACCACCTTCCCTCCCCGTCCTCCCTCCGTCCGTGCAGCGTGGAGGAGGGCAAGAAAGAGAATGTGCACAATTTTGTAATGGAGATTATCGACATGACCTCACTGGCACTGAAGAGCAAAGAGAATCAGCCTGAAGAACCGAACCAGACCGACAACTGTGGGTCCATCCCAGACCAAGGTCCTGCATCACTGGCACAGATCAGAGACAAGGTACAGAATCAATGCTGCAAAAAAAAACACATTTGAGAAAGTCTTGGTGCAACAGTCAGTCTGCTGCAGATTCCATTACAAAGAAAACACATGCAAACTGTTATAATGCAAAGGCGAAACCTAATTAAAGAGAAATTAAAATTACAGTTCAATATGGCTGCAGATGTTGAATATTTTTGGAGATGCAATATTTGAAGTCCTGTTTGACCTCATATATTCTGTACGTTTTGAGGACAAATCGTTCAAAAGTAGCAAAAGTTATCTTAGTTAATTTGTTCACTGAGTTGGAGTAATTCAATAAATCGCATCACAGATCATAACTTTTAGGATGTAATGACTATTTTTTCCTGTATCTTTTGCAAGTTAAATAATCAAAAAGCTAATCAGCTTTCAGACTTCATTTTACTTCTGAGAAGAAGAAAGAAATCAGGCAGAAAACTTTCCTCCTTATGTAAAAGTGTAAAATAGAAAGATATTTTAATAAGCTAACTTGACTTTTTTTTCTTGGATGGTTTGTTGGATTTGTTAAAATATAAATATTTCTCCGATATATAAATGTACATATCCAAAATAGGACACAATCCAAGACAGTGTGGGTCACATATAGTGTCTGTTGCACCAAAAAATCAGTACAGAACATAACAAAAACATAAAACAAACTTTAAATTTCATGAATCTTCTTCTTTTTTCATCCATTAAATTTTTGTCCACAATCAAATAAACCAACAAGGCCAAGTCAATTTAATTATGAGGCTCAAACTCACAGATCAGAGATCATCTCAGATAATTTTACAATCTGTAACACGAACATCCTCCATCTTTAGACACACGATTCAAAAATGAAAAACAACCAGCAGAAAAATCTTTACAAACTTTCTCCTTCCTCTTCCTCCAGGTCCTCGAACACTCCCACCGGCCTCTGCACATTCGCAAGGGCGACTTCTACTCCTACCTGTCTCTCTCCTCCCATGACAGCGACTGTGGCGAGGTCAGTCAGTGCTCGGAGGACAAGAGCTCCACCCCGCTGCCCTACAGCATCCCGTCCTACGTCACGCCAACACAAGGCCTCCACAGCCCGAGTCCCGAGCTGTTTACCAGCACCAGGCAGCAGATATCGCCCTCGAACTCTCCATCTTCCAAACACTCCAAGAACAACTTCTGCGCTCTTAATTTGAAATCCCCCGATTGCCAAACTAACAGTGCTGCGAATGGAAGCCGCACTGAAGCGTTGACCAGCCCGTCTCTGTCCCTGCCCCCGAGCCCAGACATCCGGGACGAGGAGACCCTGTTTGCAGCCTGTACGGAGGAGGTGTACCTGGGCCCGCCGCTCTGCTACAGCATGGCGCTCACCAAGAAACCACGACGGCTCTTCATGAAGGACGATTCAGAGTATTTGTCCTCCCTGGACTCTGGCTATGAACTGAACAGTCTAGCTTACCTGCCTCCAAATGATAGTCTTCAATATTTGTCTGGTTCCAAACCAGGTGACGGTCTGAGCTACCTGTCTCCCTCCAAGGAGTCTGCGTTGGACAGAAACCAGGATCACCTGTATTTCCCAGAACCCGGTCCCACAGAGGAAACCCCGAGCTCCTTCTCTTCCTTCCTGGAGCCTCGTTACAGCTCGTTCTCCACCTCCTCGCCCTCCAACAGCGTCTCCGCCTCCCTCCAGGGGCCCGGCTCCAAAGCAGAGGATGACAGCCCGTCCTCTCCTCCTCCCGTGTCCTCCGGCGCCGAGGAAGAGAAGCGAGGTGAGGACCCGTACCTCCTCTGTGATGTCGCTGGAGGAGAAGTCGCGGCCGCTGCGAGTGTCAGCGCGCCGCAGGAGGAGAGGAGTCGTAATGAGGGGCCTCCTTATCTTAATCCCCGGGCGCATGTCGCCCCGATAGACTCCTCCGCAGCCGAATGTTTGGCAGATACTAAAACGCTTGAATCCAATATGGGCGCCGTAATGACCAAGATAAGTGTCTGCAGCTCTGCTACAAATCCCTCAAAAGAGCCAGCCGCCACCGCCACGCGTATTAATCCCAAAATTAACTGCTCGGTGATGAGAGAGGCAGATAGGGAGGAGGGGGAGCGGCGAGGAGAGGTGGATACTCGGCGGGTGAAGCGGGAGGAGAAGGGGAGGAGAGGGCGGAGCGGCTCGCAGCAGGAAGCAAAGACGGCAGCAGAGAAGCAGGTTAGTGTTCCAGTATTAGCCCGATCCGCTATCTCAGGACATTATACAGGGCCTTGATACTGCACTTCACCTCTCTACTCCAGGTATTAGTCCGAGCCCCTCGGTGGGGATGAATGTAATGAGGCCGGTGTGCGTTTCTCTCATTTCCATTTCTAAGGCCGGACGGACGTGAGAGGTGCTGATATGTGTAACCTCCCCTCTCGTCCTCCTCTTCCTCCTCCTGACCCTCCCTCTCCTCCACTCATCCTTTTTTCTAGTCTCACATCCTCCTCTTCTCCACCTTTATTTCTCATCACCTCCTTCACTCTTCTCCTTCTTCACCTCCTCATCTTCTACATTTCTTATCCTCCCCTCTTTTCTCACGCTTCTTCTTTCCTCCTGTTGTCAACCCAACTTTCTTTTCCTCTCTTCTCGTCTTCTCCTGTTTCTTCCACTTCCTTCATTTCTCTTCCTCTTCTCCTTCTTTCATCACCTCCTCCACATCTTACATCTCTTATTCTTTTCTCCTCCTCCTCCCATCCTCTTGTCTTCTTCTCCTCCTGCAGGTATCTCTCCTCCTCCTCCTCTTCCTCCTCCTCCTCTTCCTCCTCCCTCTCTCCTCCCTCAGGTGTTAATGGAAGGGGGATTTGCAGACTTCTCAGTTTTTTTTTTTTTTTTAGTTAAAAGGTTAAGGTCCACAGAACAACATCAGCATAATTACTATCAGTCAGATTTCATTAGGATTCATCAGCTAAGAGCTTTTCCCGTCCCGCAGTGATCGTTCAATTCATTTCATCGCTGAATTAGCGTGTTTGTGCTCTTTTTAAGTTTTCTATTTCCTTATGCAAATTAGTGTGGCGTTTTTTTTTTTTTTTTACCTTCTCTGCAACCTTGCTCCCTCGTCTCTTTATCAACTTGTACTCTCTCGAAGAGGATCACGGCTCGGCTGAAGAGGCCGCTTCGCTCTGATCCGGAGCCGAGTGGCCTGTTTTTCACACAGTGAATGTTAATGTTGGCCACGTGTCCTTTGTGATGTTTGAACTGTAACAGATAACTTTCACTGCAACAGAAAGCTGAAACACATTCATTCATTTTCAGGTGGTTGATCAAAATAATCTGCATCTGCAGTTCCACGACTGTAAAACCATGTGATCATGGTTGAAAGCTCAGGAACAAACTGCAGTTTCCAAGGTCAAGAAGGATCTGAACTATTTTTGTCTATAAAAACAGTTTGATTTGAGATAATAACAAAAATAAGGTTGTGAAATTTTGAGTCAGGTTAAAATTCAAG
>JAFREQ010000081.1:1262500-1290000 GCA_025331565.1 Holacanthus passer | reverse complement strand
CATTCCTTATAGAGAAGGGCAGGTTAACTTGCTCGCCTCTTTTCAGAGTGCGTCTCCTCTGAAGTCAAGACGTTGTCTCTTTCCAAAGGTTCCTCCAAGTGTAGATGACAAGTGCAGCCTGATCGTGTCTGAACACGATTGTTGTTTCCTCTGAGTGATAAAAATTCTCTGCAAACATTCAAAGTCAGTCGAGTCGGGACAGATCAATCAATCGTTTTAACACAACTTTAGAAGCTATGTGACTATATATCTTCTAGTGGATGAATCCAGTTGGCACAGTTATATTTTCCATCTTTAAAGGTTTGCGATGACGACTTGGGTTAGAGGGAAGACCAGGGTCGAGCTTTCTTGGTTCCAGTTTGAATGTTGAGATGTACCTGAAGGTACCATTGGTTTTCTCTCGAGGCAGAAGGTGGAGATGTCGCTGTGGTGACTCCTCTGTAGATCATCTCATACGGGGACACGTTCATCCTGCTGTTTCAATGACCAACCGTCGTTTTGACGTCAGGGTTGATTCTAAAAACCGACGAGTTGTGGTGATGAATTATGGGATATACCTGCTGCTGCTATGGTGGTGGAAGAAGAATGGAAATGTTCTTCACACCCATCAGGTCAAACCTACTTTCTGAACCTTCCTCCTCTGTGGCAGCAGCGTCTGCAAACTGAGGGTTTCGCCAGGTGTCCAAAAGACGAAATTTTATCTATGCAACACGACCAAAGTTGGCGAAAGCTGAAACGGTGTTGTTGTGTAGGCGTTGAGGTTTGATGACTGATGATGGGGATGTGTGTTATTAATTCTGCTGTATGTATGAACACCACTGCTGTACCATGTAATGTCTTCTTTTTTTTTTACTTTCTAGACAACTCCTGAGATGATGATTAGCAGTGACGCTGGGGTTGGGGGTTGGTGTTGAGACGGGTGTGTGTAGGACAAAATAGGGTTTGAGATCTTTAAAATATAATTGTGTGCCTTGCTCTACTGTTACTACTTCTACCTTTTTTGTTAATTAAAACCACTGCTTTTCCCAGTTAGGTGATGAAAACATGCAACAAAAAATAAAATGAGAAACAGAAACCGTTTCGAGCAAAGTTGGAGCTTGTGTATATATGTGAAGGTGTAAAATGCAGACGGAGGAATGCTTGTTGTTTGTGTTTATTTAACTCTGTATGTGACCTGTGATGTGGAATATCTTTATTATTAGTATTGGCCATAAAGAGCTTGACTGCATGGTTCCTGTGAACTACAATGTAAAACCAACTGTTGACAAATAAACTTAATTTATTGGAAAAAACAGTATTTAGACGTGTTTTATTTATTGTGCCTGTTTTTACTGTATTTGTTTGAGTCCCAAGAAAACAAATGGTATCATGGAAAAGAACAAATATCAGTATTAAGAGAGTTTGTAGTTGGCTCGAAACGTCTCCAAAGAGCGAAGCCTTCAGGAGTTGGGTCATCCGACTTCTTTAGCTGCCAAAGAAAGAGAAAAATCCTGACAGGTGGAACATGTTCTTTACCACAGACACAGAAATATTTATTAAGTCGCCAAGAAAAACAAAGGATGAAGAACAACAAAAGAAAAAAAGTGCTTCCAAAATGAGTCACATCCAAGAGCCTGACGGGAGTCGACTGTAAGTGACTCCAGAACAGAAGGAAAGACTGTTTATTGGCAGAGTCATTGTTCACAGGAAGCTTCAACCTCAAACATAAATACAACTCACAGTTACCTTTGCTTCAGATCGGTGGGACGGTTTCGTGCACCAGGAGCCGTCTGAACCTCCTGCAGAACTGAACTGAAGTTGGTGTCTGCTCTACATCAACTTCAGCCGTTCTCTTGATGTGTTGCTGGAATTGTTTCAGCTGTTTAAGAAGCATCAGACTTCATATTGAGTGTATTTCTAAAAGCTACGATGCGAACGTGACGTAGCTCTTTGTTTTCAGTTGCACCTATAAAATAAGGTATTTGTGTTGAACTTTCTTCGATGGTGTTTCAGTGTGTTCACGCTGATTCCTCATGTCTAAATACTTGCTGCCAAAATGCTTTCCGTGCACAGCAGCACTGGACACTGATGGAGAAGTGAAGGTGTTTGAAAAATGCCTCCAAAGTCATTATTAACTTGACAACTTTACCTGCCGCATTTAATGTGTTCCTGCATCTGGCAGGTTGGCAAGTGTTAATTTCACGTTTGGACACAATCCATCAACTGTGGACAAAAAAAAGACTAAAATCAAAGCTGGCATTCAGAGGCTTTCTTAAACAACAGACGTGTGTCAGGCCCCCAATCATCAGAAACGCATCAATAACGTTTTTTTGATCTTCCACAGATTCATTTTTTTGCCCTTAATCAGACCCGTGTTTTCCCGCCTTCGGTCCACAAACAGACGGAAAGTTTTAACTGCTGAGGAGATGAAGCACAATTGAAAGCCGAAGAAGATGATTGGATTTGATGATAAACACACTTTGGGGATATTACAGGACGTTAAATAATGTTTACTTCATCAGAAGGAGGTCAGTTAGTGAAACAGGAAAATGATGCTGGTGACACGGAGAAGATGGCGGGATGATGAGGAGGAGGACGGAGGAGGATCGGCCGTGATGTGGGTTTTACCTCTGCTGAATGCAAAGGTCTGAGTTGCAGCTCCGACACACAGCGAATCAATTTGTCCCTGATTGCAGACACTGTCCTTGATAACACTCTTTAGAGCTGAACTCGGTCTGATGCTGCTGCTTTGGTGATGAAAAGTCTCTTTTCAAATCAAACATGAAAATGTTTATGTCTCTGCAGCTCGTGGAAAATATTCTGACTGAGCTTAAAATTATTGTTGTTAAAGTTTTGACCCTCAATTTAAGTAGATAACAAGACGAAATCAAACACCACGCGAGCTCATTAGAATCTGGAAGGTTCGTCCTCTGGGGAGCAGAGAGAGAGAGACACATTTCATGGTCGTCTGCCTGACCTTGAAAATCAAGGTCCGCTTACAAAATGGAGATTTCAACTGTGTCACATAGTCTTCATCAGCAGATGGAGTTTGGTGCATTTAGTTGATGTTGTACTTTCATCCACAGCGTCCTCATGACTTCTTGTCTCAAAGTTCATCGGTCACACCGTCGTGATCAGTGACTTTTAAACCAACACTGAGAACAGACAACAGACTCATCTCAAAATAACTTGGATTATTTTATCAAACCAAACACAAGTTTTTTTTTGTGTTTTTTGTATTATTCTATCTCCCTTTTGTTATCGCTTTCGTTCATCGACTTCATTTTAGATTTCATGTGTTTTATCAAACAGAGTTTTTCACAGTATCAGGACAGATGAACACACAACAATAAAAAATAACGCTGCTTTACTTCTTATAGTTCATCAGTTTAAGATTCAAACTTTGCTAAGTTATGATAATGGTTGTAATAACCGTGTGTGTGTGTGTGTGTGTGCCCCTCCCCCGGGTAGTTTAAGGTGACCCTGATGAAGGTCATGTGATCAAAACAATGCTCATGTGGTTTGATGAGTGTTTGAGTGAAACACCGATCCTGAGCAGACGCTCGTTTCGTGGCTGCGCTCTGTATTTAACTGTGTCATGACGCCGTGTTGTGACACTTCCTTCTGTCTTTCACACAGTGTCAGAGCAGAGCTGTCAGAGGATTAAAAAATAGCAGTTAGCTGCAACAAAACACACTCCACATTAAAGCAAATTGCTTCTTGGATTGTTGATAGTTTCTCATTGTTGCGTCCCTCTCGGTCGGAGCTGTGATGTTGATTGTGGCTGAAGGGGCCTTCAGATGACTGATAAGCGTTGATGAATGAAAATGGAAATGCTTTTCAGCGTTTTGCCTTCAAAGGGAAATCAAATGGGGAGGAAGGAGAGGGGCGAGCCGAGGAGGAGAATATTTGCCTTTTTGCAATTAACAAGATATGTTCTTTTTTTTGTGGTCCGAAAAATGGAAATGGCTTTTAAGGTCGTAAAGGTCGAGCGCATCGAAGCATGGTGGCTCCGCAATTACTCTTCAGGCAGCGGCCTGATTGGGGGGAGGGCGGGGGGTCCGGCCGCGCACCGACGGTCAAATTAACGAGACGGCCGGCTCCCTGTTGAAAAGATCACATGTGATTACCGTACATCAAACAGACAGAGCGCTCAAATTATCTCCTATCTCACTGTGAAGTCGGAGGAAAAGGGATAAAACGCAGACGGACTGATTAGTTAAAGGCTTTAAATGTCAAAACTTTCACCGTCCACAGCTTGAATGAATCTGCGTCTCTGAGCTCGGGGGACAGGTGGGGGGTCGTCCTCCAGTTTACACCCAGCACAACAAATGTCTGCCCTCGTGACATAACTGAGGACGCTGGATCTGGTTCTGAGAGCTTCGGCTCCAGCGGTCGAACCAGTCCGGCTCCAGTCTGAGGTCCAGGTCTGTGTCTGTGGGTTCCCGGTGCTTTGCTCAAAGGCACATTGACGACAGCAGTTACATAAGCAGAGGTTGTTTCTTATTCAGTTTGATGATCAAGATTTTCTAGTTATGTGCTTGATAACATCAGATCGTGTTCATGGTTTGTTGAATATTTTATAAACCTTTTACAATAAAAAATAAAGACAAAGCAGCTTTTATTTTTTTCACATTTGGTTGAACAAACTTAAAGCAACAAAACTACAGAGAAACAGGGACAGAAGATTTCATCTCGTCAGACGCAGGACAACCAGGTGGAACTCCTCAACTTTAACATGTGAAACACTGGAAATGTTGTTGTTATTCTCCTCCAGAGGATCCTGAACAGAGGAACACGTCAGTGTTTAATGGAGCTGGGAGAAGCAGGTCGTCATCATGTGTTTGTGTATTTCAGACTTTTTAATGCAGAAAGATTTTTATTGTTTTATCAAAGGTCACTTTAGGTTTTTACCACTTGGTTAATGTCGTCAGTCTGTCGCGTTCTGGGGCTTCTTGTTTTGTGTTTCACCTACACATCAGAATCAGAATCAGGTCCCAGAAGGTTTTCACATCCAAGCTTTGTCTTGCTGTTGTGGTGCATGATGGTCAAAGAGAAAACAAGTCAAGAGTCATTTGTATAAAATAGAAATTTACGTGTAAAATATGCAGAGTGAAGATGACGGAATGTGCAAAATAGTGAATAAAGCAAATGAAGTGAATAAAGTGCAAAGAAAAAAGAATATGTGCAAAGTGTGAACATACAAACGTGTACATGTGCAGAAGTGAGTTTAATGTGACGCTGATGATTAAAGATCAAGTCTGAGATGTCGGTGAGGAGCTGATCCACAGACGGTCGGCGCTCAGGTGAGGAAACCTGCAGCTCTCAGAGATGTGACGCCTCGACACAGGAAGCAATCACTGCTCACTGCAAGCGTCTGAATCAAAGTTAGATTTCAAAGTATTTGTGTTATTAGAAATCTGCGAGATGTGTTTTAAACCATTTGCATCGCTGTTGAATGAAAATGGGACGTGTGTGTTCAAACACACACACACACACAGAGTAAAGCACCTTGTCGAGCCTCTGCCGGCTCTGTAATGATCTTCTTGCAGCGCTGCAGAAAGCCTCTGCAATCCCTCCTTCATTTTCCTCTCCTCTTCTCCCTGATGAGCAGAACCATCCCTTCATCATCGGCTGCACCATAATGTACTTTAGTCTGGGGACAAGAGGAGAAAATGGAAGGATAGATTGAAAACAGATTCGCTTATAAGCTGATCCTACATTAGGGGATGTATATAATACGCTGAAGTCATCAAGGGTTTGTTCGCTACAATCAGAGTGATCCATCGACGATCGACGCGCTGCAGATGAACAGAGACTCCTGCTGCAGGTGAGAGGTTCAGGGGCTCTCGGCCACGCTGGAGTTCGGCTTTCTGGTCCGACTCAAACACGCCTGTCAGAACCAGGACCTGAACATGTGACCAAGGAGGCAGTTAAAGGTCATATTCTTATTTTACATGTAAATACTCAACACATGTCACGTTCCTGCAGTTTATTTGACCACCAGCTGTTCGACTTCCTTCAGTCTGTCGCCACAACATCTTCATGATTTTCATCCGTCTTCTGTTTTACTCTGACGTCTGTCTCATCGTCTCTTCCTCATTTCCTTCTTTGCTTGTACTGAACACCTGCCTGTTCATGGAGCCTGTTTTCCCTCCAGTCTGAGTAAACCTGATCAGAATCCCACCTCTTCTGTCTGTGAGTCCGGATTTTTCAGTCAAATTCAGTTTTTGCAGTTTGTTTCTTAAAAACATAACTGAAATAACTAGACCTGAAACCTGCTGCAGCTAAATTCTCCAACATTTGCTCATCTGTTGTCACCTTTTCTTTACTAACTCATGTTGTTGTGTGAGGACTGAAAAATGTGCCCCGATGATTTAAAATAATAAAATGAGGGTTTTATTACCTTGATTGACTTTGTTTGGTTTTCAGGAACTTCTGAGTTATGAAGCAAAGAGTAAGAAATAATTCAACATTTAGAAAATCGGAGTTTTTCTGTCATAAATAAGACGTGGGTGTTGATGTGAACATGATTTACAAGTTGGAAACTGATAATTCTGATAACTCTGACAGGACCTGAACGCAGCATTACCTCTTGCTCTCTGTGTTCTCTGCTAAAAAAGTGATGACAAAAAAAGTCACCTTCACTTCAACGCCGTGTGTCGATGCAGTTGCAAAAAGAGAATTCTAAAACTGTCTTTAGTGTTGCGTTCAAGGACACATCCACATCCCAGAGATGATAGTCGGCTGCCAAAGAGACGCAGCGCTCTGAAGCCAAACAAAGGTTGTTCAGTTCAGCTGCAGTTTCCTGCTGCAATAATTTGAAGCGAGTTATTACCATCATGACGGAGGAGGAACAATAAAACATAAAAGTCAATGTAAATATAGTTGAATATGATTTTTGTTTGGTTTTACAAACAATTATTGTGAAATATAATGATATAAAATTGTCTTGCAGATGTTTTTTTAATTCCATCACATTACACATATACATCTTTCCACTGAACTCACACACACACACACACACACACACACACACTCTGCAGCTGGCTCCGCCCTCAACACCTGATCAAGCCTTCAATCATTTTCACCTGGAGAGTAAAACAGGGAGAAACAAAGTGATCAAGCAGCAGAAGGATGTTTCCTCATTTGTTGGAAAACTGATTTATTTTTTCATCCTGACATCTTCAAAAAACAATGTATTGTTTCATTGCTTCAAATGAGAATCGTCAGCTGCACAAAACCACAAACTCTGAGCTGATATTGGTGTTTTAGCCTGAAAGAGCTGCAGATGTTCAGCCTGTCGACGGCGCAGAGTGAGTCTGAAGGCTGTTTCTCCGGAGCTCAGACTGAAGGAGAGTCTCTGTGTGGAGGCAGACGCAGCTTCAAGGCCTGTCGCTGGACGCTTTGATTTCACTTCACTGTGAACGGACCCATGGATTTCTGTGGAACAGACCCTCCACATGTGAGCAGGTAAGACTGACACGTGTGACACGAGGCCCTTTTGAAATGAAAAGTGTTTGTTGGATCGAAGCATTTTGTTGCAACGTGCCCTTAATTGAAAGAAGGAAAACTGAAGCTCTGATTATTGATTATTGGTTTTAATAGCTGTTGGACTCAGATCTGAGGCTGTGATGCAAAGACAGGACTTGTTGGGACGATCAGTTCTCTGTTTCAGTTTTACACATGGGATTTGTTGACAACACGAAAAATAAAAATACTGTCAGTTTTATCCTTTTATATTTAAAGAGCTCTTTCTTATTCTATTTTTCCCACTTGGACGTAAATATTGAGTTTGACTTTGAGAGAAAATCGTCCTCAAACATCAGTGATTTAAAAGTCAACATGAAGTTTCAGTTGAGTGTCCATCTGACATCAGAGTCCATGAAAGCATCATGTGATCTGATGATTGTAACTGTGTGTGTATGTGTGTGTGTATTTTTACAGGTCTATGTTTGTGTTTTTCACACAGATTCGCAGAGTTTTGTCCCGATTGCGTTTTCACGTCAGTCGTCAAAATGCATTTAAAAAGCAATTTGATACGAGATGGCAAGAGGCCAAGAGCTGCTGCAAAATAAATAAAAGCAATGATGATGCCAGCGTCAACTGGAGACCACAATCAATCATTAGCATACGTAAGGAAGTGTGTGTGTGTGTGTGTGTGTGTGTGTGTGTGAGGGAAAGGACCAAAAAGCAGACATAAAGTTGATGTCACTGATGTCTATTATCAATCATTTGCATACGCTGGTGTGTGGAGATGAGGAAATGTGTGTGTGTGAGTGGAAACTTTCTGTGTGTGTCTTCAAAATGCTCCATCTGTAATTCCTCATAGCAGTTAATTCATCATCTGTGCTGAGGCGTCGGGGCGTCCGCAGGCGTTTAGGACCAATATTTCAGCTCCCATTACAGTGGCGGAGCAGAGAGCCGAGGCTCCGGTTTGACCTTTGACCTCTGCCGGGGGAATCGCAGCCTGACCCCATCCATCAACGCGGGGAGAGGGAAAATATTAAGAGGGTAACATTATTAGTTCGATTACAGGGGAGAGAGATTTAGCTGTCATTTCCATCCGGCAGGGTGGGCAGCTGTCAGCGCCTGTCTGTGTCTCTGCTCGGCCGGCCGGTCCGCCTGCCTGTCTGTCTGCCTGTCTGTCTGTCTGTCTGCCTGCCTGTCTGCCTGTCTGTCTCTGTCATAGAGAAGACGGCTAACAGTGTTTTAAAAGCACTGTTTGTCGAACACCTCATAAGCGACTTGGCTGCATGAACTCAGCCGATATGTGGAGGAGCTGAGGTGGAACTGCTCAGCGGGAGGTCGGACCTTAGTTTGAGGTCATTCACATCCTGTGTCCCATCAACAGTTCAAGCTGCTTTGACCTTTCTCTGACCAAGTCACAGCAAAAATGATTTTGTCTTTTCAGAAAGCTGTGATAGTTAATTTTGCTGTGTAGTTCGGAGGATTTGACGTAAATCTGGAGGATAACGACCTGATCTGACTCGGCCTGATAACCGAGGGACAGAGAAGCTGTTTCTGTTTTCGAGGGTTAAAGGAGAGAAAAATCACTTTCAGTAGTTGTAAGAAAAACTATTGATCAGTTGAGTAAAAGAAAATTAAGCTTTTATATATAACCTTTTTAATGAGGTAATGTTTATCAGTCAGTTGTAGCAGCTGTTGGTTTTAGGACTGAAGACTAAACTCAAAGCTGAGGAAAGTGTGTGTGTGTGTGTGTGTGTGTGTGTGTGTGTGTGTGTCTCATTTGAAATGTACAAATAAAAGTTGGTGACACTTTTGCAAACAGGCCTTTTTGTTCATCAATCATCACTTGTTGAAAACACAGCGTGTTAGTTTTTAGTCCAAAATCTGATCTTCTGAAAGTAAAAATGATGATTTCTCTGTCAGCGGCTGTCTTTCACTGAGGACGGAAAAAAAATCTCAAATGAGGAAACAGAGACATGTGATCTTTAACGGACTGATGGTCGGCTTAATAGAAAAGCACGCGTGTCTGCGGAGATGACAGGCTGCCTCCAAAATGGATTTAGAGAGACATGACGGGGAATTATTGACTTTTGTTGTGTTTTACAGCAAGTCAGAAAAACTGGTGACAGCTTTCTGTGTGTGTGTGTGTGTGTGTGTGTGTGTGTGTGTGTGTGTGTGTGATGGTGCGTTCAGGTACAATACAAAAGCTCATTTTTGTTTTGCTCTATTTGTGTGACAACATCTCACCTGAACTGCAGATTAATTTGATGATGAAGAATTTCTGAGAAAGAAAAAAAACTTGACCCAAAGTGGGACGAAGTTTTGCTTCAGTTGATTTGATCAGTTGATTTGAACGAACTCTACAGTTCCACGACTGTACAAACCATGTGATCGTGGTCGAAAGCTCTGGAACAAACTGAACTAATAAATATTTAATCAACATGATTTTCCTTGATGCTACAAACATATTTCTGTTGCTCCAAAAAATAATTGTGATTATTGCACAACCTTAATCGTACCTGAACGCACCACAACAGTCCAGTATGAGAAAGTGTTTGTGAAGAACTGAGTGTCTGTTGTTTTGCTGCTGGTGCTCTGTGTGTGTGTGTGTGTGTGTGTGTGTGTGTGTGTGTGTGTGTGTGTGTGTCCTGAGGGATAACAGCAGGCTGACTGTCCTGATTCTGTCTGCTGTATTTTACCTGGTCACAGCTCACTAATACAGTCAGTACACACAGCCTGTATGTAAACACACACACACACACACACACGACAGAACACACACACGCACAGAGGCAAAAGCAGATTATATCAGATGCATATTGTGCACATGAACACACACATCATGAGTCAGTGGTCATGTGGTCATACAGGGACACACATCACAACAAACACACACACACACACTCTGTTCAGTCCTAATTCTATAAGGGGGTCCAGCAAGTCTCCCCTGAAACCTCCAGTCCAATTCATTTGATTTCATTATAGAGAGAGAGAAAGGGGCCGAGCGTGCTGCAGGCGAGCGAGGCCGGTTGCAGCGGTGGTTTTCATTAGGAGCTGCTGGTTAGAGCTGCGATCCAATTTAGACTGCGGGCTGGCAGAGTGGCGAGCTGTGTGTTTTTATTGGTATTTAATCAGCTCAATTGGGACGTTTTATTAGTGCAATGCTTTGTTTCGGAGGACAGACGAGAACTGTAGGTTATTAGGGGCCCTCAAAGTGAGGCTCCGAGTCCCAGCAGGGGGCCGGCGGGGGGTTCCGCGGGTCCAGAGGAGGATGAAATATTGAAAATGTGTCCTGGGCGGCTCAATAAGGAGGCGGAGAGCAGTAAAACCGGCCGAGTTGAGGGTTCGATTCCCTGCGCTGAAAATGTCAGGATGCAAATTAGTTTCAGTTCTGTCTCAGAGTTCTCCTCAGAACGTGGAGCCCAACGTTTGACTTCAGCCACGAGATGATATTAGATAAATGAGCACTGCAAACCTGTCAGTGATGGAAACCAGTGATGCAATGTAACTAAGTACGTTTACTCGATTACAAATCTGAGGGCGGCACCTATTTTTATTTTCATGCCACTTTCTTCTTCTCCTCCACGTCTCAGTGCTTCATATTCAACTTTTTGCTTCGCTACATTTATGTGATGCTTTAGTTTCCATCAGGCTGTTTTCCTGTTTTATGCAAAGCTCACTTTCACTTCCTCGCTTGTCCCTGAGCTTTCGACTGCGTCACTTGGTCTTCATCAGCACAGGAAGTTTGTCCAGGTGTCATTGAGTCCTGGCTTCCTGTCAGGTTCAGTCTTGACCTTGAAAACAGCAGCTGACAAAAACAAGCTCAAAGGCCACTTACTCACCTGTTCTTCACCTGCACATCTGAGGAAAGTTCTTCATTCTGCCACAGGTTTTGGACCTTTTCAGACTTTTGTGACGAAGTGATTAAAGTGACACATAAAAATCTGCAGAACAAGAACTGGTTTTATCAGCTGCTGCTTCCAAGGTTGAGAACAAACCGTCACACAGGACGAACCATCGAGCGTCCGGGTTTTCCAACTTTGAGGGAATTTATCTTTTAGGAAAACTGTTCAGAAAGAAAAAAAAATCATTGAGCTCAGCAAAAAAATATCTCACAAAGATAAACAAAATAAACTGTGAGGGACAAAATGAGAGAGAGAGAGAGAGAGAGAGAGAGAGGAGGTGGAGTGTGAGATAAAGTGGGAGGAGTCTCTCTCTCTCTCTCTCTCTGAATATGACTTGATTCTGGAGTCTGATCACACACTGAAGCTTCAGTGAGCGGAGCCGCTTCAGCTGCTCTCAGATCAGATGACTTCACTCTCACCTGATGGAGGAAACACAGCTCGCTCGTTTCCACCTGCACTGACCGCAGATCAGCGCTCTCACACTCAGCAGAGACGATCTGAAGCTCCGGTCAAAATCAGAGCTGAAAACGACTCTTTAGGCTGTTTGTTGTTTTTCTTCTTGTCACAAACCTGCAGGACTTTAACTGTGTCTTTATGAAAGTTTTTTTTTTATTAAACATTTTGGGTCATTTTGACTCAATGAGCTGAAACACACTCAGAAACAAGCGGAGAATAAAAAAGGAGCTGAAGTCAACAAACATCATTATTAATATTATTTATTCTCTTTAGAATAAAAGTCCAGTTTGCAGCTGCTGCACAATGAAGACAGACAGAGACTGAAGCAGCAGACTATCAGTCCATCTGCCTCCCAGAGGACACACACACTCGCACACGCTCACACATGCACGCACGCGCACACGCACGCCCACATACCGACACACACTCTGCGCCGCCGCCGCTCGATCACACCAATGTCAGAGCCGAGCTCGAGCTGAGAGCCTCGCGCTCACTGACCGACCGACTCACTGACCGACTGCTCTCCTTCAGGTCCGCACCCGGTCCACACACACACACACACACACACACACACAGGAGCACCGACCCAGCGGGCGGAGGACGGCCGGGGGACCGGACGCCTTTCACGGATGGAGAGCCGGAGTGAGAGCGGAGAGTCCGGAGCTCGTGCACCGGCCGTCCGTCCGTCCCTCACCGGGGAGACCGGCAGCTCGTAGATCCGGTGACTGCTGAGGAGCCGAGGCGGAGAGAGCGCGCGCACCGGAGACACCGGAGACACCGGGAGCATGAACCGGAGCTGCACGCGGCTGCACGGAGGCTGTGTGTGAGGAAGAGGAGCGAGAGCAGAGGAAGAGCTTTCTGATCGACATTCACCCGCTGAGCCCGATCACATATCGATCCGCTGATCGGTGACTGTTTGCTTTACGCACCGGAGCCACCGGGACCATGAACCGGATCAGAGTTCAGCCTGAATCCCGGAGCAGGAAACAAGAATAAAAGCACCAGAAAGAAGCTCGTTGTTTGTCTTCCGCTGCTCAATCGATTCCCCTATTGATCCCGGTGATCGGTGGCCGGTGTGTGTGCGGCGGAGCGGGGAGACACCGGGACCATGATCAGGATCTTCCCGGATTTCAGCGTCCAGGTGACGGCGTCGGCAGGCGGTGGCCCCGGGGCTGGAGGCGGAGGAGGAGGCGGCGGAGGCGGAGGGATGGTGACCGGACCCCCGGTGGGCCGGGTGCCGGTGCCGGTCCCGGGAGCCCCGAACGGGACCCCGCAGAGCGTGCAGGGAATCACCGCCTACCAGCAAAGGTAACACCGACCTGTAGCTTTGTAAGAGTTTAATGTGAAATTTACAAAAGTGAACAAATGAGGAAAAAAAATTAAAATTCCTGAAAAGCAGCTTCAAAGTGAATCAGATTTTTTTATTCCATCATAAATGTTACTGTGATTCTTTGGGTCACTTCACTGCTCACACACACACACACACACACACACACACACACACAGCTGGGCGTCTTTAACTCAGTGGACACTTTCTCATATTTTCAAAGATCTTTATTTTGAGATTTCACGTCTTTAAATCAAAGTTTGCGAATCGGCCCTGAAGCTGCTGTGAAACTGGATGATGAAGGTTTTTTCTGTGACGTTTTCAAAATGTGGCCTTTTCCTCACTCATTTTCTTTATTTTCAATTTTTCTACAAAGGAAAATCTGGAGACTTTGATGAAACATAAGAGGATTGAATTCAATATTCTCAGTTTGTTTTGGGATTATTTTTGTGTTGAGGTGTGTGTGTGTGTGTGTGTTCGGCGACAGACGAGAAACGGTTGCAGTGATTTAGTGGAAATGGACGAGTGGAGTTCAGGTAATTCAGAGGGAAAACGGGGACGAGGTTCTGTTAATTCAGAGGAAACACAGGAGGAGATTTATCGTCAATGACGACGGAGTTGTTTCAGTAGAAGAAGAGAATTTTTCCAGCTGCTGTCGAAGCGGCGGCTCCTCGAGTCCGACCTGCTCCCTGTGACAATTCACTCCATCCGTCCCCTGTTATTTCCTTATTTCCTTCTGCTTGCAATCTAAATGATGGCCCCTCCGTCCGGCCGCCCGGTAGGGTTGTTTTTTCTAATCATGTGGAGCCGTGGGGGGGCCACAACACACCCCACACACTCCCACACTGTCGCCTTATTCCCCCGAAAAACTCTCCACATTACTGAGTGTGTGTGTGAAGTGTGAACGCTACGGGAGCAAACACGACATAAATCACAGCCGGGGCCTCAGCGAGCGTCTCAGAGCGAGGACGAGCAGGGGAAGGGGCCGCTTTGTTATTTAAAGCAGGGGGCACACACACGGCCCCGGACCCCCCCCACACACACACAACCTCATGTTTGTGTCCATATGTGGGAGGACAGGATCAGAGTTGGACACGTCCTCTGGTCGTGTCTCCTGACAGAAAACCTGCTGAACTCAACCCCGTCGTCCTCAGGCGGCCGGGGCCCCGTCACATCTCCTCCAGGACCCCTCGAGGCCCCCGGGCCCCGGTTTGAGAACCAGTTGAACTCGGGCCTAAACGGGTTTGATTGTTTGTGTCTCTGGACGTTTTTAAAAAAAATGTGTCCCCGTCTGCGGCTCCTGCGTCTTCATCGGCCCCTCGTCCTTCTCCCTCCACACGTAATGTTTCCCCCAACAAACAGCTGGGAGCTAATATGTTTATACATTACGCTCCATTATCCACGTCGCCTCCGTTTGACTGCGCTCAGTAAGCAGAGCTGAGACGAGGGAGAGAACGGAGCGCTCGTTTCTCCGAGGTCGAAAAAATAAAATCAGACGTGAGCTGGTGTCGAACACACGGAGCAAAAACTGCTTTTTAATGCAGCGATTAAAAACCAAAACATCTTCAGATTTTATTTGTTTTTATGGCATAAATTCACCTTCGGTGGAGAAAATGCAGTTTGAGCGAGACGTCGGTTCAGTTCCAGCAGCCGGGGTCAAACCTGCGACCTTTCAGTTTCTGACCTGCTCTCTGTCTCTGTTCTCCAACGTTTTCACTCGCAGACGCAGAAATGTGGAGGCAGAGACGCAGCAGAAACCGACCTCAGTTTACAGGAAGCTCACTTTTCATTTGAGAATTTGTCTTTCAGAGAGAATCCGCTGCCGAACGAGCTGCTGTCAAACACAATGAAGCACAAACACGTCGACGCCTTTTCTGAGAGCGCGGCCGCTCTCGTGGCGACCGTCGGGCGCTCGGCTCTCGTCGCTCGCCGGCTGGAGGTCGCAGTTCCCCCTCCACACTCTTTATTTTCCAGCACGGCAGCGCCTGTAACCCCGTGTTTGTGCGGAGAATACCCAGCATGCCTTTGACCTTGACAGGTCATTGGTGTAGAGAGGGAGGCTCTTCAGCTTCCAGGGCTGCAGCCCGGGGGTTAATCACACGGCACGACGATTAGGTTACGATGAATTATACATTAAAAAAAAAGAGGAATTTAAATGAATGTTGAGAAATAAAAGACAGAAGAAGAAGAAGCAGGCGGCGGTTTTGTGTTGGAGGATAATGAGCCGGCGCTGACGTGCAAACATCAAAAGCCTGAAGGAAGATATGTGTTAGTGGATCAGAACGTGGGAAGTGAGCAGGATAATTTGATTCTTAGACCTGATGGAGTCAAATTCAGAGACGTCAGGAAAAACAGCAACAACATGAAGCTTCATATAGACGAGAAAAAAAAATATAGATAATGCAGCTGCACAAAAAGTTGGTGACTGATTTTTGGAAATTGAAGTGAGACATTTAGTGTGATGTGTTTATTATCACAGTGAAGGAGGGAGGGAGGAGGGGGTGGTGTGTGTGTGTGTGTGTGTGTGTGTGGGGGCAATACACGAGCCTGGGTGGTGTTTTTATTTGTGATGGTTAAAAATTGGATAATAGCCCCGCGGTGCAACCTGTGATACAGGAAGAGGCAGAATTAAATAAAGAACACACACACACGCACACACACACACACACACACACACACACACACACACACACACACACAAAACTGACTCCAACTGCATCTGAGTGGCGTTGTTGCGCCGGGCTGGAGGAGAGAAACCCGGGGATGTGTGCTGTCCTTGTCTCCCTGTCAGCAGCCGGAGGAGGGAGGGAAGCTCTGCCCGCCCAGCGACGCTCCGCCGCGGGGGTTTCACCGGGGATGTAGGCGCTGCAGCGGCGGCGCGGACGCGAAGATCCGACGCGCCTGTTTGGCTTTTTCTGCTCCCGGAGCGGCGGATTGTTCTGAACCGGAGCCGAGCGCGCGCGGAGACACGGAGAGGACGAGAGGAGGGGAGACACAGCGGCGTCCTCCCCGGGTTCCCCCTCGCTCGGCGCGGCATGCCTCTGCAGCCGCAGCCCGCTCCCCGCCTGCGCCTCCACCGCCCGTCGCCTCCGCGCTCCTGAGCGGCGGCGGCGGAGAGACACGAGCACGAGACCCTGCACGCGCGCGCACACACACACACACACACGCAGTCACACGCTCACACACACACGGACATGGCTTTGTCTTAACACACCGACCATGACGCATTGCTGTCAGGACGCCGCGCACCGCCGCCGCTGCTGCCGCGCCGCCGCGTCCGCGTCAAGCTGAGCAGCAGCAGAAAGCAGGAAGAGCAGAAAGTCACAAATCCGAGAATTGTTGCAGGAAGATGGCGCCCACGAAGCCGAGCATCCAGCAGGACCCGACGCGCAGAGAACGGTAACGGCTCCGGTCTTCCTCCCCGCACACACACACGCCGCTCCGCCGCTCACCGGAGGCTCAGCCCGGCTGCAGGTCCGGGAGGAGCCCGGTCCACACGGAGCCGGCGCGTGCGTGCACCTGTGCGTGCGTGTGTGTGTGTGATAACAGGTCTGCCCGTTTGTTGCTGTGCTCTCGTGTGTGTGTGCGTGCGCACCTTTACGTGCACGTGTGCGCGTGCAGGTTTAGGAAGCCATGCAGTGTGTTGACGCTCCGAGGAGGCAAGGTGTGTATGTGTGTGTGTGTATGTGTGTGTGTGTGTGTGTGAGCGTCGAGGAAAACGTGTGCATCCATCGATGACAAGCGTGTGTGTGTGTGTGTCAGTGTGAGGGATTAACAGGAAGTTTTAATGTGGAGGGATGTGCGTGGATTTACCTGTGCAGGTCAGAGCAGCAGACCTGGACATGACCTCACAGCTGCTTCACTGGCTCTGATTATTAAGGTGGTATTAAGGTGGAAATGACGGTGTTTCATATGTAAACATGTTTGTCACCTGATCAACTAGTGGATTTCTGATTCTGCTGTTTCTCACATAGAGCAGATCTGATCCGACATGTTGAGAATCATCTGGATGGAAACGGCTCATTTTTTCACCTGTTGATGAAAAAATTCAGTCTTATTTTATTCAGTCAGTGACGAATTTAACAGTGACTTTATTTTTTACACCTGTTGTTTTGAACAGGGTTGATTCTATGCTGTTCGGTTCTATACCTGCAGGACATGTTGGATTTCATTTCCTGGTTCAGTAACAGCAGCTTTTTTTTACCTGTTGAATTGGAGATGATCAGAAATTGCATAACTTTGATTTTATTCTTTCGCTTTGTTTTTATCCTGTTTCATTTAAACTCACGTGACACGTTTTATTTTCCTGTTGTTTCACCTGTTGACTCGGAGCGGGCGGCTGATCGAGCGGCTGCTTTCCAGTGTTTGTTGATGCTTTAATATTCAGAATGTAAATGTTCACATGAACACCTGTTGTTTCAAATGGCCTCTGTTCTATTCTGCTCTTTTCTCTGTGACATATCAGACGTCGTTTTCTTGGTGGAAGATCTTCTGTTCTGTTCTGTTCTCTAAATGCAGCTGGTGTCTGTTCTGGATGGGAGACGTATTATTGTTACCTGTTGATTTAGAAATGACGAGCAAGCACACGACTTTAATTCTGTTCTATCTGTTCGACTGTCTGGTCACTTTGGTTCAAACATTCTAGTTTTATATTTCTACTTGTTGAGTTTCTGCATCTCTTCTCTTCTGTTTGGACTCGTTTAAATATTGTGTTCGACTCTTTTCCACTCGCGCTCGGCGACATATGGTGGAATAATCGTCTCCATGTGAAGACGCATTTTTGTCACTGAGGAACGAGCAGCAGTCACACTGTGATTCTGTTGGTTATAATAGTCGTGATGTGTTTCTTCTCTGTGGACTAACATGTAACATCGGTGTGTAAATGAGACGTGTTTGACGCAGCGGGGTCTGAAACCCACGACGGCCTCGGTGCTTCGTTGGAAGCCGTTTGTTTTGATGTGACGCGGTTTGACTGAACAGGTGATGTTGTTCATATGGATGAGAGGTGACGACGCCGTGTTCCTCTCCGTGTCACCTCTGCACTAACATCTGTTGTTGTGGGGAAAAACGGTGCGGAGGATGATTTTGTTCCGGCTCGCTGAGGTCGTCTCTGCGCTCGTCCGGCCCTCGCTGCCTCGTCGCGTCGCTGCTTTTATTTCAATCAGACGTCCTCCTGTTTAACAACAGCACACCTGCTCTGACGAGGCCGCGGCCGACGGGAATGTAAATGTTCACCGAGACACGTCTGTACAGACGGGAACATTTGGCAAATATTGGGGGAAGTGAAATCTGAAGTTTTTTATGCTGCATCTTTGCCACAGTGTTTCTGCAGTCCTGTAATTATTTGGAATGACTCAGGTGTGTGTGTGTGTGTGTGTGTGAGAACAGAGAAAGCAGATAAACTTGACGTCACAGGAACAAACAGTCCATCAGACAGCAGCTGTGTTGCTGTGACTTTCACTCTGGTTCTCATCAGTGTGACCAGAACCAAACCGTCGCTTCACTTCACATCTGGATCTCAAACACAACATGTGACTGAAGACGAGCTGCGACTGGTTTCTGAACCAGCTTTATTTTTTCTTGACAGCTGGTTGAAGTCTGTCTCAGTCGCGTTAGCATGAAGTCGAACAAGAAAAAACAGGAAGGACGATGATTCGGTTCAGCTAAATCGAAACTGTGACCAGGTTTGATCCAGGTCTGTTTACATGACTGGGAACTTCATCGCTGTCACAAGAAGCTGCGTTTAAAACAGCGAGCACATGCGACTGTTGCAGAAAAACAGAAAGACTTGATGCAAAAGCAGATATCGAATGTTTGCTGTCAGTTCAAATTCACCATTGGATCAAAGTCACAGTGGTTGTTTATCACCTCTCAGTCGATAGATGAACATGTGATGATACATTATATGAACGTATTTGTTTTTACAGCCAAAAAATCTGATTCTGATCTCATCACGTTGTTGTTCTACACATTTCTGTCGTCCAAACTGATTTCAAGAAAATTGTAATTCAAAGCAAACAAAATTTTGTTTTTTCTTTCACACACACTTTGTTTTGAGCAGTTTGATTCTTTTGGGTCTGATTTAGCATTTTCTATATCGTACTGTCGTTTAATATAGAAAGTATCCAAACGTTGTGATTCTGGGCTGAAGAGTTTTTTCTATTTTCTTTGACTTGATCACAATTTTAGAAAATAGTTTAACATTTAGGAAGATTTCTGTTGTTTTACTGGTGAGAGACGTTATCACAGTGTCTCGCTAAGATGAATGTTGAGTATGAGGTTTTTTTTGGCCTCAAGCTTCGTCTCGACTGTAACGGTTGTCTCTGTATCATTAGAGCCGTGGACGTTTTCCCTGTTTACATGCGACATATATGTTCAGTGAGTGAACAGACCGAATCGTTCCTCAGTTTATCAGCTCGTGTCGACGAGGACGCCGAACAGCAGGCTGCGGTCGGAGGATGAGGTCGCTCCTCAGCAGCAGATTAACAGCCGGATATTTGCATACGTGTGCTGTTAAAGAGCAGAGAGCAGCCGGGGGTCAGAGGTCAAATGTATGGAGCTGAAATTACACTTCACTGCTGTCCAGCCTTCACTTTCACTGCTACAAAGAGGTTTTATCCTTTAATTTGTCCTGAACAGAAAAGGCAGGAAGCTCCGACCCGACGGAGGAAGTTGAATTCAGGCCGTCGAGTGTGAGACTTATTATCTGATATCACCTCTGTCTCTCTGTTCGCCTGCCGAGGGCGAAGCTCTCACGGTTCTCACAGGGAATCCGCTGATTCTTTTACAGCTCATAAGGACGATGAAAACCAGGTTCTGTCTCTGTGACCGATTCCTGGAGGAGACGGCTCATGTCAGATTCATGGAGAAACTGATTTCGGTGCATAGTTGAGGGGAAATTCCCACGGGCGGCGTGTTTTTTCTCGCCGACCGTCCGGTGAGACGATGTGTTTGTTCAGTCAGCTGTAAGAAGTGATGGAGATGTCAATCACCTGTTTCTGACAAACGTGTCCCAAACTAAAACCTCCTGAGCCTGTCAGACCACAGTGAGGGAGGAAAAACTGTTCTGGCTTTGTGGCTTCACATTTTGTGGTGAATCAGAGGTCGAACAGTTTCGTCAAGTCAAAAGTTTGTATTTAGATTTTATATTTTCCACCTCGTCACCAGATGGAGGATTGAATTTAAACCCTGTTAACATCAAACCATTGCAGGTTTTTCTGGTTCAGATCCCGACTGATGGATTTGATCAGCTTCACATCAACCTACCTGTTTGTGTCTGGTTCAGCCAAAGCTGCCGTTTGATCGACTGAGCCAGTTTTCGGAATCTGTGTTATGTATTTTAGCACGTCGCCGATAAAACAGAATTAAAACAAGCAAACGTCTCATCAGGACACGTTTCCTGCTCGAGGTCCCGTTCCTCTCGCTCTCCGGCAATAAAGCGACTCACTCGAGAGGATCTCAGGAATCAATAAGCCTCTATTGTTTAATCAGAGACAGTTACCCGGTCTCGCTTTAGGATTCTGGAAATATCAGCGTCCTTACCGGAAACTAATATTTACTGTTGGCAGGACTGAACGCAGGTCTCTGGTGTCACATGGTTTGGTAAACCCGGCCTCGGCGCTGAACTGTTTTTTAAAAACTACCGATGCTGTTGAGCCTCAGCAGCCGACGATCAAATCTCAGACGTGTCCTTGAACGCACCGTCAAAGAAGCGCCTCCTTCTTGTGTCTCCATCACAAGCTGATGCCCCGACGTTGATGGAAAAACAGGTGATTCAGCCTTTTATTGTGATGAATTATGTCTCTGCAGCAGGTTTTCTGGTCTCTTTTCATAGAAATGCACAGAAACCAGCTTCTGCCTGAAGGAAATCAATCTGAAACCTGATGCTTTGTTTAGACAATAAAGTGAACACATTCGTAGCTAATCCATCGATTCATTTCTCTCGTCCTCCATCCGTCTTCTCCTCCCTCCAACGCCGAATTCTCCCACCGTTTACTTCATCCATCCCTCCCTCCATTCATCTCTCCATCTGCTCCCCTCCCCCTCCATCCAGCCGTGTGTGGATTTGTGCTAAAGGCTGTCAGGCAGCGACGGTGTTTTGGCTGAGCTGCTGTTTGTGGATCTATTTCTGGGGGCATTTCAGCAGCGATAGGCATCTGGAGGAGACCAAATTAATTTCCAGGTAGAGAGAGAGAGGGAGACAGAGAGAGAGAGAGAGAGAGAGAGAGGAAGTGGGGGCTGGAGGAAGAGGAGGAGGAGGACAGACTTCATAGCCGACTGCACAAGTGCTCCCACTATCAGTGCACTACAGCGGCTCTGGAGAGGAAGATGATGGAGAGATGATGGAGAGAGGAGGACTGGACGAGAGAGCGAGATAGACTGAGCGATGGCGGGGGAGAGAGGAGAAGGAGATAAAGAGGTGAACAGGAAGGAAGAGAACGGGAGGAGGAATATTATGACGGAGGGTGGAGTCGAAGGGAGGAGAAATGGAAAGAAAGATTTAGATATTTTGTGGGAACAAAAACAACAACATCCGTCGATTCAGCAGGTCCCAAAGCAACATGTTTACGTCCAAGTGACGGCGCCTTCTTGTGGCCGGTTACAGAGCGAGGGAGGACGGAAGAGTCAACAAAACCTCAGACTCAGGAGACAGATGTTTGTTTCCTGTTTCCCTATTTATTTTAACCCCAAACCCTGATGTTTGACTGAAAACCAAACCAGACACCAACAGTGGTTTGTGACCGGCAAATAAGGTCGTCCTGCAAACGATGAGATCAGAAAACACGTCTGTCGTTCTAGAGGTCGAGGACAAGGTCGTTTAATTTGGAGGATTGTTTGTAGGAGACAGAAAAATCAGAAATAAGAACCTGAGTAAGTGAGAGTAGAAATAATGAAAGCAGGTGTTTGAGGAAACGTCGTCTTCATCCCTCCATCAGACGTTAACACGCTTGGTAAATCAACAGTAAGGAGCACTGAAGCTGTTCTGGAGGCTCGAGGAGGCAAAACCTCACTAACACACTTTATGTCGCCTTTTATTGTATTTGTCTTTTCACCTCGAAGCTCAGTTTCCACAAAACCTTTGTGAGGCGTAAACCGGCGTTCGAGGTTCTGTTCGTCTGTGAGTCGATGCGTTTCTGAGGTTTCCTGAATGAGTCCAGGTTCTGTGAGGCCTCGACCTGACCCAGGTTCACAGTTCAGTCGGGGATCAACAGTGAGGACGACGGAGGAAACGGGATGAGACAGAGACGGAGGAAAGACGAGGAGAAAGACACAAAGAGGAAGAATGAGAGAAAGTGTTGATGTTGGAGAAGCGACGGCTCAGTGATCAGACGGTGCAGAGACAGAGACGTGATGATGGAGTCACTCCTCCACCTGATTGGCTCTCACCGGCCGACGGCTGTTAGGATGAATCAAACTCACCCGCAGGCTGGATGAGAGCCTCTCGAAGCCTGCAGGAGTGCTTGAATAGCCGACCAAGAGGAGGCGGGCGGGTGGGAACACCTGCCCACAACGAGGCTGCGAGCGTCTGTGATATTCAAAGAATCTGCACACGGACAGTTTACTGACGTTTCTGATGATATTCAATAATAAGATCATTACTGAACGTTTGAGTGGAGACGGACTGAAGCTCATCCTCAAGATGAATCTGGCACAAATACGATTAAAGAATGATTCAGTTTTAAAAAGGTTCTTGGAAAACAAAAACTAACGTCACTGTTTTTTCCACTTCGATTTATTTTATGTGTTGTCATAATTTCTAAAAAATATATTATAATTTAGATTTTTATTGTGATTTTCTTTTACATATTATTGGTCAGGATATTTAAACTTTCAGGAAATCAAAGTCTTATCTTAATTATTTTTTACCAGGTGTTTGTTAGTGTGCAGTTTCTGTTTTTATGTGACTGTAAACTAAATATTTTCAGGGTTCAGAGTGTTGGTTGGACAAAAGTTATTTGAAGACTTTGGAAGGTTGTGATGGGAATTTTTCACTTTCCAAAACGTCTAAAAAATAATTCTAAATTGATGAAAAAATATTTGTGTGTTTTGTGGGTTGAATTCAGCCACCTGACTTTGTCTGATGTAAAAATCTGTTCTCTGTTAGAAAAGTGAGGAAAGTGAGAGAAAGAGGCGGAGAAATGAAGAGGAGGAAGAAAAAGAGAGAGAGAGAGAGAGAGAGAGAGAGAGAGGAAGCCGGTGGTGTTGGCCAACTTTCAGAAACAACAGAAAAACCACAAAGCACAAAGTTGGCTTTGTCTCCCAAACACCCCCCTCCCCCGCTCCTCCCCCCGTCCTCCCCCCGCTCCTCCTCCCCGTCCTCCCCAGGGGCAAAATAACACAATAAAATGTCCCATTAGGCCGCTGTGATGGGCGAGAGACATGGACACAGAAGCAGGAGAGAGAGACGGAGAGGCAGCTCGGAGGTTTGGCAGCCGCTCGGCGGTTTCGGTGGTTTTTGTGGAGGTTTGAGTTCGGCCAGATCCTGACGTGTTGTTAGGAAACAGCTCGAGACGCTTAAACAGCCAGAGAAAAAAGAAAAGCAGTCCTTTAAGTTTTGTTTCTGACGCGAGTTTTGGTCCCTCTGTGATTTCAGCAGATTGGTTTTGTTCAGACATGCATGTAAACACGGTTATCAGAGAAGAAGAAAACAGTTCGCTGATGTGTCTGTAGTTTATGTCTGAGTGAAAATTGCTTTCCCTTTCAAACTGAATTTACATTTGTCTTTGGGAAGAAAATGCATAGAAAATGTCTCTGGCCGGCAATCGAGGCTCGGCGGCGGCGGCGGCGGCGGTTTTGTACGTTGTTACCAAATAACAATGTGTAAATTTCCTGCACGCTGCTCTGACACAGACTCCGGGTTTGTCCCAGATGGAGAAATGTATGAAAATGTAAATGATGCCGCTCACGGCTGAAACGTTTTGCAGGAGCTGGAAAGAAGCACAAACATGTTGTTAGCAGCCATTTCTTGATTTTACATAAACAAATGCTGCTTTTTGCCTGTTTATGAAGCAGCAGCGATCTTTGTTCTGAAAGCTGCTCGTCTGGAGGATCCTCCTGTTTATGAGGCTCAGACTCTTGGTTGATTGAAGATGGTGATGAAAAACTAAAGGTTTCAGCTTCAAGTGAACTCGTTTCAGTCTGAAGGCCGAACTGGAGGGTGGAGCCAAAACCCTGATGAGTCTGGATCCTGGTTCAGTTCTTCATGGTTCAGTTCTTCATGGCTGTGTCTGAAGTCGTGACCTGGACCATCACTGTGAAGCGGGTTGTAAGGCCTCGTCATGTGACACGATTCTCTGTGAAGCTGCGACGTGAGAGACAAGATTTCAGTTGTTTCTGTTGCAGCTCGTGAACCGTGTGTCTTTGTGTCTGATGATTTCTTACTTCAGGAACAAAAGCTTAAGGTCCAGTGTCACTTTGCTTCTTTCAAACTTCTGTGATTTTGCCCCTTGAAAACATTTGCATCAAGAGAATATCAGAAATTTACAGAGAATATTTCAGTTTAATGGAAACATAAACTTCTGTTGGACTCAAACAGAAAAACAGACACTTCCTGTGTGTCCTCACCTCCTCATCTCTCCTTTCCTCCCCTATATACTTCTCCTCTCCTCTCTGTCTCTCTCTGTCTCTCTCTCTGTCTGTCTGTCTCTCTCTCTCTCTCTCTGTCTGTCTCTCTCTCTCTCTCTCTCTGTCTCTCTCTCTCTCTCTCTCTCTCTCCTCTTGCAGACAGAGGATGTAATCAGCTCAGACCTGCTGACTCTGCAGCTTCCACCTCAGGACCAATATCTACCTGTCCTTGAAAACACACACTTCAATTATACCACACCTTAGATTGGTTAAGCACACACACACACACACACACACACACACACACACGCTCCATCTCTTCTCTATATTTCCATTCTCTTTCTTCTTCTCTGTCTCTTTCTGTTGTCCCTCATTCTCTCTCATTCTCTCTCCCTTTCTTATCTTTTCTCTCCCAGTTGTTACAACTTTCTTTTCTGTCCTTCTTTCTCCACACACACACACATCTGTCTCTCTGTCTCTCTGTCTCTGTCTGTCTCTCTCTCTCTCTCTCTAGAGAGACAGTGCAACAGGTCAAACAGTGAAATCAGTTTCTTAAGAAGAGAGGTTTCTTTTTTTTCCCCTTCAGGATCGAACAGACTTTGTATTAAAACAGTTGGTTGGTTATGATGTCAGTTTGTTCATCTTTCATGTTGTTGTTTTGTGACCGTGTCAAAGGTCACCAAACTGGAACCTCAGTCATTCATACTGATGTTATTTTTAAGAAAAGTGAAACAGAAAAAGCAGCAAACAGTCGAAACCAATATTCAAAGAATTTCCTAGTGAAACACTTTAGAAGGAAGTTAAAGACGTTCATAAACATAAAGATAATGAATGAACACAGTAAAAGTTGTTTTCTAAGTATAAATACAAGCAGTAACCTGTGTGTGTGTGAGTCCAGCAGTTGAACCAGGTGCAGTAAACATGTAGATTAGCCAGCTGCTCATATTGTTGCTTCAACCCCAAGAGGAATTATTTGGAAATTAATTGTGTGTGTGTGTGTGTGTGTGTGTGTCTGTGTGTGTGTGTGTGTGTGTGTGTGTGTGTCCAGTTGCCAGGACAGGTGTTGTAGCATGATGATGATCTGCTGCTCTCTCTCTCTCGTTTGTCCCGTGTGTTTGATTCCAGCCTTTGTATGTGTGTGTTGATCGTGTTACATTATGTTTATTGATGTGTGTGTGTGTGTGTGTGTGTGTGTGTTTTCTTCCTCATATGAAACAGCCGTCATCTCTCCTCCTCCTCCTCCTCCTCCTCCTCTGTCTCATCTCCCCTCCTCTGCTCTCATTACCTCCTGCGTCTCCTCTTTGCCCCGGTGCGGTCGCCTGTTCTGCCCCTGTAGGCAGGAAGGAGACCTGAGGGTGAAATGACTATTGATTATTCTGTGTTAGACAGAGGGGGGGGGGGAGGACGGGGAGGACGGGGAGGGACACCTCAGTGAGAGGGATAAATGATGTGTTTGAGAAAAAACACCGTCCTGCTGCCCCAGAGACTCACTAGAGACCAAATGTGGATTCATCCGCCGCTGAAAATAGTCCCTGACACATGAACTGTTTCCTCCTGTTTGTCTGATTAAAAACTACAGTGAGCAGCTGTTTGAGGAATTTAAATGGAACTTGAGGTGTTTTTTTTCTTCAGTAGGAACCAATGGGCTTGAAGCTGAGAGACACAGACAGGAAGTCAGAGTATTGACACTGAACAATTTCAACCTCGTCCTTTCATGCTGACATTTGCAGTTTTCAATATTTTAAATTGTATTTGATTAATATATTATTTTGCAAACGTTTACTATGAATGCATATCTATAATAATTTTATATTTTTGCAAATATTCAAGTTTCAAAGTTCTCTCTTGACTTTGAAAACAGCAGTTGACTGAACTGTCTCACCCTCAGGTCCGTTCAGTCTCTGTCCTGCAGCTTTCAGTCCCACAGAAACGTCGATGTCTTCATTTCCTCTTCATCACCTTCTTGTGCCGTTTTATATTATCTGTATCCTGCTCGTCTTCTCCATCTTCTCTGCTACGTCATAAAATGTGTGTGTGCACTATGAAGTAAAATGGCAAGCTTTCTCTCTGAGCCTGTGTGTGTGTGTGTGTGTGTGTGTGTGTGTGAATGGAGACCTGCTGAGCGCTACATGGTGACATTTGGGAGAAGACTCGACCTCATGCTGATCAGAGACGAGCGCTCTTCAAAGAGCTGTCACACACACACACACACACACACACAGAGTTTAAGATGAGTCTGGTTCAAAGGTTGTTGGATGAATGGATCATAGATATTAATTTACACGCTTCCCCTTATAAATACATTTTTATGAGGTTCATTGTCGGTTTGGATGATTTGTTCATCAGAAGTTTATGTTGTAAACATATAGAAGCATTTAAATACAGTCAAGAATCATTTTTAGAATCTTCAGCAAGTTTGAATCTGAGAGAACGTCACACACGCTGTCGGCAGCAGGACGCAGTCAGGACGAGTAGAAAGACAGTTTTGGTTTTCTCTCAGGCGTCGACTCCAGTTTGTCCAGATCTGAAAACTAAACACACCTTTTTGTATTTTGTAGTCGACACCATTGATACTGTTGATGTAAATAACATATAGAATAATGATAAAGGTAATTTCTGCCTTATCAGTGTAGTTCAGTTTGGTGAAGTTTTATTTAGATTAAAAGTTACTAACATCAAAGTTTGGCACAAAACATTAACAAATGGAACAAGATGAATTTTTTGTCCTTGAGAACAAAGTTTCTTCTTTCACCTGCTTTTCATGGTCTTCTCTCAAAGTGGTGGAAAATATAAAGCCT
>JAFREQ010000081.1:1252500-1257500 GCA_025331565.1 Holacanthus passer | reverse complement strand
ATGAAACAGGAAGTTGTTGTAACTCGAATCCTAATTTCATGTGTGATAAGAGTCCAGATATCTACAGCTGGGAGTCACAGTCATTCTGCCCCCTGCTGGCACCAGGAAGTAAACCTTGTGTGACAATTATACTTGTGTCTGAAGAAAACATCATCATCTGTTTTCATTTCTCTGCCTCTCCTCCTCCTCCTCCTCCTCCTCCTCGTCCTTCTGTCACTATCTGCTCTGCTTTCCTCACCTCAACAAGAATAATCCTCCTCTTTAAAATAAAATAAAACTATCAAATGAAATAAAATCATAAAATAAGATGTAAGAGGGTTAAGACGGATCTCGACTCTGCTGTATAATCCGCTCCTCACATGACTTCAAAGGAGACGCGAGGAGCGCCGGCCTCCTCCTGTTTACCATATCAAGGCTCTGCTGCTGCCGAGGAGGAGGAGGAGGAGGAGGAGGAGGAGGAGGAAGAGCCCACAGAGCTAAAGAGGCCTGAGCTGAAACACAGCGCTGAGTTTGTTAAGTTGTGACGCTCATTAGGAGGAGGAGAACTGGGGGTTATACTCGTTTTCTCCTCCTCCCTTCATCCGTCCCTCCTCCTCCTCCTCCTCCTCGTCTCATCTCGCTTCTTCTCCCCAGAGTTGCTTCTCTCTCAGATTCTGCTGAGGAGCCTCCATCATCTCTCATTCCTCCTCGGTTCATTCCTTCATCCCTCGCTCCCTCCGTCTCTCTGTGTCTCAGCAGTGTCTTTGCTGTAATGATGAATGGTGTTTAGTGTCACTGAGGATGGACTCTCTCTCTCTCTCTCTCTCTCTCTCTCTCTCTCACACACACACACACACACACACACACACTCAGAGCCGTGGACACACACTGTATCGCTGCTTGTCTCGGTGTGATGGATCGCTGAGATTGTTGCACAGATACTGACAGAGGAGAGCTGTCCTCTCCGTCTTCCTCCTCTGTCTCTCTCCCTCTTTTCATCCCTCTCTCTTCCTCTGTTGTCTTCGTCTTTGTTTTTCTCCAAATGTGTGAAAGTAATAAACTGCACAGCTACGAATTTGGTTTTGAACATTTTTAAGTGATTTCATTAAGAAAAAAACTTCAGCGGCTACAGATCAGCTGTTATTGGTGGATCAGATGTGTTTGACTTCTTCTTTGACTCTGGAGGAGCTTTGTTAAGTCTGAGGAAATGAAACTGTGGACTGTTGCATTATGGGAAGTGTAGGATCGAGTCGTGAAGCTTTATGGAATTATGATGATTGGAAAATGATTTCAGTTTTTCTTCTGCTGTTTCATCAATGATCAGTTTTTACTTCAGATCAGCTTGAATTCACCTACATGAACTTTGCTCTTCCTCTCTGTCTTCGTCTTCCAGCTCTTCATCTCGCTCCATCCTTCATATTTCATCCCTGCATGTTGCTTTTCCTGGTGTGTGTGTCTAAGTTTTACAAGGTGCTGTACGTCAAGTAAGACATGTGAGGTGTGTGTGTGTGTGTGTGTGTGTGTTGCTCTCCTCCTCTTCCTCTGCAGCACTGTTCACTTCTCTCTGCAGTTGTTGTCCACACTCTCTTCTCCACCTCATTCAGTTCACATCAGTACGAGACACAAAGAGAAAAGGGGAGAGAGGAGAGAAAGCACCAGAAAAGAAAGAAGGAATTTAAGATGTGCAGAGAGAGAGAGAGAGAGACGAGAGACAATGTAAAGAACAGGAATATAAAACTATGGGAGGAGAGAGAGTCTGAGATATTTGATCAGCTTCTTGTCAATTTTTGATTCTTAATAACTTATTGAAACAGCCTCTGGTGTCTGCGATCAATACTCACTGCTCAGTGTGCAGAGAGAAGTGTGTGTGTGTGTGTGTGTGTGTGTGTGTGTGTGTGTGAGTTCAGGCTGAATTTGGCCTTTCATTAAAAGTCTGTGTCTCCCTGCAGACGTGTGTGTTGATTGTGAGATGAGCATTAAGCTTGTGCAGGTTATAAAGCAAACAAAGTTGCATCAGATCATCCAGATAAACTCACGTTCATAAATGTATTGTGAATATTCTTGTTGTAATAATCTGTGAATGTGGAATCTGTGGGCTGGATTCCATAGTTCATATTTGATGAGTGACACAGTTTGACAAAAAATAAACTAAAATATGTTTCTAAATAAAATCGATTACAAAAACTACAGTAATATTAAATGTAATATACTTATGAAAAAATACAATACACAAAGAAAATCATTTGAGGGAGATTAAATAAATAAATATAATGTTGAAAAAATTTGTAGAATAAAAGAGAGACCGGTTTGACGTGAATATAATTCAGAAAAAAATGGAAAACTATGAAGGTTTTATTGTCTCACTGGAGTCTCAATTTATGAGACTGTGTGTGTGTGTGTGTGTGTGTTGGCATCTGTCACATTGTGTACTCAGGCGATGAATGTTCATTCCCCCTGCACACACACACACACACACACACACACACACACACACACACACCTGTTTCCCTTTTCTCATTCTCTTTCAATTACTCTCTCCCTTTCTCTTTCTTTTCTCTCTCTCTCCTTCCTTCAGGGCTTTGTATATATGGGTCAATGGAACACACACACACACACACACACACACACACACTCTCTCTCTCCCCCCCAGCGTGTGATGGCGGCGTGGTAAATTAAATGTAGAGCTATATGTTGCCACCATCCAGATGACAAATGACGTGTGGTAATCGTCTTAGCTCTGATAGCAGCTATAGCCCCTGGCGACACAACACACACACACACACACACACACACACACACACACACACACACACCTCCCTGTCAGTGTGTTTTTTGTTTGACTGCAGTTGTCCTCTATTGTATGAGCGTCCGTGAACATATGTCTGTCTGAATTCATTTGTGTGTGCGTGCGTGTGTAGGGGTGTGTGTGTGTGTGTGTGTGTGTGTGTACATATTTGTCTGTCCTTGTAAATATCTCAAATGTGTACATGTGTCATTTTTTGTCCCTTCAGTGTTCCTCATCGTGTTTGTCTTGTTTCCTGTAGGTCATTTTTAAGCATGTGTGTCTTTGTGTGTGTGTGTGTCCTCATGTTTGCAAACACTGTGTGTGTGTGTGTATGTGTACATTATTTGTGTGAGTGTGTGTGAGCTACTTTTCCCATTATTGTGATTTTGATTCATCTGCATCCGTTTCTGTCGATAAGCGTTTCCTCATCTACATGCCTGTAAACCTGTGTGTGTGTGTGTGTGTGTGTGTGTGTGCGTGTGCGTGCGTGTGTGTTGGATGGTGTAATAGCCAGCAGACAGAGCAGCAGCAGCAGGAAAACAGGCCTCCAGCAGCAGATAAGAGCTTCCTCCAACTTTCCTCCGATAAAAGCGACTCCTGTTTATTTACATTTAAATAGCACTCATGTTCTCTCTCATCCTTCTTTCTGTCGTCCTCCTCTTCTCTCTCTCTTCTGACAGCTGCCGTCTCGTTTCTTCGTCCACCGCTTCTCCATCTCGGTCCTTCGGTTCTGCTCTCGCCGTTTATTCCGTCGATCCTTTTCAAATCACGCAAAAACAAAAACGACGTAAAGTGCAGAGTCAGCGAAGCGTCGGTGAGGTGAAGTGTGAGTAAAGTGAAGTGTCACGTTAGGGAAGGTGCCAGCGGAATATCAGTCAGTGGATGTGTCGCAGTGACGTGGAGTAAAACACGACTAAACCGATGTGTCGGTGAAAGGAAGCGTCAGTATGTTCAAGTTAATTGACGTTTCAGTGAATTTGTAGTGAAGTGTTGGTTTATTGAAGTGTCAATCAATTCAGCTTTCAGTTAAGTGAAGAGTCAGTGCAGTTTCAGTAAAGTGTCAATGAAGTGAAGTGTGAGTGAACTGAAGTGTCAGTTGACTAAAGACAGTTAAAATAAAACAATCAGTTCATTTGATTTCATTGATTTCATTGATTGTGCAGCGTCTCAGTTTTTCCAGTTAGGAACCAATGAAACCTGCAACATGAACTTCTATCAGTGGACGTGGAAGTGAACTGAAGTGTCAGGAAAGATAGAGGAACACGGAGGGACATCGTGGTTTTTATGAATCTGCTGTAAACGAATCTATTGGCAACAGAAGCAGATGAGTGGCTGATAGAAACAGACGGGTGAAGGGATGAAGGTCTGTTTGTTTTTGAACAAGACAGAGACTTATGAAAGATGGAGGGAAGGAGAAGAGATGTGAGGTCAAACAAAGGCGGAGAGACAAAATAGATGAAAGAGACAAACAAAAAACAGGTAAGAAAGAGAAATGTTATATGGCCAAAAGTATGTGGACACACATACACAAAGATAGTTGAGGCGGAAAGAGAGAGAAATGAGAAATTGAATCAAGAGAGAAGAAAAGTCTAAGTGGTTGAAGTTAGTGAAGGAGAAGAGAGTGAGGTGGATGAATGAAGGGGTTGAGAGGAGAGAAAATAAAGAGATAAATGGCCTGAGAAAGACGGAGAGAGAGAGAGATTACTGAAAGTGAGCGAGAGGGCGAGAGACGAGCGGCAGAACGAGGCAGACGGACAGAGAGAGAGAGAGAGTCTCTCTAGTGTCAAATGAAGAGATAAGAAACTAACCCTCCCTCCATCCCTCCATCTCTCTGTTTCGCTCCACAGAGAAAATGAGTGGGAATTCCACAGGGAGGCCTTAATCCATACTCTCTCTCTCTCTTTTCTCTGTGTGTCCCTGCCTCGCTCGTCCTCTCGGGCAGAGTAAATCTCTCTGCTGGCTGGATGTAATGATCTGCTCTCGCCGCTGTCACACTCGCTGGTCAAACTGGAGAAATGAGCTTCATTCACTGGTTCCAGTTCAAGTCAGTTACTGGTTCACATTAGTTACAGAAACAGGTTTGATCCTCGGGAAGATGATGATTTAATATAGTTTAGTGAATTGGATGATTAAAATGGAATTGAGTTTCAGGAAGGTGGGAGATTTTATTCAGAGTTTGGGGGAGAAAGTTCTTTGTTTTCACTTTATTTTCTGAAAAATCCTGTGTCGCCTCTGC
>JAFREQ010000081.1:1227500-1247500 GCA_025331565.1 Holacanthus passer | reverse complement strand
TCCTGTGTTTCGTTGGCTTCAGCTCAGGAAAAGAGCGTCGGGCGACGATGAGACGTGCGGCGACATTTACCCAAAAACATGATCTGGTGTAACTACGTACTTGTGTTTTGGACGAGCGCCTAATAGGAAAGTTGGCTCGGATGAAAGTTGACGGCTGAGTGCTTCGGAGCAGGTGTGTCACTGCAGTGATAAAACAATTTCATTCTTTACACTGATCTGCTTTTCAGCCTCATTCGCTCCACAAAGAGAGAACATCATCTGTCTGTTGGTCCAAAATCTCAACATCTCTTCTCACAGAATGTTTCCAACAAAGTGCAGAACATCCTCCAACAGACAAACTGACAGTCAGGCCTCAGGTGCAGAGGCGAGAAGCTCGTCCTCCAGAGACTGACTGAGACCAGTCATGGAGACTATAAAGACGAGAGAGATCAGGGAGGCGGCCGTGATGAGACAGTTCACTCTGTCTTTGAGTTTGACCAATCAGACAATTACTTTCTTGGTCCCCTAATTTTTCCTCTTGTGCCACCAAGAGGGTCAGATTTCTGTTTTGTAGGTAGCTGTGTAGGAAGATGACGTCCTTGTTCTTAATCTCACCTGCAAAGCTGTGATTGGTCGACTGACTCCAGACGGAGATGCAGAGGAACCAGGCTCAACATCCACCTGTCGTGGTCTGTGTGGAAGCATCTGCATTCGTTATCTGGCCCCTTTCATTTATTCAGGTTTCTTTAATTTGCATATTATCTGCGTACAGTTATTGCAAATGTTGTATGTGCAAAGATAGAAGGTTTTACTGCGTCACCTCCAGGAGAAACAGAATCAGCTGCACAGACGAAAATATCCTGATGTTAGATCATGTTAGTCATTGTGATGTTCCATCTGCCATCAAACTCCCAGGTTAAAGCAGAAGATTGTTGTGGATGTTTGTGAGTTTCTGGGTCTTATCGACGTGTTTGCTGGGAACTTGTTGCTGCAGTTAAAACCTGCAGTGAAACAAACAGTGAACAGACTCATCTATATTCAGCCGACAGCAACTGGCTCTCTAATGTAGTCTTCAGCATTTCACAAACAGAACACAGTCGAAAACATAATGTAACGTAATCATTTGGTATGAGACGCATGTGCACACACACACACACACACACCCGCACACGCACACACACACACACACACACACACACACACACACACACCTGGCTCGTTGCTGCTAATTCTACTTGTGCCACCTCACCTCTCAGTGCAATAACAAGCTTCTCCTCATACAAACTTAGGCACACACACACACACACACACACACACACACACTAACTCACACACACACACACACACGTTGCTGTGATTAGCTTTGGCAGCACAAGGCCATCCAGCGCTCTCAGATATAACTGCTTCTCTTTGATAAACATGAGAGCTCAGACACACCGCTGTCTACAGCTACCATCTGACTGAGAATCACACACACACACACACACACACACACACCCAAGCCTTCGGTCAGCGTACAATATCTCAGAGTTTGTGAAGCCTGGAGAATATTTGATATGTAGATAAGTCTTAAAAAGGGTGAGATTTGCATATTGGGCTCCTGTTGCACACGGCTCCGAGTCGCGTGTGGTAGGTACATTTTTAATCAGAGAGAGGAGAAGAAATTAATTTGTTTTTGGTGGGAGGAGGAGGAGGAGGAGGAGGAGGAGGAGGAGGAGAGACTCTGCTCCTCTCTTCCATTAGCAGCATTTTGTCCAAACAGTTTGGATTCAGTCGGACAGCGAGTCTGATCTCGATGCCGAGTTTGGACGAGCTCGAGGTTTTTCTTTGTGTTTAAGCATCATGTTTCTTTCCTGCAGCTACTTTTCATGAGATTAAACCTCTTCAATTAAATATGTGTTTGTCGCCTCATTAAAACGACACCTTCCTGTTTGAAAACACCACTTACATTTTTAATCAAATTTACATGTTTCATTTTGTTGTTTGTTTTTTTTATTCTGTTTTTTTTCTCATCTTCTTCTTTAGCCTTGATTTAAATTCACGTCTGGTCTTTGTGGTGTTTGTTTTATTGGTATTTGTATCACATCTTTGTCTGGGAGGCGTTTTTTTATCTTTAGAAAGTCGTCTAGAAATTGACTTTGTGATCGTCGATTGTCTTGTTTGTCTCATAAAAGAAAATCTTTCATCATCCGTTTGTATTTTCTTGTGAAGTTCTGGTTCTTTGCAGAAGCTGCAGAGCCGTGAACACGTCGACTTTATTGTGGAGGGAATCGAACCCTCAACCCTGGAAGTGTTGGGACTTTCAATCTAAATCTTTCAATCTAAATCTGGATCTACAGCTGAGACTCTTTAGGTTCCGTAGTTTGAGGATAATCAGCACATTTTTCAGTCTTTAGCTTCAGGATAACTTTATTGATTTAAACATCTCTCGGCCCAGAGGACAATATAATATTAAGGATCATATCTTAAACCTGTTATCAAGTATTCTTCATATTTTCACTTTCTATATGACGCGATCTTCCTGAGGTAACTTCACTTTTAATTGGTTTGTAATTAAATTGTGATTGTGGATCCAAAAAGGCTTCAGCTGCGAACATATGTGTTCAATGAATAATGTTCATCAGCAGCTGATCAGGCCTGAATGATCTGAGGAAAACTGAGATTGAATTGAAATGATTTGTGTGACTGTAACTCGAGGCCTTTATTAGTGAAGCAGAATGAACTATTTATGTCTTTGCTGCAGATAAAATGATGCAGTTATTGTTGTCGAGGTCTGAACTGAGTCTGTGGTCACGTCGTATAAACGTCACGACACGTTGTTCTAGTGGAAATAAAAAGTCACACAAGCCGTTCTGACAGGTTTCAGAGATCCAGGTGCTGAGTGACTGATCGCAGTGTTGGGAAGCTTCGCCTTCAGAGACACTTTCACTCCAGGAGTCAGATGTTCATTCTGGTTGAATCAATGAAAACTTTCCTCCGAGAGCAAGTGGAAGGTAAATGTCCTGAACCTGGTTGTTGTGGCTGAGATGAATCTCGTCGCTGCGCCTCCGTCCGTCTGTCGGCAGCTTCCAGCAGCAGCTCCGCTCCTCTTTATTACAGCTGACAGTTTGTTTATGTCGACTTTGAAGCGTTTATTTTTTACAGCGTTTCGCAGCTTCCCTCCGTCTCCTCGCTCGCTTCTCTGACCTCGAGCCGACTGCTGCTTGTTTAGACATTAAACAGATTCAGACCCTCGGTGCAGAAGCAGCGGAGCCGGGAATCATCTGGAAAATTACCATACAAGCCTCGATAGCAGCGCACTTCAAATGACACTGATCCCACAGCACAGCTTCATTTGAATATCAGTCAGGTAGCTGGAGGTGCTCCATCATGAGCTCCATCACACTGACCCACTGCAGAACTGTCGTACAATCACACCAACGGGACCGAACACATCGCAACCAAGCACCAACTGTCATCAAACTTCCGACAAAGAAAATGAGTTTGGACTCTGAGTTGACTGAGGCTGAAAGTGAACGTTTTTGGACGTCGTTCTTCAAATAGTAATGTTGTTAAAACAAGTTATATGTGACCTGGACACAAAACATTTCAACCAGAATTTGACCAGTTCGCCACAAGCTTGTGTTTGTCGTCTGAGGAGTGAAACTAAACTCACTCTTGTGTTTGGGTCCATTTGATGAAGCGCGTATGACAGCGAGCAGGATTTTCACGTCAAGTTCATCTTAAACTTTCCCTCACAAATCTGTGCAAACCGCCAGTTGACCTGGAAGGAGTCGATCACACTGGTGGAGGTGATTTTAGCTCAACTGGGTTTATATAGTTATTTACTCAGGAAGTAAAAACTACAGCACCAAAGATCTGTTGGACAGTTTCTCTCGAATGTTCACCGTGGCCATTTTTCTGACTTTTGATACCAGGACGACACAAAAGTGCAGTTTAGTTTGCTCTGATTCTAAATAACTTTGTTACATGTTCATTATATAAACGTTGCTTGATCCATGGATCCACGAGTGAAGCAGGTCAGTTCTCAGGATGTGACTCGATGTGACTCCAGCATGTGTGCATTCATGCAGCTGAAGGACGTCCTCTCAACGCGCCGCTCTCTTCCCACTCAGGAACTTTCAGCTGAACAGAATCTAAAGTTATTACTATCGTTCAATGAAGCGGGGACGCTGCGGGATTTCAGCTCCCTCCTTCCCCTTTAGGAAGCGACAGATCGAGGCAGCAGATCTTAAAGGGCTCTGGGTGTTGGCTGCGTTCCTCACCGCTGTGAGGCAAAGCTCTCCACCTGGTGAGTCTGCAGCGGCGCTGGCAGCGGGATACCTGTGTGTGTGTGTGTGTGTGTGTGTGTGTGTGTGCGCGTGCTCAGCAGTATAGATTAATTGCACAAAAGCTCTTCTGGACTGATGTCAGCGTGTGTGTGTGTGTGTGGATCTGTCAGAGAACGTGCCGCCGTTTGAAGCCTCTCTGGTGGCGGAAGATGTCCTACTGTCAGGACGCCGTCTCTCATCCAGACGTCAAACGTGCTCCCACCACTTTAGCAAAACATTTATACATCAACTGTTTTGACATTTTTCTTAGTTGCGTAGTTTAGTCGAGTTTCACTGAAAGTCACTGTGTGAATTGAGGCCGGGCTCAGTTTCTCCTCTGAGTTCCTTCTGCAGATTTCTGCTGCATTTCAACATATTCACGTTCATTCATGAAGCTCCAGAGGCTGATGTTTCTCTCAGGAGCTGGTGGAGACCAAACCAGAGCGAAAAGACAGTGAATGTTCGACTTGTGTTCATCAGGTGACACAAACGTGACACTCGTGGGACGATGCTGCTGCTTCCCTGTGTTGGCTGTAAACACACAACTGTTCAAAGCTTCGAACAAATGAAGCTGCTAATAATGTGTCAGGACCGTTTGTGCCTTTGAGACTTGACTTGGTCTTTTTTTATGATTAGCTTAAAATTAGTGGTCTTCAATGACCTGAGACTTTTCTCTGTTGATCTGACACTTTGACTTCTCACTGAATGTTTTATTTTAACTTGAGACTGGACTTCAGACTTGATTTGGACTTTTCTCTGATGAACTGAGACTCAACTCGACTTTTATCTGACTTTTTCTGATTGACTTGTTTTCTATGACTTTAGACTTGACTGCGGGCTGTGACAGGACTTGAGCTCTGGTCAGAGTCTGTTGTTGGTGGTATGATAGTTTACATCATTCCCATCTCAGTGGAAAGATTCCATCGACCACGGCCGAACAGGTCAAAGGTCAGAGCACCTGACAACAGCGTCGCAGAAATATGAACCTGTTATAATTCAGATGTTAATGAGTGTTGAAGTGGTCGAGGTCTCGGCTGTCGAACATCGGCTGAGATGAATTGAATGTTAACTGGAGGCTTTGGAGTGTAAATGGACATTTGTTATGCAGTTTAATCTCTCGCTGGTCTCCGTGATGCTGCTGAGTTTCCTCCAGCCGAGCCTGTCAGAACGTTTCAGCCTGACAGCCTGACAGTCTGTTTGAGGGGGAAAACACACACAAACGCAATCCACATGACTACAGTTTTCACTGCAGGGGTCTGAGTAAATGTGTGTGTGTGTATGTTTAAGAGAGAGAGACTGTTAGAGAGTGTGCACGGGGCGAACGAGAGGGGGTAAGAGTGTGTGTGTGTGTGTGTGTTTGACAGCTCGCAGCATTGATCAGAAGATAAACCAGCAGCCTTTCTGCTCCATTGTGGCACGTAATGGTTATGGGAGCATCAAAACACACACACACACACACACAGCTTTGCTCAAAGCCAGACTGATATATCGCCGATGTTCGTGTGACTAAACTCACAAAGGCGCTGAGGATAAAATCTTTATAACGCTGCCAGTCTTCAACTTTGTTTCCAGCCTGAAATCTGCATTTGGATCACTGAGTTTCATCTTTGTCAGTTTGAAAAAAGTGTGACGGCTTTTCTTTCCAAATTATTGATAACAGCAAATCAAAACTAATATTGGTGGATTTAAAGGACGGGAGGGAACCTGGCGTCCTCCGTGCAGATGATGGCGTTCTTCTTCGATTCTCAGAGACGCCGATGCTTCGTGTCAGAGGAGGATTTTCTGCTCTTTCTCTCCCACATGTTTCTCTAGAGCGTTGAAATCATCTTCAGATAAAGTATTTCTCTCCTCAGGGGGTTTGGTGGAAGAGTGAAGATCAAATGCTGCAGCATGTTTTATCATGTAGTCGTGTCAGAAACAGCCTCATGTTCCAGAACCATCAGCTCTGTGACGTATCTCAGTCACGAGTCATTTTCAAGGCATCGTCGTCAAACACGTTAACGTTAAGATTTAAATGCATTTAGAAGCAGAATATCGGCCGATGACATCAGAGTTAACGTGGTCTCTCCCCGACCTCTGAACTCAGCGTCCTTTAATGAGAGGTGACTGTTAATACGATGTGTTTAATGTCACGTTTGTTCGGACGTTGACAAAACGGTGATGAGTTCATATTCAAACAACAGATTGACTCAAAGTCTGTGTCGATTTGTTGGCAGGTGTCGTAAAATCACATGTGTGGACGGACGCCTCAAACATGCGTGTGTCCAAAAGTTCAAAAATCAATGCTCATGTAAATTAAAGCGCAGGTAACCATGGCAACAGCACTGATGATTCAGGCTCCGTCGGCCGTTAACTGAGCGAAGCATCGTGTTAAACTGACGACAGACACGTTTTCTTTATCCCTGTCAGTTATTGATGTATCATATACAGAGTTTATATATAAATGCAGCATTTATATATTCAGACATATTAATGTATATATTTATTGTCCCAGTTTCTTTTCTATGTTGTAGATTATTTTGACTGGTGCTGTTTATCAAACTCTGTCATCATCATATCATCATGTATTAATATTCACTTACGAGCTGTTTGAAGAGAAAAATATGTCACCAGGTTTTAAATTCACACACGCACACACACACACACACACACACACACACACACACGCACACACGCGCACACACACACACACGCACACACACACACACACACACTGTCCTTACAGTGGTATTCATTCACTTATTGGTAAGAGTGGGCTCTGGCAATAACTTCACTGAGGAAGAGTCCCTACACACACACACACACACACACACACACACACACACACACACTCAACTTTTCCGCTCGCAGCCACAAAGCAGCCGTGACAGAAATTGGGCAGCAGGTTAATAACTACTGCCCATCCTCACAGCGCCCAGGGCCACACACACACACACACACACACACACACACACACACACACACAGAGTCACAGACAGCATGTCCAGGTACAGCAGATGATAAAGTGTTAGGTCTTGGTATTGAGTCAGTGTGTGTCAAGGATGTCCAGCTCTGCTCTATTTCCTCTGTGTGCTATTAGATTAAGCAACGACCACACACACACACACACACACACACACACACACACACACACACACTGAAAGTGCTTCACTCCTGGTTTTCTTGTTGGCTTTCCTTCAGCATTCATAAAACTTGATTGAGGATTCCAAAGACTTCAGTGCGACACGAACACATCATGATATATTGAAGGGAAATCAAAGAGGTCAAAGGTCAACTACAGATCAACACTATGATATCACTGCAAAATACTGAGACCTGAGAAGTTACGAGTGGCGAGCTCGAGGTCTGAGCTCTGGTCGAGCACTGAACGATTCAGTGAACAAAGAGATTCAGCTTCTCCCATCGCTCCACGGGAGAGGAGAGGAGGAGACAAGGATAGGAGACAAGGAGAGGAAGGGTGGAGGAGGCGAGTGTTGAGGATGAGAATGTGTTGATTCATGGGTTGATGCAGAGTCATAAAGCGGCTCAGCGTTGTGGGTAAACAGGTGAATATGGAGGCTGTACGTCTTCCAGCCGGCGCCGCGCTGACGGATGATGCACATTAGAAAGAAGAAGGAGCGAAACGAGTAACGACGACATGAGTAAACAAAAATACAGCATCGGTCCGTCACAGAGACGCCGTGGTGATTCTGGGTTCAATGAATCAGAGCGGAAACATTATGAACTCTCCAAACAGGACGAACGAGTTCATGATCGCCAACAGACACAGATGTGAATATTTTTACATCTGGTGTTTGTCTTTATTTTTGTTATTGTCAGCAAAATTCCATCAAAAGACCAAAACGACGTCTTTGTCCGTCACTGTCTGACTTCCTGTCTGTGTCTCAGCTGCGAGTCCATCGGTTTGGACTGAAGACAAATATATTGGTTGAGGCAGTTACTGTAAGTGCTGTGCTGTTAAGGTGGTATTGTCTTTCTGTTTAAGGGGAAACAAATAAAGCAGAATGTGACTCTGTAAAATGGAGCTTTGTTTTCAGATGGAAAAACTCTGCAGACATTTACAGTTTGTGAGAAGGACGAGAAACCAAACGGAATTAGATTCAGTTCGTCTCCTCGTTTGCTGAAGCCGGAGGTTTTATTTATCCTCTCTCATTGTGCGACGGCATTTCTGGAGACAGAAAGACAAATTGTGAACGTAGTGAGAGAAAGAGGAAAGAGGAGAGATGGATGGAGGCTGTGAGAGAGGGAGAGAAAGAGGGGGAAGTTGTGTGTGTGGCCGATGGAAGGGAAAGATAAACGGCTCTTCTTTGATGGTGTGAGCCGCTGATTGAAACGGCGAATAAAGGCCGGCTTTCATCGACCAATGGGCTGTTAGTGACACTGGGGGAGCGAGCCAAGCCGATTGGCCGGCAGCCTGAGAACACTTCCTGGGCCAGTAAACTGCACGCTCTGTCACCCCACTATTCTTCCCCTCCATCCCTCTCTCCCTCTCTCTTTTTCATTCATTGTCTCTCCATTAATTACTCTTCCGCTCTCTCACTTCTTCCTCAAAATCTTTATCTCTACTTCTCTCTCTCTCTCTCTGTTTTTTACTGCTGACTGACTCTTTCCTTCTCAGTCTGTTTTAGTTTTTACTCTCCTCCTCTTCATCAGCTTCTTCCTCCTCTACCTTCTCTCACTCGATCCTCCTCTCCTTTCCTTTTGCCTGTTTTTCTCCTCTTCTCTCTGCCTCTTTCCTTACTTCCTTTCCTCTCTCCTCCCTTTTCTCCTCGTCCATTCATCTCCTCACCTCCTTCTGTTTCCTCCTAATTTCTCTCACAACTCTCATCCTTCTATCTTCTGTAAACGTCTTCACCTTCCTCCCTTCTTCCTCATGTCCAAAACACATAATGTTCCCTTTGTCCTCCTTTCCTTCTCCTCTCCTCTTTCCTGCTTTCCTCTCTTCTTACTCCAACTTTCTTCTCATCCTTTTGTGTCTTTTTGTTTGTCTCTTTTTGCTTCTCAGTCCTTTCTCTATTCCTCCATCTCTTCATCTTCACCCTCTCCTCTTCCTCCTCCCTCTTTCTTGTCTCCTTGTTTCCTCTCCTCTCCTCACTTGCTCATGTCTCTCCCTCTTCACCTCTTCCTCTCTCCTTCTCTCCTCCTCCTTCCCCTCGTGTCTCCTCCCTCTCTTCTCTTCCTCCTCCTCCCTTTCTTTCCTCACTCCTCCACCAGAGAGCGAAAAGTGAAACATCATCTTGTCACGTATCAAAAAAACATTCTCCCCTGCAAATTGTTTAAGAAGAGCGCGATGGAGAGAACGAAGGGAAGAAAAGAGAGCGGGAGATGGAGGGAGGCTGAGGGAAGGAGAAGGAGAGAAAATCATTTTGCTATGAAGTAGAAAGAGAGAGGGAGCGTCGCTCGGCTGCCTCAGAGATCGATTGCTTTGCGGAGCTCCTGACAGGTGTAATTGTGAGGGCGTCATCTGTTCTTGTTTGCACAAAATACATTCTTTTCCCTCTCTCTTTTCTTTTTTACTCTTTTTTTTTTTTTTTTTTTTTTTTTTTTACCTCTGAAGCAGCGAGTGTAGAGACGCGGCGCGCCGTCGCCGTCACCGTCGCCTAATCTTCCCGCCATCATCCCATTCTTGCGCTTGCCACCGGACAAATCCCCTGTTATTTGAACAGATGGTCGGAAATCCATTCTGGTGATAAGTTGCCTCTAGTTAGCATTTAGATTACCTGCAAAAATGGAACAATTTACTACTCTGCCTCCCAGCATAACTTCCTCCTCCTCCTCCTCCTCCTCCTTCACCTCCCTGGTTTTCTTCACCAACAACCTCCCCCCTCCACCTGCCACCTCTGGACGCTCCCCCTCTCCTCAGCCTTTGTACCTGCTTTGACTCATCTTCTAACGAATTACAGCCAAGTTTGACGAGTGTGTTAAAGAGGTGGAGGAAGGAGGAGAGGAGAGGGAAGAAGGAGAGGAGGGAATCGCGTAGGAAGGGAGGAGGGGATGACGTGGGGACAGAAAGAGAGAGGGATGGATTCAAGAGTGGAGGAAATGATAATAGAAAGATGGAGAGGAAGAGACGCTTCAGGCAACAGGAAGAGAAGAGGACTGGAAAATAAAAGGAAATGAAGAGGAGAGGAAAGATTCAGGAAAAGATGTGAGTCCCTGGATCGGGAGAGGAGAAAAGGAAACAAGGAAAGTGTGTTAGAGGAGGAAGGGGAACAAAGGAAGGGAGTGATGGAAGGGAAAAGGGATTCAGGATGGTTGGGAAGAGAGGAGGGAAGGAAAGAGGAAGTGAGGAAGGAAGAAGGAGAGGATCTCTCTCTCTGTCTTAATCAACCTGCAGCGATTGTTGTTCCAGTCTCTCGTCTTCCTCCATCTTTTCCTCATCTCCTCTCTTTTCTTCCTCTTTACATCTTCTTCTACACCTTTGTTTTTTCACTTTCAGGTTTCCTTCTTCTTCTTCTTCTCTCTCTTTCATCAGAGATCAGTCACAGGAAGTTGTGTGTTGATATATTTGTCTGAAAATCTGTAGGTTTGGGACAAACTAATGTCAATACACACAAACACACACACACACAGATCCAGGTGTGTGGCTGAATATGACAGAAAGCTGTGTGTGTGTGAGCGCTCCTTCCTCGCTCCTCTTCTTCTCTGGTATAAATTATGTGTCACTCGTCTCATAGAGCTGTGATGAGCGTCTGATTTGCATAATCCAGTTAGTGGAGTCAAATGGCGCTGTCTGCTAGCAGATTTGGCATGCTAGCCCCGGCGCTAGCTTCATTAGCATGGACCATTACAGCCTGGGTTTAGCCTGACACACACACACACACACACTTCACCACATCTGGCCTCCTCACTCTGTGTGTGTGTGTGTGTGTGTGTGTATGGATTTTACATGCTGATACATTCACCTCCTGCATGAGTTACATCTGCCTCCTCTGCGTGGTCCTGGTGTGTGTGTGTGTGTGTGTGTAGTATGTAAACTGAAGTTTCAGCTCATGTTGTCTTTTGTTGTCGGTGGTTGAAGCCTGAGTTTGATCATCGCTCGTCTCATCTCTTCTCTCTTCTGCTTGTGTTAGTGTTTATATTAATGTTTGTTACAAATTGGCCGGTTTTGGAATCTCAGGACAAAGAGACGGAGAAGTTGTGGTCCTTAATTACTTTATGTTTATCTATATCGAATCGAATGTATTTGTTTAAATTCAGTTTGGAAGAGACTTCTGCTTGCTCAGGTTGAGTCTTAGTGACAAATCAGATCCAGAGACGTCTCGGCTGCAGCGTCGTCGCCGGCGGCGACTGTCTGTTAAATTAAAAACCATCACAGACAGACGAGAGCAGGTCGTTAGCTTGCTTTCATTTTACTGTCCGTTACAGTAAAGTACCATGATCCAGAAATCTACCATGATACTGAGCATCGTGTGGAGTAGCAATCGAGTGTGTGTGTGTGTGTGTGTGTGTGTGTGTGTGAGATCTGTGGCTCCAACTCATTGCTAAGAGCTAAAATTTGAAAAAAAAAATTGCAAGGCTAAAAAAGGAGATGTTCTCTGAGGATCAGAGCAGGTTCAGATTATTAAAACATTAATCTCCAGTGTTCAGAGATGCCTGATGATAATTCCCAGCATGCCGTGCTGGACAGTGCGGTAACAGCGACGGGTCAGAGATCCATCATGGCTGCACAGCTTTCCAATGAAGCACAACAAGAGGGAAAAAAAGCTCCAGGAGATGGATGACTGAGCGCGACCTCTGAGGTCACCTGATCACTGTCACACACACAACCTCACAAACTGATTCACTTCACAAACACACATTCCCACAACACGCGCACAAACACACACACCCTCCACCTCCAACGGCAGCCACGTGGCGGCTTTATCGTGTTTCCTGTTTCTCACCGCTGCCCCACAATCCTTCAGTCTCCCACAACAGGAAATTAAAGGAGCGTGTCGTGGCGCCCCGAGCGCCTCGACTTTTTGATTTGTGCGAGTCGCTATCGCTAATGAAAATCAGCGCGGCGCTCCGGACAACGGCGGCCGCTGATAGAGGAGCGACTTGTTCACCACACAACAGCCGGCGTCTCCCAACAAGTGAGAGCTGTAATCGCCCGGCGGGGGAGGAGGGGGAGGAGGGGGGGAGGACAGGGGGAGGACGGGGAGGGAGGTTTGAGAGGCCGCGAGCGTTCGATTCCCCTCTGATGGATGCAGGTTACACACAAAGCATCAGGTGTAACAACAAGCTGAAATACTGATAAAGACTTTAGGTTTTTCTGTGCAGGTCAGGAAACTGACTGCAGCTGCTGAAGTCCGACTTTTCTTCCTCTCGTCTGCAACTTCGTTTGTTTTTTACCTTTTAATTTCTACTTTCTCGAACATTGTCTTCCCCCCGTTTCTCTCCTCCTTTCATCCCGTCCTGTCTTCTACTTCCTGTTTTCCTTTTCCACTCAATTTTGGTCTTTTTCATCTGAAGCTCTTCTTCTTTCTCGTCCTTTCAGAGTCTGTCTCTCGTCGTTTTCTCCTTCCTACTCTTCACTTTGTCCCTGTTCACCTGCCGTCTCTCACATTTCTTCTGTCTGTCCACTTCTCTGCTTGTCTCTTGTGTCTTGTCTTCTTCCTTCTTCCCTCCATCATTCCCTGCCTCCTTCTCTTTCTGCTGTTGTTATTCTTTCATCAAAGTCGTCTCCATCTTTCCTTTTTCACCATTTAGTCTCTATTTCCTCTTTTCTTTCCTTCTCCACCAGAATCTGTCGTTCTTCTCTTCGTTTTCAGTCCTCTCATCTTCTGCCGTCTCTCTTCACCTGTCTTGTCTTCTGTGTGTCTTTCTTCATGTCCCCCCCTCGTCTCCCTCCGTCTCCTCCTCTTCCCTCTCTCTTGTTATTTCTGCCTGTATTTAGTCGCTGCATTCAGACAAGGTCATGGAGCAGAGTGTGAGTGTGTGTGTGTGTGTGTGTGTGTGTGTGTGTGTGTGTGTGCCTCTCTGCCTCTCTGCCTCGTCTCATCCAGGCACTCAGCCAAGAGAAAACGTCTTGATCCTGCACTCAGGACATTGTGTGTGTGTGTGTGTGTGTGTGTGTGTGTGTGTGTGTGAAGCGTTTGTTTGGTTGTACACACTATAATATGTGTAATGCTCTAATGGCTGACGGAGGCAGAGGTACAGTGACTTTCACTGTTGCAAATCTTTATATCTGTCCTGCTGAGAGGTTGTGTGTGTGTGTGTGTGTGTGTGTGTGTGTGAGCAGTAAATTCAGATCTCGGACACTCATCACTGGCAGCTGTCGAGTCGGACAACTGATTTCTGCATCTATAAAAGGCAGCGTTGCATTGTGGGATTGTTAGCAGACAGTCGTCCTCGTGCTGTGGATGTTTGAGTTCATTGTGGGAATTTTTGAATGATTCACAGACTTTAGCTTCTAACAGGATTATTTCAGATGCAGTCGTTGTCTCTGTGTGTTCACGTTCAAATCTGGACAAATCTGAAAATGTTAATTCCTTTTTTTCATCATATTTCCAAGTGTTTTATTTTTAACTTTGTGTCGTCACAGAAATGAAAAACAACAAATAAATCAGTTAATATTTTCTTCTCTCTCATTTTCTCATAAACAACTACATAGTTCATCAGCGCCACCGTCTGGCGAGGATAGTGATTGGATGGATGAGCTTAGGCCTCAGACCTGAGCGACTGAACAGGTCGATGGTAAATGGTCGTTTTTGTGCTTCGGTCTCTGTTCGAATGAAACCAGTGAGGTCTGTGTTCATCAGTGAACCTCCGAGCTGTTGGTCGGCAGCCTGTGTTTTGAACTCGAAGGCCAGTTGTTTCCAGTCTTTATGCTAAGCTAGGCTAATCACATCCCGACTCACACATGAAGCTGATCTGAACCTCTCAAGTTGTGGAACTGTTCCTTTATTGAACTGTGGAGCTGAAACCTTTTCACAAACCATTGTTAGAAAATAAATCCGTCCTCATTCTTTACAAATCTTCAGTTATACTTCTGTCTCTCTCTCCCTGCTCCCAGTTTATGGCGCTCGCCCGCCGAAGCCACGCTGGTGTTTCTCGTCTGGCCGCTCTCGCTCGCTTTCTTTAATTTGACCAGAATATTTTGCTTTAATGCATTTTTTTAAATGAAGTCAGCGTTAATATTCAAAACTGCAGCTTATCAATGTTTCTCTCTTTGCAAAGCAGCCCATAAATATTAATGTCGATCGGCCACGCTTCCTCGATGTGCCGCCGTCTTCCTGCATCGCGTGTGTGTGTGTGTGTGTGTGTGTGTGTGTGTGTCAGTCTGGCTGTGATTTTCTCTGAGAGCAGGCCTCTGTGTGTGTCGGTATGTGTTTGTATTTATTGTCTATGTGTGTGATTGTGTATGCAGGCGATCTGCAGTTTGTCTGGGGATTTGTGTTTGTATCTTCATTTCTGTGTGTGTGTGTGTGTGTGTGAGTGTGTAGTTAAAACTGATGTGTGTGTGTGTGTAGAGGAATGATACTGAGAAGCTAAATGCCCCTGCAGTAATTCTTTTCAGGAATAATTGCCCTGCATGTGGTCTGATGCTCACACTCACTGGCACTGAGACACAAAGGCTGGACACACACACACACACACACACACACACACACACACACACAGGCCACACTGTGTTCTCACTATAATGCAGATTTGAAAATGCATCTTTTTCTCTCGATTTTCATATTTAATCTTTTCAAACTTCCTCCTCCACAAACTGAGCTTTTTTTTTTCTCTTCAGAGTGAAAAGACGTGAAAACGCTGATCTGACGAAACAAAACGCTTTTTGAAAATGTTGATGTGTCGTTGTCGACCTCTCAGAGCTGTGATCCAGACGAAGGTTGCTGTTTGATACCATCAGAATATTCAAGTCTGCTGAAGTTTAAGAGCTGAAAGTCTTTAAGATTCATGTTCGGTGTCGTTATTGTGAGGAGACAGAAATAAAAATTTGGAAAGACAGAAGGTGAAAGAGAGACATGAAGAAGAAGTGAAGTACGAGTGCTTGAAAAACTCTGTGATATAAATGTATGTTTTTCTCTGTGTGGCCACTCCAGGCCTCCGTAGATAAGACGGAGAGAGAGAGGAAGAAGAAGAGGTACAGAAGGTAGACAGTGATGTAGTGAGCTGTTGAATTCTTCTGAAAGCTGATGGAAATCAACACACACACACACACACACACATTGACATCTCATGGTTTGCAGCTGCCTCTCTACTCACATTTATACACACACACACACGGAAAAGCCCTGACACTGACAGTTCATGGCTGTGAGCTGTCTTATTGGACACACGGACACACACACACACACACACACACACACACACACACACACACAGAGCTTCATTGAAACCCATACATATGAATTAGCTGACTGTTTATGCTGTATAACGGCACTGTGGCTGTGCTACTGTGTGTGTGTGTGCGTGTGTGAATATACATGCCAGTGTGGGTTTCAACTTGTGGAAGAACGTGCACATGTGAGTGCAGGTACAGATACAGCGTTGATCAGGCAGCGTCTCCACCTGAAAACAAAAAGTAATGAAACAGTAAAGTAATGAGAGAAGAAGAAACAGAGAGCAGCTTCAGATAATCATGATGAGAGAAGAAGACGACTTTGAAACTGATGCATAAAGAAGAAATTGTTGCATAAAAAAAGACCAAACTGCAGGAAATGAAGTGGAGCTCGGTCGTGTTGATGATGATGGAAGCTCTGCAGGTGAGCTGAGAGCTGAAGTGATTGTTCCCCTCGAGATGAAGACGCCCGTGGTGTGAACATACGTGTGCACACGCATGAACGTCCTCCACACTTCTTTGGTTGGAGGTTTGAGAACACGATCACCTGAAGCTGTTTCTCCTTTTTTCCCACGTCGAAGGATTTCCCACAAACACGTTTATCCTTTCGGCAGCTCTTGTCTAAACGACGACTATTTATTTTAGCTGTTCACTGAAACCTGAAGCTGTTGTGAAACTGTCGGCTGATTTTCAGACGTGAATCCAGGTCAGGGTCTCGAACCCGCGCGGCTGCTCAGGCCTCGAAATGTGAACAAACAGGAATAATGTCGCGTCGAAGACGTTATTTTCAGCATCATAATTGGATTCGTGAACGTTCGCAGCTCAGACTTGTTCCATTAAACTTATTAACACATTATTAAACATTGCATTTATTTTTGGCAGCTCTTTCATCTTTCCTTCCTCCCCTGTTGTTCTGCTTCTGACTCCCGCTCGGCTCTAAATGACCTTGACAGTCATTGGTTTTCGGACTCCACGCTGTTTTTCTTTGCAACTGTATTAGTCCTTTATGTGTAATGAAATTCACACATATACTAAAGGCGTGATTAGCATATATATTGTATTGACACAGTGGCAATATGTTCGCTCTCTTTCTTTATCTATCTGTCTTTTTCTCTCTCCATACCTTTCTCTCTTTCATTTCTCTCTGTATTTCTCCCCCCGTCCTCCGTCTTTCTGTGTTTGTGTCGCACTTTGAAGTTCAGCTGTGCTGTTTTCTGTAATTTTTATCAGCAGAACACGCCGTCGCCACATTGCTGCGATTATTTACAGTAAGGAAAAAAAAAACAGCGGAATTTTTCCCCCCATTTCATTTCACGTTTTCGCAGCCTGATATTTCTGTTATTTACTGACGCACAGTGAAGAGACGACTCAACTTCAGCTTCGTGACGATCAGAGGTCAGAGGTCAGAGGTCAGAGGATCTGAGACAGGGTCAGAAATGAAGTTTGCTTGTAGGTTTTCTCTCTCTGTGTTTGTCAGAGCAGACGTGTAACAAGATTCTGTATCTGACCAGATTTTCACGACCTCGTTTCAACAGGATTAATGTGAAGGGTTTTTTAAATTTGCATTAGTTAATATTTTTGTTTTCATTTGAAATGAGAATCAGCTGTTTTTAAGTTTGGTTTCGCTTCAGAAAGCAGAACTAGAACGTCTCTCTCTCTCTTTCTTTCATTCATGGTGTCCATTAGCGCTCCTCTGTCTCTTGCCAGCCATTCACATTTCCCATGGAGACTGAACACACACACACACACACACACACACACACACACACAGGGACTGTGTTAAGTTTCCTTGGTTACTGAATGCCTTTTTCATTGACTGTCCGTTACCATGGAAGTGAAAGGACGAGAGGATGATTAGAGGAGAGGAGAGGAGGACGAGGGGAGTGAAGGAGGTGAGGAAGGAGACGGCAAAATGACAGAGGAAACAAGGAAGGAGGAGAGAGAGAATGGAGAGGAGGAGAAAAGATGAGGGGAAAATTAGTGAACAAGAGGATGAAATGAGAAGAGTAAAGAAGAAGTGGAAGAGAAAGGAAGGAGGAGAGAAGGAAATAAGAGAGAGGAAAGGAGATGAGAGGGTGATAAGAAAGGGCGAAAGGAAATTCGCCTTTCTTCCTTTTTCTGTTTCTCCTTTACTCCCCTGCTCTCTTTTTCCTCCGTCTTTTCTTCTCACTTTTTTTTTCGGCTACAGTTCCACTTCTTTTCCTTCATCTCCTCCTTCATCATCTTCTTTCCTCCTTCAAGTTCTTCAAACCTCACAAACACACTCACACACTCCTGGATCGGGATGATTTCTATCAAAGGGAAGTTGATTTGTGGATCAGATAACATGATGTGGTCCAGCAGAGAGAACACACACACACACACACACACACACACAGAGGTTGGACTGACACGCATAAATCCAGCTATGCATAAATACATGCATAATCTATGGAGACGAGAATATGTTGTGTGTGTGTGAGAGAGAGTGTACAGTATACAGTATCTGTGTGTGTGTGTGTGTGTGTGTGTGTGCGCGCATGTGTGTGTGTAATTGCTGAGCAGCATCTTGGCTCTGATCCATGACATCAGTGTCTCTTTCTCTTTTCGCCGGGAATTAGACCGTGATTGGCTGGAACACACACACACACACACACACACACACACACAGAGTAATTATAATGCCGCCGCCTCCTTGAGCTCATTTGAGAAGCTCAGATTGGAGTATCAGAGGACGACAGCAGCTCTGAACCTTTGTTTCTCTGTTCTCTCATCCCTCGTTTCCTTCACTCCACACAACAAAGAGTTGACGACTGATCCTCGTCTCATTGTTCGTGTTTCTGAAATCAAATTAGAAAAACACTCTTTCTTTCTTCTGCTCTACTTTCCTCTTCTGGTCCAAAGATATTTCACCTCTCACACAGAGTGGAGGGAGAAACTCATCCCTCTGTGACGCAGATGAGCAGACGGTTGATTTGGTGACGTGACACGTGTTTTAGTATTTCAGAGTTTGGTTGGAGATGACGTGCGTTGACCACCGGGGGCAGCAAACACATGTCACGTGTAACAACAACGATCTTTGGTAGTGAAATAAATACCTTTGCTCTGTTGGTTGTTGGGTTGTTCACTCTGATATTTTGTAGATCAAATGGTGAATGGACAGAAGAATACGCAGGTTGATGGGTGACAAAAATAATCGACAGCCTGACAGTCAGAAATATTGTTGCTGTGATATTGAACTCGTGATCGAGTGATTTCTTTGTTCAACACTTGAATCAAAGACCTTTGTTTTCTGCCCAGTACAGACATGAAGCACAGATACAGTTTGAATCCTGCATTGGAAAGACTGATAATAACAATGAAAACTACTTGAAATAATGAAAATGTTTTTTAACTGTAGTCAGGTTCATATATTTGACTTTTGTTACTTTTTTTCAGTTTCTTCTCTACGTCAGTGCTCTGCTGCTCCTCCTCCTCCTCCTCTCGCTGCAAATCAGATATGACAGGAAATATTGTCCTTGTAATGGAGACTCAGGGCACTCTGCCTCTGTGTCTCTGAAACACACACACACACACACACACACACACATCGCACCTGCACGAGGCTCAAACCGACTCATGTTGAATCATTTTCCTTTGGTTTGTCTCTTCCTGTCGTTCTGTCTGTCGTCCACATGTGATCATTATCTCAGTGTAACTGTCAGGATCATCCTGTAAACCGCTCACACAAGATTCAAATGATCTCTTAATTGACCATCAGAGTTCAATTAATAAGATAAAAATATACAGTTATGCTCAATGATTTTTAATCAAGTGAAGAGGTTGAAACTGAGCTGGTTAAACATCTGATATGTGCGATTTTGAATTCTGATATTTGACTTGTGTTTCGAGTTTGAGACATATTTGATATATTTTCCTTTTTTTATTTTTAGAGGCACAAAACCTGCGATAGATGATTTATTTTTTCAATTCTTATTTGTTTTGCTGAGGTTGTTGAGATTTTATTTAGAACCACAAATGTGAACCAGCTGGTGGCGCTAGACGCACGCACTTTTAAACCGGCGAGGTTCAAGTTGAAATTGGCAGTTTGCTGAATTCAACTTGGAACAAACTTCATGGGAAGAAGTAAGATGTTAAATCTAATTTTAATACGTCAGCCGTCCTCATATCATCGACCTCGGCTCCTTATTGAAGGTTCAGTCACAGTAAATCTTTGCGTCGATGATGATGTTGGAGCAGATTAATAATCTTCCGCCGTCGTCTGCAGCTGCAGTGCGACACTTGAACCTGACAGAAACAAAGGACGAGCAGCCGAGCGCAGTTGTTTTCCCACTTTCGTGTTGAAGGAAGTTTCCGTCTCTCTCCTCGTCTCTCTGTGGATTTGTTCGCTTGAAAAACGTCTCTATCCCACCAAAATCACTGTTTCAAAAGTCTGCTCGACAAAGGAAAGTCAC
>JAFREQ010000081.1:1210000-1222500 GCA_025331565.1 Holacanthus passer | reverse complement strand
GTCGAGCAAAGAGCAGTCCCTCAGTTTGTCTGTCCCTCAGTCTGTCTGTCCCTCAGTCTGTCTGTCTCTCAGTCTGTCTCCTGTAGATCCGAGCTGCAGTGCAGGACTCAGGATGCAGCTTTTTCGGTGTCGTTGTTAAAACAAAAAGAGAGATGCCGAAGCTTCGCCCTTCATCACACTTAGCGCTGCGACCGCGCCGCTCTCTAATGGAACTTCATCCATTTCCAATGACAGAATCCATTACGGCCGCATGCAGCACTCTGCGACGCAAGTGTTGCAGCCGCTGGATTTATTCTTGTTATTTGCTGATAATGTGTGCAAACTAAACCGAGCCACATTTTTTTTCTGCTCACACGCAGGCTGATGATTAACTTGAGAAGGTGCAGAGGATGTTGGAGGTTTAAGAGAAATGCATTTCAAAATAAACCTAGTTAAAGGAATAATAGAAAATATAGACGTGTAAAAGTTCCTGGTTCGATGCAGGTGATCGTGATTCATCCGGCAAATGTCCAACGTGACAAAGCAGGAGGTGTAAACAGGACGAGACGAGACGAGGTGGGAGTTCAGATCCAGACACATCGTCAATAATCAAATAATTAATTGAAAAAAAGTTTCAGAAATCCTGAAACGCTCCATAAACATGTCGATGCTGTATCGTCTTTTAAATATATTTTAATTCCTGTGTATTTTTATATTATTTTTTTTATGTGTGTACATATTTTGTGATTTCTTTAACTTAAGGTTTTAAAGGTTATTAAAGTGTTAAATGATCATTAGCCATATTCATCAGTAAAAATAAGACTGAGGCGTTCGTCTGTTTAATTTTATAGTTTTAATCTTTTACCTGATGAATAATCACAAGCAGCTAAACAGTGATTCACCAGTTCGCTGTTCGGTCGTGATCTTTGCGGAGTTAAAAATATTGTGTTGTTGACAAAGATTTGATAAAAAAATGTTCAGTTTTGTAGACAAACTAATTAGCTGCTAGATTGATCCTTCAGCTGCTAAATAATGTTCTCATGGTGTTTTTAGACGGTTTGACGATAAAGGAAGTTGTTTGTGCTGTAAACGTGTGTGTGTGTGTGTGTGTGGTGTTGTACTCTGTGTTGGAGAAGGACCAATTATTTCCTCACTTCTGGTTTGTGTGTCGACATGAAAACCTGTATAGCTTCTTTTTAACAATCTTCTATAAATGTTCTGAGTTGGATAAAAACAACATCCTACAGCAACGAACAGAACAGAACGACTTTCGGATCTGGAACGAATCTGCTTCTCTGTTATTTTTAAATTATTTGAACACTTGTGTAGCGTTGGCAAACCAGAGCCCCCTGCAGGCCGACAGCTGTCAACACCGCGCCTGTACATCAGACTGTACTAACTGTGTGTGTGTGTGTGTGTGTGTGTGTGCCCGCGCTGTCTGTCGCCGCCTGCAGAAAATAAAGCTTCCTGTCGAGCAGGAGGACGTCAGCAGCTCATTATGTCTGATCATGTCAGTAATCGTAGGTTTAATCCTCCCAGAACATTAAATATTAGACTTTGTTTAAAACCTCAGCTGTCATTTATTTCCCCGCTGCAGCGCAAACTTCAGCTCCCTGATCCTTTATTTAAGCAGGTGACGGCAAACCTGAGAGGATCCACGAGACGAAAGACGAGTCAGTCACCGACACTGGGAAAAAAAAAAATCTCTGACAGGCTGTTAAAACATCGTCGTCTTTAATAATGATCACAGACGAAATTCAAGTTTCAGTCAGAGAAAAAATTACAGCAGCTGTTTTTGTTTATGAATCTGTCTCAGCTGAAAGTTGATCATGATGTAACACACATCCCATAATGTTCTGTTTATGTTCTGTTCAACTGAATTCAACAGGAGAGAAACAACAGTGAAGCTGATAAACACATATTTCTACTTCAGTAATTAACAGAGGACGTTCATTCGAGCAGAAGCTAAATCTTAAAACTGAGACTCAAATCAGTTGCTTTTTAAAATGATGGTTTCATGTTATTATTGTCTTCAACGATCAGAAACGACTTCACACAAAAATGTCTTTACTCTCTAAAACGTCCCAGCCTTCCAGTGAGTCTCACACTTTTATTTTGAAAAATGTCTCCTCTTTTCAAAACATCCTAAAGCTGGAACTCGTCCTCACAAAGATGCTAAAGCAGACGCAGACTTGAGACACTTGTTCCTGTGTTTCTGAAAGGGATTTAGCTTCAGAGTTAAACCTCCTCTGGCTTTACTGCAGCACTGGAGCAAGACTGACCGGCTAAACCTGGACCAAAACATCCCGACCGGCTGGGGACAGAGTGTGTGTGTGTGTGTGTGTGTGTGTGTTTGACCCTGACCCTGCCCTGGAAGTGTTTGAACATTCTCATAACAAACGGAGGGGTTACAGCCAGTAAACAGGGGAGCAGGAGTGTGTGTGTGTTTGTGTAGCCAGTAAACAGGGGAGCAGGAGTGTGTGTGTGTGTGTGTGTGTATTGTGTATTGTGTGTATTTGTGTGTGTGTGTGTGTGTGCGCGGTGTCGGCGGCGCTAAACTGACACATTTTCAATCACATGGTTTATTCCGGGGAAATTGTTGAAAAAGAGGGAAAAGGGCAGATTTCTGCGGCTCTGTGGGCAACAATAGGACAAGCCAGGATTAGTTTTTCACTTTGTGTGTGTGTGTGTGTGTGTGTGTGTGTGTGTATTCTAAGACAATGCCCTGGTAGCCAATTTGTAATATATAGTCGGCCTTGAAAAATGGCCCAGATCTCCCCTTCGCTGTCTGCAATTTAGCTCTGCCGGCGCCCGGCAATACTCATTGTACTGCCTCCCACCACTGCCATTTTGTCCTGATGGAGTGTGTGTTTGTGCCTCGTGTGTGTGAGTGTGTGTTTGTTTACTTGCTTATGTGCATCTCAGTGTACATTTACCCATGAGTCTGTCTTTGTGTGTGTGTGTGTCGGCGTGCACAAGGTAGCGACTGTGTTTATACTCAGGTTATTGAATTTCTGCTTGTGCATCTGAGTGTTTGTGTGTGTGTGTGTGTGTGTGTGTTGTGTGTGTGTGTGTGTGTGTGGCTGCGTTGTTGATGTGTGTCCACGGTTGTGCTGTTTATTTAATGTGTGTATAGTTGATTTTCTGCGTGTGTGTGTTCGATGCAGTGCTGTTACTCGTCCACTTTCCAAAATGACAGCGAGACACCTGAAGGCATCAATCTGGAACTAATGGACAGATTGCAGAGAAAGACAAAGAGAGAATGGAGGGACGATGGCCAGGCGGAGAGAGAGACAAAGAAAGAAGGATTTAAGGTTGTAAGACTGGAGGAGAGAGGAGGGAGTGATTTGTAAAAAGAGAAAAAGGGGGATAACAGAGAGCAAAGATGGAGGAGGATGAAGAGAGGAAAACGGTGAATCACAGGAGGGAGAGGTGGAGGGAAAGATTTAAGGAAGGAAGGAAGGAAGGAAGACTGATGGAGGATGGAGGGAAGGAGAACGGGGAAGGGATGGAGGAGGGAAACATCTTTCATAGTATGGCAGGAAGTGGATGGATGGAAGTCGGGAGAAAAAAGGATGAGAGGATGATTTAAGGACAGATTGAATAGAGAGTGAAGGAGTGAAGAAAGAGGGAAGAGAAGGAGAGACCTGAATGAAGGGAAGGAAAGAGAAGGAAGGATGTAAGACAGAAGAGGAGAGAGGGAAGGAGGACAGAGAGGAAGTGAAGTGTAAGAAAAGATGGAGGGATGAAGAAGTGAGGAAGGATGTTGGAAGAGACGGAGGAAATGGAATCAAGTGAAGAAGAGAAGAAAATAAAAATAAAAAGGAAAGAAACAGAGTAAAAAGAGAGAGAGATGTGATCGTCACTGCAGAAAGATCATCTCACGAGGTCAGCTGTGTGTGTGTGTGTGTGTGTGTGTGTGTGTGTCCTGTGAGGTACAAACTGTTGTGTGGCTTCGACGTCACCGTGACGTCTTCATATTCGTGATGTCATCATGAGGACGTGGTGTGTTTGTGTAGCAGCCGTCGTTTTCTCCGGCCTCGTTTTTTCATAGAACTTTATTATGATTATTGTCACTGTTATTTTGTGAGTAGTTGTTAATTGCTAAAATAAAAAAATAAAAAAGCAAGAAAACAAGTCACAAGCTAATAAAATCTTTTTGGTTTGACAGAAGTTGAAGCAACTTATAACTTTTTATTTACGTTTAATTTCTGTCATTTTACACTGAAAAAGAAAATTGTTCAACTGAAACAAAATAACTGAAATAAACTTGTTTGATTAAGACATTTGATTTGAAGAAAAACTTTATTAATTTATTACAAGTTTAAGTCCAGTAATTTTCTTTTTTCAATTTGAACACACCACATTCAGTTCTTTTATCTTCACATTCATCTCAGTCTCATTCAGGCCTTTTAAATGTGTTGAAGAAAATTAAAGCATTTCAAACCAGGTTGAAGTCGTTTAAAATAATACACTGAAACATTTATAGTAACTTTTCATATTTTCAAGGTTCCAGTCTGATATAAAGTAAATATGGAGTGAAGATATTCATCAGTGAAGTTTTAATGTCACTGACAAAATGAAATCCCAGAATCTGACGGAGCCGACGTCACAGAGACACGAACATCTGCGTGTGTTTGAAACGTTGAACAAGCAAAAACAAAAACCCTCTTTCATTTGGCCCAAATCAGTTGGAAACCTCAGCTCAGAACATGAAGCCGTCTGACGTCACATCTGATGATGTGAAATATTTTTCTATTTACTCCCAGATTCATTTTCTACTGTGGAATCATGAGGCGGCAAACGCCGCTGCTCCGTGGGCTGGAAGTTGATTTGATAATCGTGTGTTGACTCAGACCGTGCGTCTCTTGAAACCTCGCTGTATAATCAGCAAAGTAGTTCGACCTCGCCGAGAACAAACCTGCTGCTTTTCTTCTCTTTTTATCTTGTTTTTTTCTCTGTCTCCTTCCCCCGACAGCAGCGATATGTTTCCTAGTCATGCATCAAGAGATCAAATCTAAAAGTAATACAATCTCTGGACTTACATCTCGGCGGTTTAATTTGAAAAGCGACTCTCTCGGCCTCCTGCCGCAGCTTCAGGACTGAAATAAGTTATGCCGGCGCTGCCCTCGCTTCACCCTCTGACAAGAACAATAGCGGCCGGCTCGCCTCAGAAAACTGTGTTTTACAATAATACTCGTCCGCAAAGCAAAACCGACAATGTCAATGGTTTTATGGTGCGCTACACAGTGCAGCTAATGTTCTCCTGCAAGCCAGCGTCGCTTCGCTGCCTCCCCTCGCTCTCTCCTCCTCCTCCCTGTCTCTCCCGGTGTCTCTCGCCCTCTCTCCGCCTCTTGTTTTTTCCCTCCTCTCCTCTCTTTTATTCTCCTCGGCTCTCCCTCGCTCCGTATGAAAAATCCATTCCGGCATGGGTTTTGACAGCCTGTCTTTGGTGGGTGTGTAAAATTCAAATAATTCACTGTGCATAGACAGTCACTTTGGGGCTGCTTTGTGTTTCCTATTTGACTCCGTGTCACTTCGAGTCCCAGTCGGCAGAGTTTAGATTTTCAGAAAAAAAAAAACTGGAGCTTTATTTATTTTTTTGAATCTTTTCTCAGGCAGGAGCTGTTTTAGTGACCGGACGTGGTGACAGGGACACGTCCAACTCCAGGAGACGGGAGATTTTTACTTTGGTTTTAGTTTCATAGAAAAGAAATGAAAGTGTGTCGTCTCATTTCCTCTTGTTCTTGTTGTGGTTTAAAAGCAGTGATCCAAGCCGAGTCAAGTCGAACCTTCATCATCCAGTTTTCAATCATCTGATCATCGTCTCAATCAATTAATGAGACGTAATAATGACTTTAAAGAACCTGTGTGTTTAGAAATGTGTCTCAGTTTTGAAGACTTCTGAAACATTTTTAGATTGTTGGTATATTATTATTTTTCCTGCGTTTGATGCATCTGTTGGTTTCAGTTCATTTCTCTGTGTCATGAAAATCCATTAGCAGAGCCTTGAAACTTGCCTGTGTATTTTATATCATCTGAACATCAAGTCTGTTTCTGTCAATGCAACATTCATGTTTTTGAGGTCCTCAGAAACATTTGGAGACTAAAGAGATGAAAGAACGAGGGTCAGGTTCTTGGTTTCCATGAGTCGTCCTCTGTGGTTCAGGGTTTTTTTTTTTTTGGTCCACTGAGCTAAAACTGCCCGGCTGTTCATCACTTCACATGAATCTGTAGCCAAATGATCATTTTACTTCTTGTCTAAATATATTTGCAGCTGATTTGACGTCATGTTCTGTAACTGGGTTCAAACGTTGCATTTTGCTGTGTCTCATTATTTTAATCCTTTTAGTTTCTTGTTTTTTTTCTCTTTGACATCGTTTTCCTCCCCAATGTTAATTTATTGCCGTCATTTCTCTTTTCACTCCCTCCTCTTCCTCCTCCTCCTCCTCCTCCTCCTCCTCTTCTTCTTCTCCTGCTCGTTGTTTTTATGGCTGTCGTTAAAGAACCTCTTCACGTTTCTTTGTGTGTTTCACAGTGACCCCTACTGGGAGCGGCCGGCTAATGCGGGCAGCTGCTCCGCCGCCCGGCCCAAGACCCTTCACCTGGCCGGCCAGCAGCATACCTCCTCGCCATGGTAATGTTTGTGTGTGCTCCAGTAGCAGTAGTAGTAGAAGGTAGTAGTGGTAGTAGTGTGTGTGTGTGTGTGTGTGTGTGTGTGTGTTCTGTTGGTTCTCCTCTCATGTGTTGGTGGGATGAGTTGTGTTTTTGGACATATTTCCTGGATTTTCTTCTCGTCCAGAGTCGAAGCTTTGCTTTATGGAGGTTTGTGAAAATAATCTTAACATCTGAATGTCGATGGAATCAAGAAGAAACTGAAAGGATGTTTTTAGCATTAAAATGGAAGCGAGGACACGTTGTGATTCTCTGATGTTCATTTTGTTCTTCTGGAGAAATCCTGTCCTTTAGCTTCAAAAGCATTTTCTTCAACTGGAAAGTTCCCAGAAGCTAAAACCTGCTGCACACGTTGTGATTGATCAGGTTCTCTTTCACTATCGTTAGTTTCTCTCCTGTGCAGACACTCGCTGTGGTTGATAGTCAGACATGTTTAGTCCTGAGTGTTTCAGCATTTCACCAGACTGAAGGAGGAGAAATCACAACTGCAAAACTAAACGAAGGCCAAGTCCTTCTGTCATGTTCCAGTGATATTCATCAGTTTTATCTTCAGCATCGTTGCTTCTGTACATTTGGCTCCGTTTAAACTGTCATTCATGTCAATAAGGAGCAAAACACGACGTCTGACGTTTGTTTGAATCAGCTGAAAACACTTGGTGTCACTTTGCTTTGTTGACGCTGATGCCGACGTTTGATTGGACGTCTCTCTTCAGATAAACTGTAGTGAATCTTTCCTTTTAGTTAGATTTGAAAAACATAACTGTTGTAAAGTTCTGTCGTTTGTGACGGAGGGTTTTTCTAACCTCTTCAGTCAGATCAGACTCTGAAGTAACTGAACACTGTTGAAGTCACAGCAGATTGTTGCTGTTTCAGTCTGTTTGTGTGTGAATGTTTGCAGTTTGTGTAAATCAGCTCTGTCTGAGCGTCTTTATCTTTGTGTGTGTTTACTGTACTTTGTGTGTGTGTGTGTGTGTGTGTGTGCAGTCTGGAGCTTTTGTAAGACGCTGCCATAAAATCGTATCGTTCCTCTTCAATCCGTCATCCCTCCCTCCTCGTTTCCTCCTCCTCCTCCCTCTTTCTCTACCTTCCTCTTCTTTTCTCCTCAGCGAACAAAGAGAAGGGATTTGACACCAGGAAGTGAACTGAGGCCTGATGCATTGTGGATGGTGTGTGTGTGTGTGTGTGTGTGTGTGTGTGTGTGGATTACAGTACTGGAGAATAAAGGGGGGATTTGTGTCGGAGTCAGGCGGAGAGCTGAAAGGAGACAGCAGTTAATAGCTCATTATAGGACGAGCTTAACACCGTGTGGGTCGCACATAAACACACACACATCCGGAGAATTCACACACATCTGATTTACACAAAGACTGTTGTCCTGCAAATATCAGAGACTAATAATGATCATTAAACCAACCCTGTTATATTCAGACCCAAACGCCTTTAAAACTGTTTACATGTTGTTGGACTGACGTCTTTTAAGAAGCAGATCACACGAAACAAAAGCGATTCAACAACTCTGTTTCTCACAATGAAACATATTTACTGCTGTGAATGAAAATGTGTTCATTCTTTCAGTTTTCAGCGAAGTGAAGTGCAGGTTTACATTTTTCATTCGAGCCTGTTTTTATTTCTGTTTCAAATGAGGAGCTGCACAGAGACATGAAGACACTTTACATGACGCTGAAGTCAGTCGGGAAATTTCAGCTTCGTGTTTTTAAAACTTTCACTTTTTCAAGTTACACATGATAAATTGATGTCGGAGCTGGACGTCAGTCGTTCGTCTCTGCTCTGTCATATTTATGATGTAAGTGAAACACAGATTCTTTCAAAGAGGCTTTAACTGTGTTTCTGTGACAGTTAGGTGTGAATTGTTCGTCTTCAGTCTGTGCGAGTTCAGAGAAACTCACGGCAGCGACACTCAGCTGTGTTAACACGTCGCCTGCTGCTGATTCAGAACGACGGCCTGAATCAGGTCCGAGGTGAACACAGGTATGACGTTAACAGACTCCCCAGCAGCCAATCAGAAACAAGTGTTTACCGTAAACACAATAGAGACGTGTGCGTGTTTGTCCGACTCTTCCTGAGCGAATTCAGTGTGTGTGCTTGTCCACATTGGTGTGTGTGTGTGTGTGTCTGCATGTGTGTGTCTCTCTTACTTTTGCTGGGTGTAATTCTAATGTTAAGAGTGTGTGTGTGTGTGTGTGTGTGTCTAGAAGGTGAAATTGAGATAAATGGTGGAGGAGCCCAGTGGCCACAGAGGCCCCTGATATACACTCCACCTGTCTACTCTGCTTACAGCTGTGTGTGTGTGTGTGTGTGTGTGTGTGTGTGGATACCACCACACATGAACATGTAAAGCTGTCTGTGGGTTTCTATATCAGTGTGCGTGTGTGTTTCCTTTAATTGTGTGTGTGCACATCATCTCTGGCTGAGCAGGATCACCTGTGATTCCTTTTTTCATGTGTATGATGCTGTTGACGTGTGTGTGTGTGTGTGTGTGTGTGTGTGTGTAAGCAGAGTGGTTGTAAAGTAAAAGAGACAGATGTACCGGGGAGAGCTCGCTCGCCCACCGCAGCCCCGCTCGCTTTCTCTCTGTAACACACACAAACACATCTAAACACACACACACACACGCACACACACACACGCACACACACACCAGGGAGCTGCTGTTATTCAAATCGTCCCTGATCACACAGAGGCAGAGTGTGTGTGTGTGTGTGTGTGTGTGTGTGAATGAAGAGAGGATAAAGGCCTGGTGTGCTGGAGGAAAATGGAGAGAACAGAGGAAGAGGAGTGGTCGTTTGTTTGAGTCTTGTTTCCTGGTGTTAAAGAGAAAAGTGTGATTGTCTGAACAAACAGGACGTCCGTCAGCGAAACCACACACATCAGTGTTTTGCTGCTCTGGATGAAAACACAACAAACAACTTCATCTCAGTGAATTCCCCCAAACAACACGCTATGTGACTGTGGTCCATCAGGGGACGAGGTCGAGGGTTGAACAGCTGACTTTGACACAAGAAACTGTTTATTTCCTGTTTCCTACCAACATGACTGCAACCTGAACCCAACCTGAACCAGACCTGAACCCAACCTGAACCCGAAACCTGAACCCGACCTGAACCAGACCTGAACCAGACCTGAACCAAACCTGAACCAAACCTGAACCCAACCTGAACCAAACCTGAACCCGACCTGAACCCGACCTGAACCAAACCTGAACCAAACCTGAACCCAACCTGAACCAAACCTGAACCAGACCTGAACCAAACCTGAACCAGACCTGAACCAAACCTGAACCAGACCTGAACCCGACCTGAACCAAACCCAAACCTGAACCCGACCTGAACCAAACCTGAACCCGACCTGAACCAAACCTGAACCAAACCTGAACCAAACCTGAACCAAACCTGAACCCAACCTGAACCAAACCTGAACCAGACCTGAACCAAACCTGAACCAGACCTGAACCAAACCTGAACCCGACCTGAACCAGACCTGAACCAAACCTGAACCCGACCTGAACCAAACCTGAACCAAACCTGAACCAAACCTGAACCAAACCTGAACCAAACCTGAACCAGACCTGAACCAGACCTGAACCAAACCTGAACCCGACCTGAACCAAACTGACTGGAGACTGGAGGTGGAGCAGGTGAGGCTGGAAGGTTTTTTCCTTCCACCTTCCTTTTCTCCTCTCATTCTTTCTGACGTCCTCTTTCCTCGTTCCTTCTTTGCGTTCTGCCTTCTGTCGTCCTCATTTCACTTTTTCTCACTTGTTCTTTGTCACTTTCTTTCCGTCCTCCATCCAGCCCGTCTTTATACCTTCATTACTCTTTTAGATTCCTTCCTTCCTTTTCCAACATTTTTCCTCTTTCGCCTTTCACTTTTTCTTTTTTTCTCCTTCCTCCATTTTTTGCTTCCTCCCTCTCCTCCATCTCTCTCTCTCTCTCTCTCTCTCTGTCTCTCTGTCTCTCTCTCTCTCTCTCCGTCTCTCTCTCTCTCTCTCTCTCTCTCTCTCTCTCTCTCTCTCTCTCTCTCTCTCTCTCTCTCTCTCTCTCTCTCTCTCTCTCTCTCTCTCTCTCTCTCTCTCTCTCTCACTCTGTCACTCTCTCTCTCTCTCTCTCTCTCTCTCTCTCTCTCTCTCTCTCTCTCTCTCTCGATGGCGGAGGTGTGATGCGTTCTGATGTGGAGGGGTTTTTTCTCTCCCATGTCGCACGAGTCGACTGCTGGCGTGTCGCTGACTTTGTTCAACTTTCTCTCTTTGATGCCACACTTCCTCTCTCACATCGCCTTTCTTTTCTAACCTACTTTCCACCTTCCTTCCAAAAAAAAAAAAACAATATAGATTCTCCTTCTCCTCCGTCTGTGTGTCTTTTCATTTTGGAGCGAGCGCAGCCAGAATTCAATAATTTAACCTTTCCTCTTATTTTGTCTTTTATTTCTCTATATTTTATCATCTACCTGTGTCTTTGTCTGGCAGGAAACATGTTAATAATGGATTGTATAGATTTAGACAGGGAGGAAGAGTGTGTGTGTGTGTGTGTGTGTGTGTGTGTGTGTGTGTGTGTGTGAGCAGCGCAGGTCTTTTGATGTCGTCAAGTGATGTTTGTAGTCCAGCAGCATTGATCTTGAGGCCCATCTGTCTGATTGCCTGAAATCAACAGTCAGAATGTTTGATGAGTTTGTTTGAAATGAATCAGGATGAGTTTTAGTTAAAATCACCTGAAACCTTGTTCATCTTCAAGGAATCAAAGTCGCTGTGGCTCCTGTGTTTTACATCAGTTATTGTTTTAACTCGTCTGAAGTTATTTAATCTTTGAAAGTTCATCTACTTGTTGACATTTCCCAGAATGCTCTAGTGAAGCCGACCTTGCTGGTGTCCAGGCTTCATCTGTTTTCCCACAGACAGTGATAGAAGACTCTGAGCTGCTGGATGGACATGAATCATCAGGACAAACGGCCGCGTCTCCTCAGACTAATCTAATGTAGTAAATGTTTCGGATCGAATCGAATCGCTGCCCGGATCAGTGACAGTCGAGTCCTGGACGTCCAGGCAGACGGGGGACGGACAGGATGGACCAACGGACAGGACTTTAGAACTGTGCGTTTCTCTTCAGGCATTAAAACATGTTGGTTCTGTTCAGGTGACGACAGAAACAAATCAGACCACGATCTCTTCTGAACCTGAACGAGAACCAAATGTTCATCAGACACAACTTTAAAACCTGTTTCAATCTTCAGTTGCCACGAAAACATGTTGTAGTGAAAAACAAACTGACAATAAATATTTAGCAGATTTGTTCAATGTTTTCGTCGATAACTTTCCTGATTATTCCTCATAATTCAGTCACGTCTCTTTAACGTTAGTATCTGTTCAAACCTCAGACAATCCGATATTTATTTTCCACCATGATCCGTCTGAACCGAACACGTCGAGGCTTCAGTGAAATCAATGAACATGTATGTTACAAAACTTCTGATTGGACACAAACTTCCATCAGTTCTTTGTTTCCTAAAACATTTTGAAATATTGCCTTGGAACCTGCAGACGAGTGTCAGTGAAGCTGTGGATCAGTTTGACTCTGGAGAGAAGAAAGTTCAGGTTTTCAAACAGCAGCACTTCGTCCATCCTCTGCTCCAGTTCCAGCTCTTACTGGAAACTTCCTTCTCACAAATCGGGTTTTGTGTTTCTTGGCTTCCTCCGAGCCGAGAGAATAACATCCAGACAAACATTTGAACTCTTCGTTTGGCCTCTCTTTAGGTTCCCTCACAGGAGCCTGTCAGCGAACGCCACATCACTTCTCACACCTGCAAATCCCTCGCCTGCTTTCACAGCTCGTCTC
>JAFREQ010000081.1:1195000-1197500 GCA_025331565.1 Holacanthus passer | reverse complement strand
TAAAGATCAAAGTGATCAAAAGTAATTTAAACTAATTAATTTTCCAAATGTATCAACATTCATTAATACTTTTTATAGTTTGACATTTTGGGAACCTGATTATTTGCTTTCTCATCTTAGTTTATCCAAAGACGATGGAAACTACAGCTGTTTTTAATGGTTTCGTCAGAAAGTGATTTTGAAAAGTCCAAAGGAGAAGAAGAAGAAGGGATGAGGAAGAAAGAAATGAAGAAGAAGAAAGAAAGTAAAAGGGGGAGAAAGGAAGATTGATGAGATGACAAGATGAAAAGTGAAGGATGGAGAGAAAAGAGCAAAGGTTGACAAATACAGGAAGAATAAAGTGCAAAGAAAGTGGTGAGAAAATGAAGGATGAAAGAAGAAATTCGTCCCACAGTGGGGAAATTTGCAGGAAAAGGGCAGAACAACAGAAAACATATGAGGGAAGCAAGAGTGGTCAGAAAAGAAATATAAAAAAGAAAGAAAGAAAGAAGGGAGAGAAGGAGAAGAGGAGGAGGATGGAGGTTGTCGAGGGAGGAAGACTCATTCACTGTCTGCTGGCTGTGAGCCAGAGAGGAGAGAGAGAGAGAGAGAGACAGAGAGAGAGAGACAGAGAGAGAGACAGAGAGACAGAGAGAGAGAGAGACAGAGAGAGAGACAGAGAGAGAGAGAGAGAGAGAGAGAGAGAGAGAGAGAGAGAGAGAGAGAGACAGAGAGAGAGAGAGAGAGAGAGAGAGAGAGAGACAGAGAGAGAGAGAGAGAGAGAGACAGAGAGAGAGACAGAGAGAGAGAGAGACACAGAGAGAGACAGAGAGAGAGGGAGACAGAGAGAGAGAGAGAGAGTTGTGTCTTTGTTTGAAGGTTACAGGAGGACAAGGAGAGAAGGAACAGAGCAAGGGAGGAGGTGATGGAGACAAAAGACAGAGAGAGAGATGGAGGGAGAGAGAGGAGGAGGAGGAGGAGGAGGAGGAAGGATTGCAGTGAGAGAAAGAAAAAGAGAAGAAATGATAAAGACATGAAGAGAAAGAAGGTCTCAAGTAATTTTGTGTCTCCAAGGTGGCAGCAGCTTTTATACCATTAACACCGTGTGTGTGTGTGTGTGTGTGTGTGTGTGTGTGTGTGTGTGTGTGTGCGTGCGCGCTCTCCTGCCAACTCTTTAACGAGGGACTGCTGCTAATTTCAGAGCTAATACTGAACTGTTCCACACCACTGAACCCGAGGAGGAGGAGGAGGAGGAGAGGAGAGGAGAGGAAGTAAGGAAGGACGTAGGAGAAGGAAGGTGGTAGAGGAGAAGAAGAAGGAGAGAGAAAAGAAAGAGAGGAGAGAGGGGAGGAATGGAGAGAGTGAAATATGGAGAGGTAATTTCTGGACAAGTGGACAGAGAGGATGAGTGAGGAAGGACATAGTAAGAAAAAAGAGGAAAGGACAAGAGGGAGAAAGAGAGGACAGGGAAGGGGACATAAGGACATGAGGAAAGAGAGAAGAGTGAAGTGAGGACATAGGTGAGGACAACAGAGGAGACAAATGGTGAGAGAAGCGGAAGAGTGGAAGAACTAAGGACATGGAAAAAATGGAAGGAGGGAGGAACAGGGACGGGAAGAGGAGACAAAAGGACGGGGGAGGACAAAAGGAGAGGAGACGAAATAAGGACAGAGGAGCAAATGAAAGAGGGGAAGAATAGAGGAGAGGAGAAGAGGGAGAGTTCAGAGGAGGTGAAGGTGAAGATGATTCAACCTTCCCGTGCAGCTGTCACCTCCTTCTCCTCCTCTTGCCTCCCTCTTTCATCATCCCTCCTTCTCCCCTCAGCTGCCCTTCAGCATGTGTGATCTGTCGCTCTCCATCAATCTGTCTTCATTGTTTGTTTGTTTGTTTCCTGTGTCTGACCTCTGACCTCTGAGCAACAGACACGTTGAGTTTGATCTTTGACAGAACAAGACGACGACGCGTCACGAGAGCGACGTCAGTGTTTCCTTTTTGTGCAAATTCACCAGCACCAAAACTGGAAATGTGTCCTTGAAATAATCGTTGCTGCTGTTGAAGTGAATGAGACACAGATTTAATTTCTTTGGTCCAGGAAATTTTCAATTTTTATCATGAGGCCAGTTTTCAAATTTGAAGCCGACCTGGAGCGACTGTCATGTTAGCAAGCAGCTCGCTCTCTCGTTCCTCTCGCTCTGAGAAATAAAACCTTCGAAGGCACTGAGGTCGGACGACATGATGACATATGGAAAAACCGTTTCCACCACGCGAGCTCTCCGTCTGTGTCTCTGCATCAAATCCGGTCTGGAAGGATCGAAGCTTGTTGCTTGATCTCGCGACGTCGCTGAGCCTAAAAAACGTTTCTTAAATGATAAAAAACATCAGTTAAAAAAACCTGCGGTGACATAAATCTTCTGATTGTTCACTCAGCCGACGGGTTGAACTGAAATATGATATCGGAGCGGCAGCAGATTGATTTTCCAACATGAATTATGAATCCTGCAGCCGCAAACGTGTTTAGTTT
>JAFREQ010000081.1:1175000-1190000 GCA_025331565.1 Holacanthus passer | reverse complement strand
CGCCATCGATGCTGATCGTGTCAGAGGCCGGTAGCTGTGAGTGTGTGTGTGTGTGTGTGTGTGTGTGTGTGTGTGTGTGTGAGTGTGAGAGGAGCTCACACAGTAAATCCTGTCCTGTCACATGACTGATGGCCAGTTTGACCTCCAACTGACCTGGAAGTTAAACCTCAACCACCCGGTGACCTTCCCAGCATGCTCTCTGCTACCTGCTCTTAAAATAGTCTCTCTCACACACACACGTACAGTATCTCTTCCTTTCAGCTGACAAGCTCTTTAAAAAGCCATCGACCCACCTCGCTGAACTTTACGACATGACACGCACACACACACACACACACACACACACACACACACAAACACACACACACACACACCTCGCCTGCCGTGACAAGCTCTTTAAAACACCATCAAGTCACCCGGCTGAACTTTACGACATGGTTTCATTTCATGTTTATAAGACCCAAACACTGACACACACGCACACACACACACACACACACACACCCCGATCACAACAAGTGTTGCATTTACCTACTCAGCCGGTACATGATAAATATGTCTGTTTGAGTCAAGGTCAAACACACCTCCCTGTCCACTTACACACACTCAACACACATACAAACACACACACACACACACACACACACACAGCAGACAGACATGAAGACGTATTTGTCGTCCATCAACATAATGTTTTCCAAGTTTGCGGAACAAATAAATTCCGTCTGCTGCTCCTCGTTCTCCCAGCAGTCATTACCGCACACCTCACACACACACACACACACACACCTCACGCACACACACACCTCCACACGCACACACACACACACACACACACACACAAAGACATGTGAACATTTACTGGTTTACGAATGATGAAGGCTGGAATCAAAACTCGATGCTTCTTCGTTCTCCACCAAACTGCTAATGAGTGAGCATCGGCCGTGAAGCTGAACTGAAAGCTGACGTCGACTGTTTGTTCATTTTTGCCGACAGATCAGATTCATCTTAAACATTTGTTTGGTTTCAGATTTACATTTGAAACCTTTTGGCTTCTTTTGGAAAATGAACATGTTCATATTTCTCAAACTACAGAGACGCAGCTGCTTCCTGTAGTTTCACAACATGTAGAGACACAGAATGATCTCCTCTGCTCCTCGTTTCCTCCTCTCCTCTGCTCCTTGTTTCCTCCTCTCCTCTCCTCTGCTCCTCGTTTCCTCCTCTCCTCTGCTCCTTGTTTCCTCCTCTCCTCTCCTCTGCTCCTCGTTTCCTCCTCTCCTCTCCTCCTTGTTTCCTCCTCTCCTCTCCTCCTTGTTTCCTCCTCTCCTCTGCTCCTTGTTTCCTCCTCTCCCCTCCTCTCCTCTCCTCCTTGTTTCCTCCTCTCCCCTCCTCTCCTCTCCTCCTTGTTTCCTTCTCTCCTCTGCTCCTTGTTTCCTCCTCTCCTCTCCTCCTTGTTTCCTCGTCTCCTCTCCTCTTTTCCTCCTTCCTCTCCTCTCCTCCTTGTTTCCTCCTCTCCTCTCCTCCTTGTTTCCTCTCCTCTTCATTTACTGTTTGTTCTCCCTAATAAATAAATGACAAACAGTATGAAAATGATATTCTTTGCCAGATGACAGCCATTTTTCATCTCTAGCCCTAAACAACTCCTCCTCCTCCTCTAAAGTGTTTGTCCGCTATCCCTCCATCTCGTCTCCCTCCTTCTCCTCACACCCCCTCTCTCTCCCCCGTTTATCCCTCTAACACTTTTTCTCTTGCATTTTTTTGCTCCGGCAAAAATTAATCACCTGTCTTTATGTGTGTGTGTGTGTGTGTGTGTGTGTGGCCGGCAGGAAGCCCACAGAGGTTTTTAGCAGCTGATTTATTGCCGAGTTAATTCATAACGGCGTCCGATGATGATGAGAGGCCGCAGGAAAGTATGGTCGTCACTGTTGTTGTTGAAGGGTGAAAGAGAGAGAGAGAGAGAGAGAGCGAGAGAGAGAGAATAAATAAACAGAGCAGCTCTTTTATATAAAGTAATAGAGTGGAAAGTGATGGAGAGGATGGAGGGAAAGAGGACGTAATGGAATAAAGGGAAGGAGAGACAGATTGTCAGGTACTTAGTTTTTAAAATGAGGTAATACAGTAAAGAAAGGATGGATCAGGGAGGAAGAGAAGAAGAGTTGGGACGCTGTGTGAAACATGAATAAGACAGAATGTGATCTCTTTCTAATCCTTTTTGATATAAGCTCAATAGAAAACAGCACAAAGACAATGTATTGAATGTTTGACTCATCAGCTCGACTGGTTCTTCTGCTCATTCTGAATTTGATTTGTCTTCAGGTGTTTCGCTCCACCGACACATGAAGCTTTACGCTTTAAGGAGTCGACTGTGATTCATGTCTTTCACATCAGATGTCTCACGTCCTGTCCTTCTTTGCCCTTCGTCCAGGCTGCAGGCTCTGAGGAAGGAGAAGTCGCGGGACGCGGCGCGATCGCGGCGGGGAAAGGAGAACTTTGAGTTTTACGAACTGGCCAAGATGCTGCCGCTGCCGGGCGCCATCACCAGCCAGCTGGACAAGGCCTCCATCATCCGGCTCACCATCAGCTACCTGAAGATGAGGGACTTCGCCAACCAGGGGGACCCGCCCTGGAACCTGCGCATGGAGGGACCGCCGCCCAACACGTCGGTCAAAGGTAGGACGGACATGGACGCGGCCGGAGGACGGGGTTGGTCTGTTGCATGAAGATCTGTGGTGTTTAGGAACCAGGCAGCAATGATTCATCAAAGAGCGAAGTTTCTCTGCCCCTGAACGAGAAACGTTAGAATTAGGAGATTTCTCTCTTTCAAAAACTATTTTGGGAAACTCTTAGAAGAACCTTTGTCCTTTTCTTGTTGTTTCTTGGTTTTTTTTTGGCTTCATCTTCATTTTTTCTCCACTATTTAAAGCGAGAAAGTCACATTTAGGAACCTTCTGAGTTTATCCCAAAAAATTTCGACACCAAGAAAAGTCTGACTGAAAACTGATTTTCTAAAAGAAAGAAATATTGCAGCTTGAGAATCTGGCAGCTGAACTTAACTGACCATGTTTTTTAGTCCAAACAGACATTTACATCTGTTAATCAGGCAAAATTTAAATTAAATTTATTCCTCTGGAACGCCGATACTCATTGACCTGATACGTTCGAGGTTTTAACGAAGCTGTTTCAAAGATGATTGACAGGTTTTTTTGACATGATCATGAACCTTTTCTGAAGCGTTAATGCTGGACTGGTGTTCGCGTCAAGTTGCTGACACACGTTTCACTTTATACCAAGTAGATTTGATAGACAGTGAAGTCATCATGTGATCAGCAAAGGTTCACTGATTTGTGCAAATGTCAGGTTCAGTCAGTTGAATCCCTTGAATCCACAAATTGAGTTCATGATGATGAAGCCTGTCGTTTTGCTCGACTGGAGCGAATCTGAAGTAAAGTCTGTTTATGTGTGTGTTCAAGACTCAACAGCAACTTCAGCTGCTTCTTTCACTTTCCTCCAACTTCTCTTCTCTGGGAAGACAAAGAAAACACTGATCTGTGGGTTCGATCTGAACAAAACGTCAACGTCTCGTTACGTTTTATCAAATTATCTTAATAACACAAAACTGTTTCTGTTTGAAAACATATTAAGCTTTAAACTTCTTTTACTCTAAGTTTTCGTGATTTCAGAGCCAGATTAGCTCAGACTGACTTCTCCGCCCGACAGTTACTCTCTGTGTAAACGAAACCACAGCAGCTTCAGCCTCTTGTTTATCTTCTGCAGAATCTTTGTATCTTGACACAAACCTTTTTAATCTAATGAGCCTGAACATGTGACGCAGCGGCGTCGGCCGGCGGCGAGCAGCGACTGCTTCTTTAAACTGCTGTCAAACAACATGGACAAGCTGCAGAAACACACACACACACACACACACACAGGCGGCTAGCTTCTGCGCTAAGTGATTTTCTGTGAAGGGAACATTAAGCTTTGATGAATTTCTGCCTGGAGTACCAGAGTATACACAGCACTTGTGAATCTAAGTGGAATTTGCCTTTGAAATGGGCCCTTTGTGCGACGCACTTAGAGGAGAAGAGGAGCGCTCGCTTTTAAAAGGGACATTTGGGCTTGTAGGAATGACCCAAAGATGAAAGCAAATTGCCTGAAATTTCTGGTGGCGTGTGTGTTTAAGTGTGTGTGTGTCTGTAAGAACTGGAAGCAGAACATTTACCTGCGTGCGGAGCTGCAACGTGCACAAGAACAGGCTGACGCTTGCTACGTGGGAATGTGTGGACTGAAGGAAATGTCTGTGTGCTGGTGACGGTGTGTGTGTGTGCGTGTCTACACATGAGCGTGCCTCAGAATGTGTGTGTGTGTGTGTGTTTTTGTGTGTGTGTGTGCACATGCCCTCACCACACAACAGCAGATGGCATCATTGTCGTCAGCGCTTTGAAGAGGCACATGCATTTTAATGAACAGAACAGAAACGTATACACCAAATTAGTGTGTGTGCGTGTGTGTGTGTGTGTGTGTGTGTGTGTGTGTGTGTGTTTATGTTCATGTGTATGTGTGGTGGATTGTTTTGGAGCTCGCAACATGATGTGTGTGTGTGTGTGTGTGTGTGTGTTGGAAATTTCACAGTCCCACATCCTGTCAGACAGAATTACACCAAGTTACATTTTACACACAGTTGTACCACACACACACACACACACACACACACACACTGCTATACTTGGATTGCTACACTGATGAACGTAAATCTCATGGAAATCTTTCATTTAAAAACATTCTGCAGTTCATCGGTCGTTCAGGTGACCGGACTCGTGCTTCTGCTCTTAACTGTTAACAAAACTAAGCACGTTTCAAACTGACGACACAAACTTTGAAACATGGACGAGTATTTAAACTCACTCTCTGTGTCCTTTGGTCGTTTTGACGAGAGACAAAATGACGTCAGCAGTCTCGTTCAGAATAATCTTAATGAAGATGACGAGCAGTCGATGGATCAGATCTCTGTTAGTGATGAACACAAAGAAAACCAGTGACCCAACTGTCCAGTTTCCCTCAGGGCTGCAGACACTTTTAGCTTCTTTCAGCTCGTTGTTTTGGCTCATCATCTCTTTTCAGACGGCAGGAAGCTGTTTTCAGGAAACTAGTTCAAACACACTCCTCAAGACCTGGTGAACATTCAGCAGCTAAAGAGCCAGATATTGTTCTAAAGTGAAGCTAAAACAGGAGGGATTATCAGACTCAGATTCATCAGACTCAGATTCATCAGATTATCAGACTCAGATTATCAGACTCAGATTCATCAGATTATCAGACTCAGACGATCAGACTCAGATTCATCAGGTGTGATGAGATGATCAGGTTGGTTTGTGCCTCAGAGACAAAAGTGTAAATGTCAAACACATTTATCACAAACATCTAGAGAAGTGAACACGTCAGGTCTTTACAGTTTGTTTCACTTTGCTCAAGGGGCCAAATATTTGCTGCTTTTATCTTATCTCATCTTATCTTTAGACACCATACAGCTCGATCTGATCTGGTGAGCGTCAACACCGACTGAACTAGTCTGGAACAGACCTGATAATTGTACCAACGATCGTAATAACTCAATGAAGGATTCAGTGTCAGTGGCCGATGTTTGTGTTTCAACCTCAGACTGATTTTAAACCTTGTGAGTAAGAAAACTAGTGTTTCCATAAAAACATGAGACGACACGACAATGAGGCTGAAACGTCCTCAGTGAGATGCAAGTGCAGAGCAGAATACACACACATACACACACACAGCAAGGTGAGGCCGGTCTCACCTTGTATATGAATATCACACACACACACGCACACACACACACACACAGGAAATGCAATTTAATCAGATTGTCCCTCCTACCTGCACAAACACACACATGAAAACACACAGAACATGTCCAGCACATGGTACACACACTCTCTCTGTGTACAGGGTTGTGTGTGTGTGTGTGTGTTGTCTTCTCTCTCTTATTGACTGACTCTAATGAATGAATATCCTCCTCCAGAAATCTGTGTGTGTCCGTGCCTGTGTGACTTTTTCCTTTGTAATTGTTTTGTGTGTTACTGCTTGTGCTCGTGTGCTGTTGTGTGTGTTTGTGTGTGTTTGTGTGTGTATGTGTGTGTGTGTGTGAGAGAGAGAGAGTGTTGCAGTGTTCAGTACAGCAGAGTTATTGATTTTGGTCTCTGTGTAGCTGCTCTGCATCGGTTCAGGTAATGAAGATGGCTGTGTGTGTGTGTGTGTGTGTGTGTGTGTGTGTGTGTGTGTGTGTGTGTGTGGTCTTCCTACTGATGACTCCATACTCTGTTTGACCCACTGAGAATATCCTCATTTATTGTGTTTTCCTCTGCTTCGCTCCCTCTTTCATTAATTCTCTTTCTCTCATGACGTCTTTTTCTTCTTTATTTTTTCTCTCTTCTTCCTCTCCTCTCTTTCTAAGGTCACTTCCTCTCTCTCTCCTTCTCCATCTCTCTGCTTCCATTTCTTTATTTCTCTCTTTCAGCTCTGCAGGCGTCAACCTTCCTACTTTTCAATTTATCTTTTTGTCAAAATGTCAAAAATTATTAGAATCAAATTGATAATTTATTTTGCATAAACGACAAAGAAAACTTAATGTTTGTGACTAAAGAAATATTGAAATATCAAAACTGTGATCTGTTCAATCAACTTATTACATAATAAATGTATAATTTCAGCAAATGCTCTTTAACATAACATGAGATGTGACATGAATTTAAAAACAGGACGCAGCCGAGGTGAAACAGTTGTGTGTCATCGTGTGTCTGTGTTTGTTGTTGTAGAGTCCAGTGGGGAGGTGCAGGTAAATAAATGAAGCGCTCCTCTGTATGAGCAGCCATCAGAGCTGAAGCTGTTTGACCTCCAGTCTGTTCATTCATTATCACAAACTCTGTGTGTGTGTGTGTGTGTGTGTGTGTCTCAACTCATTTCAACCCTTGTCCTCCCTCTCTGCTCTCCATCCTCTTCTTCTTCTCCTTCTTCCTCTCCACTCTTCTCATTCTCTCCTTTCTTTCTTCTCCTTTTAGACTCTCTCTTATCCTCCCACTTTTCTCCCTCATGTCTCTCCTCTCTCTGTCCTTTCATATACTCCTGTTCTCCTCTTCCTCCTTTTGTATTTCTCTCCTCCCCTCATCTCATCCTCCTTTTACTTTTTCCTTGCTTCCTCTCGCTCCCTGTTTTTATTTTCTCTTCCTCCTCCTGCCTCCTTCACCAGCCTTCTTCCTCTTCCTTCCTCCCTCCTGTCCTCCTTTCCCTTTTCTCCTCTCCATCTTCTCCTCCTCCCCTTCCCTTCCTCTCCTCCTCCTCCTCCTCTCCTCCTCCTCCGTTGACCTTTGCAGTAATTGACCCATCAGTTGCTCTTCTACAGTTTAGTGTTGGAGGTTTTGACTTCCTGTCAGAGAGTCTCCACATCTGCTGCAGGACGCCACACAAACAACCATGACCTTTGGAGCATCCTGACACCCAGCCTGAGAGTGTGTGTGTGTGTGTGTGTGTGTGTGTGTGTTTATATGACTGACCGCTCACCATTTCAGTGTGTGACTCAGTGTTGGAGTGTTTATGTGTGGATTTACGGCTGTGTGTGTTTGCACATGTGCATACAGTGTGTGTGTCCAACAGAGTGTGTGTGTTAGAGTGTTACAGCTTCTGTGTGTCTGTCTGACAGTCTGTTGCGTCTGTGAGTGTGTGTGTGTGTGTGTGTGTGTGTGTGTGTGTGACCCCCTCCGACACCTGGCTATTCATTATGCATGCAGAGAGCAACAGACACCAAAATGCCACACTTCATGAGCCAGTCTACAATCAAGACACACACACACACACACACACACAGATAGATTTTCACTGTACTCCACACACAAGCAAACACCTCACACACAGATTTTATACATACTTTACTCTCACAAATACACACGTGTACATATTAAGAACACACACGTCTGCCTGCATAAATGCGAACTGAGCACACACACATTGCAAACATACACATTTCCACACACACACACACACACAGTGTGTCATTCACATCTTTGCTGCTTTACATTCTGTATAAATATCTTCTCTCTCTTGGTTATTAAAATATAAATTATGGCATTTTTTATAAGACCCACAAACCTATTTATGGCTCAGAACCAGAGCTTATAAGGCAGAAGGTGTGTGTGTGTGTGTGTGTGTGTGTGTGTGTGTGTGCTCAGGGTCATTTCATGTGGTTTTTAATGTGATAATATTTCTTCAGTGTCACCTTTAAAAAAAGTTTATGATTATTAATGTAAATGAATATTGAGGATGTGCAGGTTTAATATTTCAGCTTTAGCTTCTGGAGCCGACGTCAATATTTAACATCAGATAAAGTGTGTTCTCATCTTAATAACTGACTGATATGTGTTAAACAAACTTCAGTGCCACGATTAAAAATTTAGTTTCTATTTTTTTCTGATTTACTGAATCACCTGACAAAACCAACGTTAGCTTGCTCATATGAAGCTGAGTGAAATGTGGTCGACTGAATGATGTTTGATAATGATGTAAATCATAAATTACATTCATGAAAACAACACAATCCTGTACCTCAAATTATGAAACATTACGTTCTTATGTTCATTATTATCTTCAGTTCAGACTCTTCATCATTGACTGTTTGAATAAAACTAACTTTGAAACACATAAAACAAAACATGCACAAATATCTGACTTGGGCCTGTAAAACTGTCGTCTTTGGAAGTTTGTGATGCAACAGCGACTTCCTGTTTGCATAGTTGGTCGCTTTTGATTGGATTGATGTTTCCTAGCAACCAATGTACACGTTCCCGCAGCCTTTACTATCTGAGACATTTACATTTTAATGATGCATCAGCCTGTTAAATTACCAACTTGAATCCAGAAAGACGTCAGGACTTTAAAACTCTGACGGATTCATGAATGAATTTATTTGTTATTTATTGATTTATTGTTGTATGATGATCAGCTGACACCTGAGCGCTAATGGTTTCATGTCGGCGGTGGGAGGTGTCGTCCACGTTGGACATCGTCCTTCTCTGTCCAGCCCAGAGAGCGTCCCACAGTTTGTCCAGTCTCGTCCTGCTGCAGCATCCAAGATGGCCGACCAGCACGTCGTCATCGCAGCTGTTAGAGGAGAATGAGTCTCTTCTATCTGGCTTAGAGTCGAAACTCCGGAGTCAAATCATGTCATCATTTCCATCATATTGACACAGCATCAGCCTCCAGAGTGGTGTTGTATCTCTGACAGACACAGCTACATGTCAGAGATCATGTTCTGAAACATCGTCTGCGTCTCACAACGATGTTCGTTGACTCCTCGTGCGCTGAAGAGTGTGTTTTATGTGTGTGCTTTCCCATCCACTTAGCATTACATACAGCCAGACTGCCGCTTTCTACAAAATCAACCTCCTGCTTAGTGAGACTATAAGCACTGAGAGAGAGAGAGAGAGAGAGAGAGAGAGAGAGCAGAAAAATGAGAGGGATAAAGATGAGACGGGGGAGAAAGAGAGAAAAATAAACGAGACAGTCAATTAGAGAGACAGAGGCTATCAGTGAGGCAGAGAGCGAGAGAGGCAGAGAGACGGAGAGCGAGAGCAGCGGGAGTCTCGTCTCGTTATGATCCATCTCGTCTCTTTGTACCAGCTGACGTTTTTATGATGCGGCCTGCTGGCTGGGCTAATGGCTTCCTCCATTATACTGAGGGAACACAGTGACCCCGACACCCGGATAAACACGGCGCTCGCTTCAAACCCCTCCCACCTCCCCGAGCGGCCCGCGGCCCGGCTGCGATTCAGAGCTGAGAACTGAGCCAGGGTTCGATGCTCTGCAGCGACTCAACGTCCAGAACTGAACAAACCCCGGTGCTGCAGTTTATATATCTATAGAGGGAGAGAACAGTGTTTGAGATTTCTCGAGAACATTTTGATCACGATCCCTTAAATCAGTCCTGTGATCCAGATATGCACCGAGTGGGACGTTCAGGATATAACCAACATTAGATGCAGTTTCAAATGAAGCATAAACACTCCGGTGCTTCAGATCGGATACACAGCTTCGTGCCACTTCTCATAAACATCTACATGCGACTCACCAAGAATTATTCTTACCATTAACCTCGTTTATATTCTTTGCATTTTTTGATCGAGCGAAATCCTTCTCACCAAGAATCAAAAACAAGGAGCTTGTGTGGTCAAATAGTAACGAACCCACAAAGCAGGAAGTGCAAATATAGGATGTAATGATGTTTTCTAATAAGGTTTTGGGACAAACTGTCAAACATGAGAACTGGACTTTGGACACTATGTCCCATTTTCAGAGGCCTGTTGATCCAGATTTGCGTTGCCGGGTCTCGAGTCTCTCTGAACAGCCTGGTGTTTGGCCCCGATCTCCCTCCAGCTGTTAAATTCAGGTTAGTCGTCATTGAACAGCAGGACCTTCTTCGCTCTGATGTGTGATAACGGCAACACGACTGTGAACCAAAGCACAGTGGGACCGAGCGGAAACACAGCCTCTGTTATTTGGACACGTTGGAAGATAATTATTATTTCCTTCCCAAAGACCCCCCGTCCGCTCGCAATCACTTCAGCCTTTTACCCGCAGATCTCGTCTTAAACCCGAGCAGAGACGAGCGGCTTCTCCTCATAATAAACTTGTCAAACGCCGGCTCGGCTCTCTCGCCGCAGAAACCCGCGGTGTTGCTGTCGGCCTCCAGCTAAGCTGCTCGGCTGTGCAGCGGAGACGCCGCTCCGTCCTCCGGCTCCGACCGCTGGCGGCGAACGCTCGCACTTAATAAACGGAGAGTAATTTGGCCAGCTGCGAGTGTGAGATGTTTTGATTCCCCAGTCGCAGTGTAAAGAAAAATGGAATGACAGAGGGAGAGGGAAACAGCAGTAATTATAAAACTAATTACCAAATGCTGATGATGCCCATAGGCTTTGCATAACTAAATTTAGACGAGGAAATTGCTTTCGGCTGCAGACGTGGCTGCCGGCGTTTCGCTCATCGTTTTTTCCTCGCGCTCTCTCGTCCTGCATGCTGTCACACGCTCGCGCACCAAAGAGGAAAAAATAATCACCATGGAAACAATTACTCCAACACCTTTTTTTCCCTCCTCTATCTTTTTCCTTTATTTTGTTGGCAAACACAGAACAGCTCCAGGAAGTGTTGTTGTCCAACAACGTGTCGTAATGACAGAAAATATAGTTGCTTGTTTCTGTTTACTCCCTGAAAGACGCTACAATTAACTGCAGCACGGGGACGTGAGACGCTCACTTATTGAATCAGCCCTGTTTCTCTCTGTGGGTTTGCATATGAAATGACATGTTTTCTGTCTTGCTGAGTGTCGTCTGATTTCTGATTCTCCACCGCAGCGAAGCAGGCGGCCGTCGAGTTTCAGTGAAACCATATTATCAGTCCGGTTTTTATCCGTTACAGCTCCTCCTGTTCACTTCCTGTTCACTTCCTGTTGACCGAGGACGGGTTCAGATTGGCTGAAAGCAGGAAGGTGTCCAGTCCGCTGGTGGTCGAGAAGGTTTCCACATCTTCTGCAGAGCGTTTCAGGAACAGTTGAGAACATTTCAGGGCCTTTGAGAACCTGCAGGTGTCGTTTATCTGATGTCTGGTTTTCAGGGGATTCAAGGACTGTTTCCAAACAGTTCCAGGTGTTTTTCAAGACATGTCAGAGGATCTTTAAGAAGTTTAAAGGATTTATTTATTGGGTTTATAGTGAGTTTTAGGTTTTTGGGGGGCCACTCTTTGACTAAAAGAGTTCCTGGTTCAAGTGTGTCTGTCCTCCACTTCCTGTCTTCTCTCCAGAAATAGTTTTGAGGGTTCCAGGGAACTCTAGGTTTTGGGGGGTTGGTGTTTAAAAGAGTTCTTCAAAGGGACACGACTTTGATTATGCACAGTTTCCAGGCATGTTTCATTAAGGTCAAAGTTTGTTGACATGGATTTTTTGACAGATGTCATTCAAGAGGTCTTTTGTTTGGCTCCTGAAGGGATGAAGTGATGCACGGTTGCAGGGACCGATGACGAGTGTGGTTCGATCTTTAGAGTGTAAAATGACCAACTGAAGATGAACAATAAAAACGTCCCAGTCATGAAAGAAACACCGTCGCTGACAAACCGTTTAAACAGACCTTTGTTTGTTTGTTTGTTTGTTTGTTTGTTTTGTTAATGTGACCTTCTTTCCCATCAGCCCTGTCATTTTCTGCTTCCAGGAAATCCCAGTCATCGCTATCGCTTTGTATTAATCATAGTGAGACTCTTGTGAAGGACGTTCACCCATTAGAGCTGATGTCCTTACTAACCCACTTATACATCTAATGTCCTTTTCTAATCTGTTTATCCAGCTTTCCCTCCAAACCAGACAAATGGGACATTATTGGCTTTTGTACTGTTCACTGTACGGCCCTCAGCAGTCAATCATCCGCTCTAATATTCAGAAGCCGAGCTTTGACACCGAATTAAAACCGACATGAAAAGCGTGTGTTGAACAAAGTAAAGTATTTCCAATCAGGTGTAATTGGCTTGTCGGAGCCAGCGGTGATATATGTTGGTAATTAGTTAAGCGGCCCGAGTTTGTCTCAAAGGGTGTTTTTTATTTTTTAATTATTTTTTGCCCTCACTCCTGCAGCTGATCGTGAATCAAAATGTCAGAATAAACCGGGGAATAAGGAGCTTTTTAAAGAGCCGCAACACCGACTGCCGATACGCGTGATTGGACGGGACGGGAGTCGAGGCGACGACGTTTTACCCGTCAGGTTCTCAAGAAATAGATACATAGAAATATAGAATATTTAATGTTTAAATGTAATATTATATTTATATATATAGAGAGAGAAATGGAAATATAGTCACCATGGAAAGTGTGTATGTGCCAAAAGTGGGAGGAGGTGAAAATGTACTTAGTAGATGACAAACACTTAGATGATAAAGGGATGAATCCAAGATGGCGGCACAACGTTGAGGCTCAGTGTCATTTTTCACTCAGTCTTCACTCAGTTTTGCATTTGTCTCCTTACATTTTGGACACTGGATTCAAACCTGGACAATTTCATCAGCAATCTCCTGCTCAGCACCAAACGTGGATTAATCCGCCACTGAAAATAGTCCCCAACAAATGCCTCCTGTTTGTCTGATTATAAACTTCAGTGAGCGGCTGTTTGAGGAAATTATTGAGTCTTTTAGGAGCCAGTGAACTTGGACAAACAGGAAGTCAGACAGTGTTGACGGACGGACCAACAGGTTGTTGCTTTGGGTCTTTTCATGGGATTCGTTGCAGCTTTATACTGCAAGTTGAGGAAATATGTGATATCGTTTTCCGCAGTAATAAATGTTGTAGTGCTTTGACGAAACCCTTCACGTTCAGTCCAACATTATTATAGTTAGATGCCGTAAAGTCTAGAAGGACGTGTAATGTCAAATTGGAAGATACTCGCTCCAATCAAAGCTCCTGATAGCAGTGAATCACCTGCAGGAGTCCTGTTATTACCTTGTTTACTGCCTGTCACACACACACACACACACACACACAGGAAAGATAAACATGTGGAGGCACACAGGGAGATAAATACATACACTCACAGAGCCATGATGTGCAGTTATATAATGTGAGCACACACACAGGCGGCTGCACTCTCTGATTGAAACCAATGGATTGAATGGATTTTTACAATTTCAAATGTAACAGGGGAGAGTTGGAGGACAGAGAGAGAGAGAGAGAGAGAGAGATATGAATCAGAGAGAGAGAGAATTAGATCAACTGGAGACGGGGAGAGAGAGAGGGTGGTCGAGCTTGTGTTTGCTGGGCCGTGAAGCGTTCAGCTGTGCCTCCGTTTGAACGCTCCGTTAGTAGCTGAGCCATTTCTTAATAACACTCATAACTGCTCTCTGAAACCCTCCATCCCTCCCCCTCCCTCCGTCCCTCCATCCCTCCATCCCTCCTCCCTCCATCCCTCTGTCCCTCCGTCCCTCCATCCCTCCATCCCTCCGTCCCTCCATCCCTCCATCCCTCCCCCTCCCTCCGTCCCTCCATCCCTCCGTCCCTCCATCCCTCCATCCCTCCCCCTCCCTCCATACCTCCTCCCTCCATCCCTCCGTCCCTCCATCCCTCCATCCCTCCCCCTCCCTCCGTCCCTCCATACCTCCTCCCTCCATCCCTCTGTCCCTCCGTCCCTCCATCCTTCCATCCCTCCATCCCTCTATACCTCCATCCCTCATCCTTCCATCCCTCCATCCCTCTGTCCCTCCATCCCTCCATCCCTCCATCCCTCCGTCCCTCCTCTCTCCATCCCTCCATCCCTCCTCCATCTATCTGCCTCCATCTCATCCACATCCCTCATCTGTTTCCATCTCTATGTTTTCATTCCTCGAGCCTCCATTTGTGTCCTTGCGTCACTGTGTCGTCCATCTTTCCTCCGTCTCTCTCTCAGAGCTGCAGGGACCTCGGTTCCTTTGAGTTTGAACCTCGTTAATAGGATTAGAAAGGTTCATCAGTTAATATTTATTTGTTAACACGACTCCTTTCATACATTTTTTGGTGCAGGTTCAGCTGTGAGGTTTTTCTTATTTTCTTCATAGTATTTTCTACATTGTCTTCATTTAAATGCATCATAACCTGGATCGGAGCGCAGCCTCCCGGCAGCAGCTCGTCACGATGGACTCGATTTGGGGCCAGTTTTTGGATCCAAACCTCGAAGCGCTTGGACTAAAATGTTGTCAATCTATTGACTGAATATTAAAACTTTTGTTGACTAAAAATGAACGAAACTCGGAGGCAAGAAGTCGACTAATGTAAATATGATGAAAAGTCACTCTCATGGTGAAACATGAAGATTTTAATTCTCCACTCAGCTTCATAATCATTAACACAGACGAGCAAACCATCGCATCTCCATCTTTTGTTAATGAAAATATATCACCAACTGACGACTCATCTTTAGATGTGGATTAACCCATAATTTA
>JAFREQ010000081.1:1160000-1172500 GCA_025331565.1 Holacanthus passer | reverse complement strand
TTTTCTTTCACACACACTCGTAAGACTAATGAGAGCTTTGTGACTGTGTGTGTGTGTGTGTGTGTGTGTGTGTGTGTGTGTGTGTGTACACATATCTTTGTGAGAACCAATCTGAATTTTAGACCATGTGATTGATGGCATTTTGGATCCAGATCTTCAAAAAAACTGTTTGAGTGTTCAGACTTGGTTTGAAGGTTTGGTTCAAATCAGGTTTAGGGTTAATGTTGAGGTTATGTCAATGAGGGTCCTCACAAGTATAGAGGCACAAACATGTGTGTGTGTGTGTGTGTGTGTGTGTGTAGGGACCTGATGTTATTAAATGATATCAACATCAAGGCTCCTGCTTCCCTTTTTGTTCTCCCCCACCCAACAACACACACACACACACACACAAAACGCGATGATTGTACTTTGTAAGTTTCTGTGTGTAAGAGAGTTTATTGCAGAGTTATCAACCCTCTACATCAGTGTGTGTGTGTGTGTGTGTGTGTGTGTTTCCTATCAGTGCTATGTCTCGGTGCGGGGATGAGAACCATACATCATCGTTCTACTGTACCAGATAGCTTATCACACACACACACACACACACACAGATGGAGTCAAACAGATATTATTGTTTTTGTAAATAATTTGCAGTGTTTCCATTAATGTGTCTGTTTCTGTACCTGTCTGTCTGTCAGCCCGTCTCTCTCTCTCTCTCTCTCTCTCACACGACTCCTGTGATGGCGCTGTGTTTTCACTGACTGATCACACGCAGAACATCTGATTGGTTGTGTCCGACAGTTCCAATAAAGCTTCATTCAAACGATGCTCCTCAAACACGTTGACTAAGAAGAGAAATGCAGCATGATTTTGTTCTGTTCTACTATGAAATCAAAACACGTTCCCCGTCTCTCTTCTCTTGTCTCTCAACTGTCGACCGACCAATGAAGGAAATGGCTCTCCATATTTCTGACCTTCCAGAAATCCACCTGGTGTTTTGACCCTAAACTACAATTTTTTATTTTTATTTTTATGAATCAAAGGATGAAAATAATCCTGGACTGCTCTGGGATGTGTCTCGTGCAGCCTTGGTTCTGGCGTCAGTCAGTCGTTGTCTTCTGCTCCTGAGGACAGAGCTTCAGTTGCTGCAGGTGAAGACTGAACAGATGGACACTTGCTGATTCTCTGCTCACCTTCTCTTTCTGGACGACAGATGGATCAAAGTGTCAATCAGACATTGAACTTCCTTTTTTTCCCCGACGCTTCCTGAAACGCGGCGTTCATTAATGACATTCTGCTCCGAGTACAGTGTTGTTAATGACGCTCCCTCGCACTCACAGTTTAATCACGGCCGCTCGGTGTCTCTTTAATGACGCTCCCTAGTGGGCGACAATCTGCTGCATTAGTGCTCACACACGACGTCGCTGCTAAATAAAGCAGCGTCTGAAGCATCTGACGAGAGCGGCTGAGCGAAGAGCCCGACATCAGTCCGACTGTCTGACGTCTGTCTTTGACCCACTGGAAATATCTACACATGAAGCCGGTGCTGGATTTTCATGGTCCCCAGAGGATGAATCTGAATGTTTGTAGCGACCCCCTGACTTTCCAGAGATATCCAGAAAAACTCACATGGTCATGAAATCTCATTCCTACTCACAGAGGATGAACTCCTCAGATTTTAATGACTTCATTGCTTCTCCTCTAGCGCCACCCTCAGGATACAGGTGACAGTTTCACCTCTGTTTTTGCATTAAAAAGCTGAAACTCTGAGGAAGTTGAAGTTGTGAGTAAACGGAGTCATTAACAGTCGGGGGAGATGTTTGCTTCGGTATCGATGGATCATAATTCTTTTCTGTTTCTCTGATACGAGGCAGTGACACAGATCAGATGCTGTTGTGCTGAAAAATGGTTTTGTGTGTTATTTACTTATTTAGGTTTTATCTCTATGGTGCGATGCAGGCGGCTGATATCGGCTCCATTTACAGCAAAACACGCACACACATATGCACACACACACACACACACACACACACACACACTGTTCTCCACTGCAACTGTGTTTCTGCTGCAGCTCCACCTGTTCTCTCTGCTGCACCATATCTGCTCTTTACTGAGGAGCTTTCTCCGTCTACCTCTTTACCTTCTTTTCTACCTGTCTGTCTGTCTGTCTGTCTGTCTGTCTACCTGTCTGTCTGTCTGTCTGTCTGTTTTTTGTTTTAACATGGTATATTTTTTTTCTATTTCCAAACTCTTTCTCTCTCCATTTCCTTGATTTCATGGCAGCAGTATGAGTGTGTGTGTGTGTGTGTGTGTATGTGTGTGTGTGTGTGTGTATGTGCTCATGCTGTCGAGCTGCAGTGCTAATCGATTAACGCCAACATGTCTGAACCAGCATCGCATTAGTCAACGTCACACACCGCCACCTGCACAAAGCGTGTGTGTGTGCGTGTGTGTGTGTGTGTGTGTGTGTGTGTGTGTGTGTGTGTGCAGGGTAGTTAAGCATGAGGGCCTGCAGGTGATTACTTTCCTTTAGGATATGAAAAAGTGAGAGGATGAGAGAGAGGGAGGAAAATCCAGAAGGAGGGAGGAAGAGGATGGAGAGAAGAAGTGTTGAAGAGAAAACAGGAAGTGAAAATGAAAAGAAAGAGAGCGAGGGAAGTGGAGGTGAAGAGCTGGAGGGAACGATAATTTTGTGCCATTACAGCTGAACAAAATCTCAGTGTACCAATGTTTAATTTGTTAATTATTAATCATTTAATAATTTGTTAACTTAAACGTCTCCTCTGATCTGCAGTTGTGTTTATGTTCATCAACATCACGATTATGAATCTAATGAATGAAGAAGTTTATCAAACAGTCTCTTCAGCAATGTGACATTATGCTTCAGTAAAGTTGAGACAAAAGACAAAAAACTTTTCAAGCAACTTATTTTTGATGTTGAGTGATAAGAAGGTTTTTCTTCATGGTTGTCGAACATCATCGAGCTTCATCTTCACTTCTGAAACAGTTTTCACAAACAAAATTACAAACATAAAACCCTGTGAGGACGAAGACCGTTTCCTGTCTGACTCACTAGAATACATTACAGGTGCTTAGTTTTTTAATCAGCTAACTGTGATCGTTCGCTGCCAACGGAGCCGCGGAAACAAAGCTAACGTGGAGAAACAAGACCTCTCCAGGAATCTGGCAGCAGATTGTAGGAAAACTGGAATCAAAGGCGGCAGAGACGGAGTTCGTCTGTGATGTTGTTTGGATCAGACGACGCTTCGCTTCGAGCGGCAACACCTTCATCTCTGTGTCTCTGAGCCAAGGATGGGGGGGGGGGGGAGAGAGAGAGAGAGAGAGAGAGAGAGAGAGAGAGACAGAGACAGAGAGAGTGACTGTGTGAGGGAGAGTATACAATAGTCCATAATCAGTGATATTCAGCCTAAAACCACCATTTCTCTCTCTCTCGTCCTCATTATCTTGATCAGATCTACTCGACTCAGATGTGGATGAGTGTCTGTCTCTCTCTGTCTCTCTCTCTCTCGGTGTCTCTCTCTCTGTCTCTCTCTCTCTCGTCCCTCTCGGTGTCTCTCTGTCTCTCCCTCTCTCTCTCCCTCTCTCTCTCTCTCTCTCTCTCTCTCTCTCTCGTCCCTCTCAGTGTCTCTCTCTCTCTCCCTCTCTCTCTCTCTCTCTCTCTCCCTCTCGCTCTCTCTCCCTCTCTCTCTCTCCTCCCTCTCTCTGTCTCTCTCTCTCTCCTCCCTCTCTCTGTCTCTCTCTCTCCCTCTCCCTCTCCCTCTCTCCCTCTCTCTCTCTCCTCCCTCTCTCTGTCTCTCTCTCTCCCTCTCCCTCTCCCTCTCCTCTCTCTCTCTCTCTCTCTCTCTCTCTCTCTCTCTCTCTCTCGTCCCTCTCGGTGTCTCTCTCTCTCTCCCTCTCTCTCTCCCTCTCTCTCTCTCCTCCCTCTCTCTGTCTCTCTCTGTCTCAGCGTTCGTCTCTCCTCGATGGAGCGATAATATCCGTCTCATTACTCGGTGTTCGGGGCTGTCGAGGTTGGAGTGGGGAGGTTAAACGTCCACTCAGGGCTGAAGAGTCTCGCTCTCGGCTGATGGAAACGTCCCCTCTGCTCGTCCCGTCCCAGAGACACTCTGCACGAGAGCTTCAGGGTCAAAAGACATAAAACAATGGATGAACCCAACACTTTTCTATATTCAGTCCACTTCTGTCCAGATGACTCAGCTGATACCTGAGAGATCAGATTCAGGGCTGAAGGTTTACCTGCTCTGTTTTTCACATCCTCTCTCCAGCTTTAATATTTTGCTTCTGAGTGGTTTCATGAAAGAGTCCACAGACCGCCATCAGACCGCCATCATCACAGACCGCCATCATCACAGACCGCCATCAGACCGCCATCATCACAGACCGCCATCATCACAGACCGCCATCAGACCGCCATCATCACAGACCACCATCATCACAGACCACCATCATCACAGACCGCCGTCATCACAGACTGCCATCATCACAGACCGCCGTCAGACCACCATCATCACAGACCGCCGTCATCACAGACCGCCGTCAGACCGCCATCATCACAGACCGCCATCAGAGCGCCATCATCACAGACCGCCATCATCACAGACTGCCATCAGACCGCCATCATCACAGACCACCATCATCTCAGACCGCCATCATCACAGACCGCCATCATCACAGACCGCCATCATCACAGACTGCCATCAGACCGCTGTCATCACAGACCGCCATCAGACCACCATCATCACAGACCGCCGTCATCACAGACCGCCGTCAGACCGCCATCATCACAGACCGCCATCATCACAGACCGCCATCATCACAGACTGCCATCAGACCGCCGTCATCACAGACCGCCATCAGACCACCATCATCACAGACCGCCGTCATCACAGACTGCCATCAGACCGCCGTCATCACAGACCGCCATCAGACCACCATCATCACAGACCGCCATCATCACAGACCGCCATCAGACCGCCATCATCACAGACCGCCATCATCACAGACCGCCATCACCACAGACCACCTGACACGCTCAGAGAGAATTCGCTGTGATGATGATGATGACATCACCTGTGAGGTCGAAACCACACCGATGATGCAAAAGAAGAAAATCGATCTCTTCATTCATTCTTTTATTCGCTGCTTCATTTGTTGGCTGACTCCTTCTGTCAGATTGTGGTTTCGACCTTCTCTGTGTTTTCCTTCTTCCTGGGAAACAGGCCAACTCTAAAATTACTCTCTGCCACTCGTCTTCCTCTCTCTCTCTCTCTCTTCTTCCCTCCAGCGTTTCCTCCTTCGCTCTGTCCCCATATCTTCTTCATCTCGAACCTTTTTTATTTCCCTGTTTCTCTTCCAGTTTTCTCTTTCCTTCTTTTTCTCCTGTTGCTCTTTTCCCTCCTTTCCTCCATCCATCCTTTATTATCTCTTTGTTCCTCCTCCCTGTGACCTTTCACCTCTCTACTTTTCTCTCATCTCTCTGTCACCTATTCCTCTTTCCCTCATCTTTCCATCCTTACTTTCCTGTTTGTCTCCATCTTTATCTCCCTTTTGTTCTCTCTTCCTCTCATCATTCATCCCTCCTTCTCTTCTTCTGACTGTCTTTCCCTCCTATACTCTCGTCCTTTTCTATCGCTCTTCCTCTCATCGCTTCATTCTTCTCCTCTTGATCTTCTTTTTAGTTTTCCCCTTTTTTCATGGAATTTCCTCACTTCCTTTTTCTTTTCTCTCTCCTCTTCACACTCAATGATTGTACATCCTTCCTCCTCTTGTTGCCTCTGCTCCTCTTCCTCTTCTGTCCTTCGTCTTCCATCTCTCCGTCCTTCCTTTCCTACATCCTTCCTCCTCTCTGTCCTTCTGTCTCTCCTCCTCCTCCCTCTCTCTCTCTCCTTCAGAGCCGAACAGTAAAAGCTGCTCTGGCAGTGAATCCTCTCCACTATAAAAGTTTTGACATTGAGACGTCTGGAACTATTTTCAGCTTCAGTTTTTTTGCTTCCTGGAACTGAGTGAAATCACTGAACACCAGCAGCCAAAAATTCTGCCTCCTGCCAAAACTGTTCAAACCTTTTAATTCATCAAATGAACACAGAGGTTTGGAAAAGTGCAATAAATAAAATGTTTTATACGTCGACTGTAAAAGGAAATAATGAGACGACATAAAGAATCAAATCAATTATTGTAAGATGAATTTCAGGTAAAGAGGATCTGACACTGACCTGTCTGTTAACGAATACTGTCTGTAGTACTAATACTACCACAGTACCATTATCATACTGTGCCTACTAATACTGCTACTTCTAATATCTGCTGCCACTAATTTTAGACATACAATTGCAGTACTATTACTTCTTCTAATATTTCTGCTACTTCTACATGTACAACTACTGGTATTACTCACACATCTGCTACTATTACTACTGCTAATACTACTGATACTACTGAAACAAGTCACTTTACTATAATTCCAGGCATCCGACATCCGGCTACTTGTACTCTTTGACTTCAGTTTGTGGTAAATTGTCCGATGAGACTCTGAGCTTTTAGCTTCACTTTGTCGTTTTCTGCCCTTTTTCTTCTCCTTCTGAGGATTAACACAACTGGAAACACACACACACACACACACACACACACTCTATTTCACTTCCAATGAAACAGTTGAAGTGAGAGCATTTGTTCCCCTTCTCTCTCTCTCTCTCCTCTCTCTCTCTCTCTCTCTCTCTCTCTGTCTCTCTCTCTCTCTCTCTCTCTCTCTCTCTCTCTGTCTCTCTGTCTCTCTCTCTCTGTCTCTCTCACAAACACACTCCTGCAGGCTGCAGTTAATAGTGTGTGTGTGTGTGTGTGTGTGGATCAGGCCAGCAGATAAGGACTGACATGGACTGCAGTGACTCTCTCTCTGACTCGCTGGTGTTTAAGACACAGCTTCGTTTAACACATCCTCACTTCTATTGTTCAGATTTTCAGAGCGGAACTCGTCTGATTTGTTGAATGTGAGCGTCCAGGAGGCGACAGGGTCGTGTGCTGAGCAGCTGTGTTTGACCTCGACTGCGGCAGAGTTTCGGAGGATTTCTCGGTGTGTGACAGCAGATGAAACTCTCTCTCTCTCTCTCTCTCTCTCTCTGTGTCTGGAACCTTTCTGCCTCTAAATCAGTGCTGAAGGTTTAATATGAGCCGCCGTGACTTTCTGCTCCTCCAACTCCACATTTAAAAGAAGATGATTTGGACCCTGACGGCTTATAATTAATTAACATCCACCTCCTCCTCCTCCTCCTCCTCCTCCGTCTCAGTCTCTCCATTTCTCTTTTTGGTTCTCGCTCCACTCGCGCTTTCTGTCTTTCTTCCTTTCTCTTCTCCTCCTTCTCTTTCCATCCCTCTCTCCCTCTCTCCTCCCGTCACCGGTGGCATTCAGCCGTTTCCCAAACGACAAGTAATGTTCATCTCAGCAACTTAATTACGCTTAAATGGGAATCGGCTGAGGATGGTGAGATGGAAGGAGGGATGGAGGGAGAATGTGAAACCAGAGGGACGGAGGCGAGAAGCAAACCAGTCTTTTATCCTTTTGAGGATGAAAATATCTTTCTGGAAATTCTCTCTTCATACGTGAGATTTCCCCGCTCTCTTCTCCTTTCTTACTCCATCAATCCTTTTCCTTGCATCACCTGTCTCTCTCTCTCTCTCTTATCAGACAGTTGGTCAGAGTTCATTAATTTTTACTGCTGAGGTAGTTTCCTCCGTCGACTGAGATTCGGGATCAGTTTCTGCTGTTACCAGGCTGCAATAAGAGGTGAAACGAGGTGAAAAGATGACTGCGGCTCGCTAAGTGCTGCTATTTGAGCTGAATTACACACAAATTTGCAATCAAATGTTGTATGAGGCGTCGGAGCGATCGCTCTCCGACGCCTCGGGCTCGGGCTCATTGGGAAATGTGTTCCGGTCTCGTCTGTTTTGGACCGAGGCCGTGTTCAGCTTCCTGTCTGGAGCTGCAGCTGTTTCATCCTGTCACGATGTCACTTTCCTGCAGTCAGTTACTTCCTCTCCAGTGTTTTTCCATTCGTCCGTCTCTGCCAGCCCCTCCCACCTCACCTGCTCACCTGTGCTCTCACCTGCAACCAAACACAATGTTCTCAGCCTCTGATGCTCGACCCCCAGCGTATTTTCACGGACTCACTCTCTCTTACCTGCTTGTTTTCTACTTACCTGTCTTACCTGGATCCTGGGAATCGACCCTCCTGTCTCACCTGCCTCAGCGTCTCTGTGTGTTCGCCCGTCCTCGCGGTGGTTGGCGTCCTTTAACGTCCTCACCCTGATTCACTCACCGGCTTCCCGACTCTGATTTCTTCTGTCGTCTGTTCCTCGTTGGATTGTTTAATATCTTGGACTGTCTCCTGGCTATTGGACTTGTTTCGGCTCCCACCGTGTCTCCTGTCTGCTCCACACCTGTGCGTTGGACTGTTGATGTTGGTTCGGGCTTATTGAGGGTGAAACCTGACTCCAGACTTACCTGTGTTTGCTGCACGTGAGGCCTCATACGAATGTTACACACGAACCTCGATCCTGTGTTTTACTCATCCATCACCCAACTCTAAAATTGCTGCAGATAGATTTGCATTGTTGTTAGTTGAGAGTCTGGTGAGTCTCATTCAGATGCTCAAAGGGAACTTGTGCGTCTGCAGGGGAGCGACAACACGTCTGATGGCCTGAGAATGAAAACAGTATTTTTCAGTCAACAGGAAGAAACTAAGAAAATAATACAACAACAAAGTCTCTGTTGTTGACGGCACAGATATAGAAGTAATTATATAGAAATGTATTAAGAAAGGCACAATGAAATACACACTCACACACACACTCACACTCACACACACACACACGGACCGAGCCCTGCAGTGCAGTTATTATGTGTAGTGACAGTGTGACAGAGAATAATGGAGACACGTGGCCTCGTTCACCTCTGTGTCTGTTAAATTAATGACTAACAGCTTCACTCTAAACTCCTGCAGCTCGCTCCGTCTCATGTTACAGCCCAGACAAATTAACAGCAGATTAACACCGAGCAGAGCCGCGGTCTGTCTGCTCACTTCATCTGCTTTCACACCGACGAGACGACGGAAGAATCTGTCGGATCAGAGTACGACCGCGTTTAGCATCTTCAGCTTTGACGGTTTGCACGAAGGAAGTTTAAGCGTTTTTCATCCGAATCTGTCCAACAGCAACATTCAGACCGTCATCGGACAGTTAAACTGATGAAGCTCCAAATCATCATCTTCCTCAAACCTGAACCAAAGCTTTTGTTGCCTGAACCTGCAGAAAGTCTGGACTCTGGAGTCACAGTCCTGCACTGTGGACTTTTCACTGCAACGTAACTATGAAAACAATTCAGTTAATATACAATTTGGCACCGATGGCTCCAAATTCTCCGACCTTCAGATGCGGCAGCCACGAAAAGTCTGAGAGACACGAATATAAAGTCGTTTCAGATCTGAAAGTGAAGGTTTAAACTGATGAGTGTTAAATCAGGTTTCAACAAAGTTTTATCTTGGCAAAAGAATTCAGAGCGGTTGAATGTTTTTGGCTAAAGTGCTGGTTGAATGTCGTAGTTGAAGTTTTGTTTTTCTTCATCTGATGATTCGACCAGGAACGTTTCAGGTTCGTCAAAGAGTTTGAACTTTCCAGGACTTGAACTTCCAGAACCCTGAACCCAGCTTTTTAAAGACAGAAGCTAAGACAAGACCGAGATCGAAGTGAGACAGTCAGATCAGATTCAGTCTGAACGCGTGTGTTTCAGAAGAAACAGGAAATGATGAGAGAGGAGAAGAAAAGTGGAGGAGTGTGTGTGGTGTGTTCAGAGGCGGCAGGTCGACTTGTGTTAATCCTGACTGCTGCTGGTCCACGTACACTCCCACTGCGACCGTCCACCGCCTTGTTCCCTTCACGCGCAGTAGGCTGCCACTTAATTAATGTGTGTGTGTGTGTGTGTGTGTGTGTGTGTGTGTGTGTGTTCGTGCCCTTTTCCCATGTATTATGGTGTTCAGCCGTTCCCAGTGCGGGTATTCAGGGGCTTGTTCAGTTCACCAGTGGGGCATCAGGGCCCCTACCTAATTACACTGTGTGTGTGTGTGTGTGTTCCCAAGAACATATCTGGCTTCTGTGTGTGTGTGTGTGTGTGTATGGTACAGTAGGCTGGTTCCTAATTACTGTCTGCTCCTTGTATTCCCTCAGTGCCAATACCTTCCTGCTTCACTGAGCCCTCGCTGTCTGTGTGTGTGTGTGTGTGTGTGTGTGTGTGTGTGTGTGTGAAGCCGATCATGTACTCTGACAAATTCAGACACAAGAGAAGCATCGATCTCACGAGGTTTTGGATTGGCACACACACACTCTGCAGCAGGACTGTGGACGCGTCTGACTGTCGCACTCGTTCACACAGTTTTTACTGACCGAACGAAACCACTCACATTTGTTCTGTTAAACTTTTACACATTTTTCCACTGGAGCGTTTCCTCTGCTGTGTTGAAGACGAACTGAAATCTGATTCCTTTTCACTTTGTCTGTGAGGAAACATAAACTACAATGATGCAACAACGACGGTGCAAATATTCACATCTGTCACAAGATGATAAAAATGTTTGTCGACATGTTTGTATTTTTGGAAAAAGCGTCAAAGCTTTAATCGTCTCTCCGGTCGTTTCCCACGTCAGCGGCTGAGTAATGACTCACTTACACATTATTAACTACTGTCTTTTCAAAATAAAACTATACTGTATATGCAATTATTGTTCTTTGAAATCCGGAGGACAGAATTACTTTTTTTAATTTCAATTAATTTTCTCAGGAAAAAGCCAAAGAACCAAAAAGGCCAACTCACTTAATAGTTTAAAAAAGCGACTGTAAAAATAATTTACAGTCTCCAAAAAAAAGTGGATTTATTGTGAAGTTTTTGGCTTTTTTCCTGCAGCAGGAGCCAAAACTCTGATTCATCAAACTAAAAATAAAAAGACTCCATCAGAGTTATGAGTCTGTGGCTCCTGGCTTTAAGGACGATGAGTGAAAAATATAATGACCACGATCTGATGTTTACGTCCACTTTCATTTAAAGATTTTACACTTTGGTTTTTTCTCTTATTAAGAGAAGCAACAATGTGAAAACTGTTTCCTGTCAAATATGTTAGATAGTTTCTCTCTGTCGTCGTGTTTCCTGTTCTCTCTCACCATCACTTCCATTTTTCTCTCTGTCTGTCCCCTCATCTGTCTCCCTGTCCTCCCCCTCTGTCCCCATTTACTTTCTCCATGTTGTCACTGTGTTGCTTTACCCCTCTCTCTCTCTCTCTCTGTCTCTCTCTCTCTCTCTCTCTCTCTCTCTCTGTCTCTCTCTCTGTCTCTCTCCTCTCTCTGTCCTCGCTTGTCCTTGACTCCAACACACACCAGCTGGCACTCAGCCAAGTGGAGAGACAGCAGAGATGAGTGTGTGTGTGTGTGTGTGTGTGTGTGCGTGTGTGTGTGTGTGGAAGTCTTGAAGCGACAGCAGAGGGATGTCATCGAGAGAGAGAGAGAGAGAGAGAGAGAGAGAGAGAGAGAGACAGAGAGAGAGAGAGAGCGAAGCAACGAACTTCAGGACAGAAAACAGCAGAGAGACAATGAAGACATAACAGGAGAGAGACTGTGTGTGTGTGTGTGTGTGTGTGTGTGCTGGTTGATTGAGATGCTACAGAAAGTCTTAATCAAGTCGCTCGGTTAAAAGACGACCCAGAAAGAAATATAGAAACATAGATATTTTTCATTGACGATGATGAAAGTGATCGTTCGCTGCTCGACGACATCGACGTTACACACAACATGTAAACGTTATGTAGAGAAAGCAAAGATACATTTCACACATCCTTCGAGTGCATGTGTCAAAATAAATGTACAATATTTAAAAAATCATAAGCAAAACCCCAAAATAAGAAAATAGATAAAACATTTTTGCCCAATTTGAATAAAGTCTTTCTTGCTAATTTGCTTCAAACGAAGAAGCACAAAAACAAAATGATTATTGTGTTTTTATTATCTTCTGTGTAAATACATAAAAAAAAGAGCTGCACTGAAAATTATAATGACACGTTATCAACTAACTTATAACCCAGAGTTTGTAAAATCAATCTCGACCTCAAAAACACGACCTTGAAACTCAAGGTTCATTTATCTCATCCAGCAAATGTTCTGGTGTCATGTGGTTAATGTTTATGTTGATGTGTTTACGGCGACACCGTCTGTCAGGTCACATGACTTCAGTTTAAAAATGCGCTCAGAAACTTGAGTGAACCTTGAGTTTATTTTATCATAGATATATATATATATATATTCCTCAGGTTTGTCATTCATGCTGCTGCTTCGTCAGTGAGTCTGTTGATGTCAGAGCTGAATTCAGATGTGAAAGAAGAAGAAGAAGAAAATATATTTGCCATAAATTTGTAAAGACAAAAGTTACCTGATAACAAGATGAACCGATTGATCCGCGTTCACATGAC
>JAFREQ010000081.1:1145000-1155000 GCA_025331565.1 Holacanthus passer | reverse complement strand
CTCACTGTCTGGTGCACTTTTGTGTCTTTACGTCACAGTTTTTTTCCCACTTGTTCTTTTGCCTGGAGGCGAGTTGGTTTTATTTAATAGCACATTTTCTTAGAAATAAACTTGCAGTTCTTTACATTAAAATGCATGAAGCAACAAGTTACATGTAGAGAAGAATAAAAACACAAAAATACAAGAACAATAACAGAAGAAAGAGAAACAGCCAAGGACAGAAGAAGCTCGTTCTCCCTGCAGGAACGAGCCGCGAGTTCGGTTCCACCGTGAATCTAAACTCGTGGAGCCGTCCATCCTGATTCGTCAGCAGACGAGTCGTCACGTCCAAATTCAGCGTCCATATGAACCAGAGTTCATTTTTCACACCCCTAAATAAACAATGTTTAAACTGTGATTAGGGTTAATGCAACTGAAACACTTTCTGGCTGCGAGGAAACAGACTCTTCATGTTCGTCCACACTTCCTTCCTTTGACTCACCACTTCCTGGACATTAATCCTGGCGTTATGGACGTCGTTGCTGCTGAAGGTTGTGTATAAGCGTAACCGTAGGAGTCGATGTCCAGAAGGAGCCATAACACTGATCAGCTGATCTGAAGTCAGCATCTGTCAGGTCTGATACCAGGATGCATCAGAGCTGGTCGATGATGAACTTCCTGTTTGTGAGTCGTGACCTGGTTTAAAGGCTGAGTGACGTGAAGGACACAGATGAACAGAATGTGATTGGATGCTGGTGATAATGGACGTTTTTAAAATGCAAACTCTCTTCCTGTCTGTCTCTCACACTTTCTGCCTTTGTCTTTCTCTTTGTCTTCTTTTGGGAAAGAGAGAGAGAGAGAGAGAGAGAGAGTCTAACCTGAGGGCAGATTTCTCTCTCTCTCTCTCTCTCTCTCTCTCTCTCTCTCTCTCTCTCTCTGGCTGTTGTACTTTCAGTTTTTCTCTTTAGACAGAGTTTTGCCCTCAGGGAGAAATTTTAGAAAGCTATAAACCATCTCTCTCTCTCTCTTTGTCTCTCTCTCTCTCGCTCGCTCGCTCGTCTGCATCTCACGTCCCTCTCTCTCTCTCCAGAGATGAACAGTGATGGATAGAAAGATGAGAATAATAAGCGAGAAACAAAAAGGGAAGAGAGAATAAACGAGGGAGAGAGACGTGCCTTTCAGGGTATCCTTGCCCTCAGACTCGCCTGTCAGGTTCACCGGGGACGTGTCTTCACTGTGCCATCATTCCTTCACTGGTGTTTTGGTTTTATCTGCGGAGCGAACGCTGGACGAGGGAAGCACCTGTCCTTGTTCTCTTTTTAGAGATATGATCTTATTCTGCAACACGAGGCCACAATACAACAAACCACTTTTTCCTGAGACACTGAATCCTGTAAGACGTCAGAATGTCCCAAACACTCTCGTGACGGTCAGAAAGATTAAAGATGATCTTTAAAGCTGCAGTAAACCATTTCCTTTTTTAAAAGTGCATCAAATCACTGAGCAGTTCTCAGTGATTTAGCCTCTTTCACCTCATAGTTTTGCTTTAACTGTGTCGTTGAGTGTCCACAGGTGTCTCCACCTGTCCATAATTTAGACTTTGCAGTAGGACGAACCTGCAGTTGCATGTAAATATGCTCATGTTTGTTTAATAAATGTTTCTTGTGCAGAAATATTTTTCATAATTTTAAAGTTTTCTCTGTGTGGAGACAATGTTGTTCTGGTTGACTTCACTGAATTGAACTTGTTAGCACTATTAGCATTATTAGCTCTCCATGTAAACCAATGAATATGGGCTGCAACCTTATTAGCATGAAGCTAATTGTTCCCATTGGTTTCAGTGAGGAGGGCTAACAATGCTAACGTGTCGCACTGTTTGAGACTGTTGTGCAGAGCTGACCTCACTGGTTCCTCTTGTCCTGTGCCATGTGTGTTCGTCACGCTAGGCTGTATAAACGTGTGTGTGTGTGTGTGTGTGTGTGTGTGTGTGTGACAGAGAGAGAGAGAGCTTTGCTCGTATCAATGTGTCTGAGTCTCACCGGTCTTCTTCTGTCCTGTCCTGTGTTTTTTCTCTCCTTGTGTGTGTGTATGTATCTGTGTGTGTGTGTGTGTGTGTTTAGCTATCGGTGCCCAGAGAAGGAGGAGTCCCAGCGCCGTCGCCTCGGAGATCTTTGAGCCTCACCTGGGCAGCCACATTCTACAGGTAGGAGCTCTTCAAGGCTGAAGCTTCATTTCATGTGAACACACTCGATCTGGTTGTTTTTGCACTGTTGCATCACTCGACACGATGCAGAATCAATACACACACACACACACACACAAAACATTCAAGAAAAACATCTGGCATTTTTTTCCCTGTATTGAACATAACAATACAGTTGATCTGAAGTGAGTCCAGCTGAGACTGACAGTCTGACGGTGCAGAGCTGAAATGTCCTAAAATGGCCACTGTACAAGATAAACCACTTTCATTTAGGTAATCACGTGGCCTCTTCTCCGGCGCCACCCTCAGGACAAATTTTGCATTTATTGCACCTAATGAATCTATTAATTCTTCGTTGTTCTCAACTCTCTGGTCCTGATTCCTGAATGAACGTAACAGTCCGAGGTCCGAATCCTGTCACATTTCTTCTCAGAATGAGGATTTTACACCATTTTGTTATCTGAATTATTTCTTCTGATTTGCCTTTGAGCTTTTCTGAAGCTAAATTATTCTTCATAATGTACCTTTACATTATTAGCGCAGTGATTCCTCATGATTCACCCTCAGATTTTTCAACACAGCCGACTTCAATTATTCCTCAACATCCAGCTGCTGCCGCGGCTAAGCTGAATTATTAAATGGAATTATGAAAGTATGATAATGACTGGGTTATCGCTGCTCGCTCCCTCGGGTGTGTGTGTGTGTGTGCGTGTGTGTGTGTGTGTGTCTTGTAGTTTTAATCCCTAACATGCTCCACTCCTTATCTGTTTAACATACAGCCCAAAGGCTGAGCTTTTAACATCACAACCAGGCTGACGCGATACCACAACTGATAGAGGCTGCTAATCTGTGTGTGTGTGTGTGTGTGTGTGTGTGTGTGTGTGTGTGTGTGTTATATACAAAATACACTATTTGTAAGTGTGCATCCATTTCTGAGATGATTTTGTAAACCTCCAAAAGTCTTTTTCCTTGTTTGTGTCTTATTAAACCTAGAAATCTCGTGTGTGTGTGTGTGTGTGTGTGTGTGTGTGTTTTCAGTTACACCTGATTATTATTATAATCTCACTGACACCAGTGAGCCTTCGCTGTGTAAAAATCCACACTTTTCTAATCTTCTTGTACTTTTTTTTTATCCCTTTATCGTATTCAAGGATCCTGACAGAAAAGTTGCTCACAGATATGAAGAATTCATTACGAACTGAAACATCGGCTGTTTGAAAAACACCGACTGTAACAGAGGAGCAGATTAATGGTTAGAGAAGCCGAGCAGACGAGTCCTATTAGAGGTGATTGTTGTGAACGAACGAGTTGAGGATGATGAGATGAGATCAGTTGTTTAATCGTCAGTTGACTGTTGAAGTTTTATCCTTGTGGTTGGTTTCGTTGATTTGCTGATCGAATGACAGCAAAGCTGTAAAACTGCAAGTCAAAGTCCTGCATTCAAAACTTTACTTGGGTAAAATTACCAAAAGTGCTCATTGTGCAAAACAGCGTGATTCAGAATTCTGTCAGTTGAATGACTGAAGGTGTTTGTCACTTTAATGTTGCAGCTGGTAAAGACGAGTTCATTCTCGTTGTTCTGTATGTTGCTGGGTAGCTTGTGTCGTCTTTATATAATATATTATTTTAGAATATATTATTTTAGAATTTATTGCCTCTGAATTGTTGTGGAGTGAAACTACAGTACAATACTTGAGTCAATGTACTTAGTTACTTTCCACCATTGCTCTCTGAGTGTGTGTCTCTGTCGTCCGTCTCCGTCTTTCCTGCTGTCACTTGTCAAAGTGCTGGACGGTTTGCTCAGTGTTTTGATGCGTGTTACTCGTGTCGTCGTGTCGTCACTCGTCTGTTTGTGTCTGATTATCTGTTCTGTCTGTAACGTTCGAACAGACGAGGGTTGTTTTGATAACCACGTGAACCTGTTCAGTCCGTGTCTCCATCTTTCTTTATCTCAGCTGTCAGACTGGATTCAGGTCTTGGCTCAGAAAACAGTGGCTTTACCTTCCAGATCTCTTTGTGTCTCGCTGCAGTTTGATGAATCACAGAGAAACTGGTCTGAAATCTAATGTGAGCTGCTCCCAGTGTGAACAGAATGACTGTCAGGCTGGCAGCTAGAGGGCGCTGTTCCCGGACTGAAACACTCTCCATGTATGTGCAGAGAGAGACAGATGGAGGAGGATGTCGTGCATTAGTGCTGCGTGCAGCCACATCCATCACGAGTCCTCGTTGTTGTGTTTGTTCTGCTTTAATCCTGCAGAGAGCGAACGCGTTGCCGTGACGCTCGACTCTCATCTTCCGGCGCTCTGCACATCATGTTGTCATGTGTGAGTGTTAACATGAGGCGAGAGGAGTCGAGCGTCCCCTCACGCTGCGCTGAGCATCGCCGCCGCCGCGTCGAGGCTGCGTGTGTCTGCACGAGTGTGAGAGTGTTGACACCGTGTTCTGATCCTGCAGCTCGAGACACCAGACATCCCATAATACCTTGTTATAATCCCTGGAGAGTCACTATGACAACCATATGAGGCAGATCCCGAGGCAGATTGAAGCAGCTGTGAGATTGGAAGTGACAGGAACAATGTGGGCCTCCGCTCACCTGGAAACAGGAAGGTGTGTGTGTGTGTGTGTGTGTGTGTGTGTGTGTGAGAGAGAGAGAGAGAGAGAAGTTTGGTTCTTAAATGTTCCTAAATGAAGAGACTCATTTTAAGATTCAGTTCCCTTTGCTTCCAATAACGTTTTGTTTTCAGAAGGTTCAAGTCCTTCGTAAGTTTTCGTCCACTAACATGAATATTTGTTACCTACATTCAGTCATTTCCTGCATCTGGGGCAGATTTTTGGTTTGTGTTGTTCCTCTCTGTTGATTTTGTCCATATCTGCTTGATTAGGCCTGGTTTTATTGAAGATTAGCACCGATAATGAAGCTCAACACGTTGCATTTCCTATAACTTCTTCACAATAAAAGCATCCTGTCAGTTGAAAGCTTTTAGTGTGAAACAGGTTCGGTTTCACTCAACACTAATGAAAAGTGGAACTAAACCACAGATTCATGTGGAAGTTTAAAAAGAAAAAGACTTTAAATCAGAGTTTTCTCTCTGGATTCAGCAAATTCAATCAAAAACTTTTAATCCATCTAAAAACCTCTTTTTAAAATCTTGATCTTCAGGTTTTGACTTTTCTAAAATGAACTAATTACAAAAGCTAAAGACAGAAATGAGCTCGAGTGCTGACAAAATATCTGGATCAGAGATTATTAGATTAACGACAGAAGTAGTTGATGCTTATTGTCGGATGTAGACAATACTTCAAGTTTCATACAGACGTTATACGAAGCTCACACAGATTCACTGTGGACACAGAGTGGAATATCAAATCATTCTTTTATTTTAGTTCATTACTTTTTTCATGGAAATCATCAACAGGAAGTAAAGTCAACTTCTCTCTGTGTTTAATTAAAGTTTATTTAAATATCTCAGGATAAACACATTTTATACAGGAAGCGATGTCTCTGTCAATTTATATGCATTTCACCTCTATGTAATGTTCTGAGTGTGTTTCGACATCATTGTGAGTGAGTGTGTGTGTGTGTGTGTGTGTCAGTGTGTGTGCGTGCAGCCCTTTCAGCGGAGAAGGAAGGCCGACGTGTTGGTGGCAAATTGGCCTCATTAATCTCCCGCTTAATTGATTGTGAGAAGTTTGAGGATGACATTTTAAGAAAGCGTGGCGGACGGGGCGCGGCGTGATTGATTTGGCTAAACCGCAGTGCTAATGAATGCCAGCCAGTCACTTAGGTGGTGGAGACCAGACACTAATTTCAGAGAGATTAGGCCAGAGAGGTTGATAACGCTTAATGAAGAGAGAGAGAGGGAGAGAGAGAGAGGGAGAGACAGAGAGAGAGAGAGAGAGAGAGAGAGAGAGAGAGACAGAGAGAGAGAGAGAGAGAGAGAGAGAGAGAGAGAGAGACAGAGACAGACAGACAGAGAGAGAGAGAGAGAGAGAGAGAGACAGAGACAGAGAGAGAAAGGGAGAGAGTCATTAAACTGGATGTAAAGCTCCATGTGTGCTTTCCTGTTCAGGTCTGGGCTGCTCTGTGTGTGTGTGTGTGTGTGTGTGTGTGTTGTATTTGTAAAATGACGGATCTTCATATACATAAAAAAGTGACTTTATTGCAGTAACGAGTGATGAATGTAATCCATTACTTACATCCTGTCTTCCTGTTTTGGTTTGGTGACGTCTAAATAAAAGAAATGAGCCACATGTGAAGACGTTGGTTCTGATGTTGGTTTGTACACGTGTCGTTGTAGCTACATGAGATATAACATGTGAATCACAGTTGGATTGTCGGAGGTGTTTTCTCTCTTTGGATGGAGCCAGGCTAACAGTTTCCCCCTGCTTTCAGTCTTTGTGCTAAGCTAGGCTAACCATGTCCTGGTCCTTTAAAGAAGGACGAAGCTGCAGATGATGAACCTTAGAGTCACAGCTCAGGTTTCAGTAAGAGAGGGAGAACGTCCCGACTAGAACAAACAGTGGACTGTTCCTTTAAGTCGAGCGGGTCAGGAAGTAGAAGAAGTTTAGTTGTTGCTGATGAAGTGAAAGTGTTTTTGGTGTTTTTGGACTTTGAAGAGCAGATTGATGTTTGGTGTTTTAAAGACACCATGTGGCGTTTGAAGATGAAGAGGCGGCGGACAGACGGACACTAATTAAACGAGGGGGTGATGAAGTAAAAGTAAAGTGTGTGCGTGTGTTAGACTGAACAATTATGGAGTGATTGATGAAGAGACAGCGTGTTCAGTCAGGAAGTGAACAAAGAGGAGGAAAGTGTGTGATTCTCTTTGTGTTTGTGCTTTGTTTGTGTGTTTGTAACAGCCTGCAGAGCACCTGCGAGTGTCACACCTGTGAACACACACACACACACACACACACACACACACACACACACAGCCTGGTTGGTTGTGTTGTCTGTCTCTCTGTGTGAGAATTAAACGCACAGCGCTCAGAGGACGACCTGTCAATCTGCAGCAGGAAGACAAGGAGACAGAGGCGATGAGGAGACAAAGGAGACAAGGAGACATGGACAGAAAGACAGAGGTTAAGACCAGGTTTGAGAGTCAAGGTTAGAATGAGTTTTCAGTTAAGGCTAAATGATTCATTTTATTGAGGCCCGTCACCGTTGATGTCTTGTAAGAGCTGGTTACTGGTTACTGTTATTTGGCTTTCTTGTCTGTTTCCTCCATGTGTGAACGCCGCACGTGCTCTCTGTCTCTTTAACATCCCCCCTCCTGATTGGTCGTCTCTCACAAACCTGAGCAGGCGTCGCCTGCCGTGTTTCTGCATCAGTTCCATCTGTGTTTTTACAGCCACGGCCTGTTGGGGGCGTAGCTGAGGGCGCCGACTGTAGCTGTGACATCACAAGCTAACGAAGTCCTGACAGCTTCTTCTTCTACAACATGGAACCTTTAAGGCATCGGTGATCTTCACGTATAGAGACGCAAGTGTGTGTGACAGAGTCAGATAAAGAACATGAACGCACACACACATAACCACCACTGAGTGTAGATACAAGAGTGCACCCACAGTTCAGCACACACACACACACACACACACACACACACACACACTCAGAGTCAGAGCGATGGCAGCTGACGAGCCTCGCCCGGCTTTAATGGATGGTTTATGGTAAATATCTCCACTGTTGTTCAGATGCTGTCATCCGTAACACACACGTACACACATGCACACGCACACACGCACACTATCAGTCACTCATGACACAAAGGTGATGGAACACACAAACACACACGACACACACACACATCTTTGATCACACATGCGCAGTAAAACTGAACATGTTGGTTCAAACAGTTGAGATTTTTAGATTCAGTCTCACGTTGAGACTCGTGTTTCTGAAGCTGCAGCTGCGAGAGATGAAAATTAGCTTTGTAGTCAAACTCTGTTGTATTTACACTTTTTCATCAGTCGGTTTTGTTTTAAACGACAGTGAAACGATGAGGTCACGGGTCACATGATGAAAACGCCGACAGCAGTTTGTCTGACTAGAAAAACCAGACGACTCCTGTTTGATGTGTTTGAGTCGTTCACCTGCAGCTGTTAACCAACCGCTTCACTCCGCGTCGTGTAAAACAGATGTGAGGCGCCGGCGTGTTGTCACAGCCGCGAGAGGAAATTAAAGACGACAGCAACGGCGCGCAGACACGACACCGCTTCCTGTCAGCCCGTCAATCAAACTGTCAACCAATGAGTGTCACCGTAGGTAAAAATTAGACGTGGAGACGTGAAAGGACGGAGGGATCGGATCTGCTGCTCCCACTGGATTATGGGAATATTACTGAGGGGGTTGATAAACAGGAAGCGGTGAGATGAGTCTGTGCATCTGATGGGGAGACAGACAGACAGACAGACAGACAGACAGACAGACAGACAGACAGACAGACAGACAGGCAGGCAGGCAGGCAGACAGACAGACAGACAGACAGGCAGACCGACAGGCAGGCAGGCAGGCAGAGAGACAGACAGAGAGACAGACAGGCAGGCAGACAGACAGACAGACAGACAGAGAGACAGACAGACAGACAGACAGACAGGCAGGCAGACAGACAGACAGACAGACAGACAGACAGACAGGCAGGCAGACAGGCAGACAGAGAGACAGACAGACGGAGTCACAGAAAAACACCTTGTTTTAAAGAACCAGTTTCACATGTTTGAACTCATTTATTTTACCGTCCTGATGAACATTTTCCAGTTTGGTTTCTGTTTCAGTTCATTTCTATAAAATCAAGTGTTAGAGATTTGAAACTCAAATTTATTGCCTTGTGATTATTAAGTTTCTAGTAGGGACATTAAAAAAGTCGCCTTGCTGATGCATTCAAGTAAGCTCCGACATCTGAGAGTCATATATTGAAGTGCATCACATGCTCGTCTCTGATTCCTCATTTACACTGAGCCACTTCACACTGGATCAGATAAATCCACCCAAGTCACAAAGACTCGACCTGCTTCAATAGAACAGTGACCAAAGTGACCTCTGCATTTAGATCAACGAGGGTCGACTGAAGACCGAGATGCTCGTGTGTCACTCGTCTTTATGTGCAAATCAAAGTGTCTTAAAATTCCTCCTTTTATCTGGACACAAGACTCTGTGAATGACAAGAGGAAACGGGGCCTAAAACACTCGAGACATGCTTGAAAAGCAGCGACAGTGTGGATGAATGTGACCTGACGGAGACGGACTCACAGCGTGTAAACAGACTGAGGATGAAAAATCATTTCCGTTTTATTCAGTGTGTTACAGCATGTTTGAAATCTGTTAATCTATTTAAAGGATATGTCAAAATTATGAGTGAAATCTGAGAAGAAAAGAACAGTTTCATCTATTGGTGTCAAATTACTACGTGCGCACACACACACAGGCAGATCCAGTATCTCAGATATATTTCACTCCCTGTGTGTCTGAGCATTGAACTCCAGGCCTTGAGATGAATTTTTAAGACCTGCATATTCAAAAGCGAACACATTACCGTGCACGTGTGCACGAGCACACACACATAAACACACACACACACACGCCGAGCTGTGTGTTTCGGCCGGGTTTCACCAGCCTGCATGCACAGATGACTCCAGAGGCCCGGCGTGACCCGGCGGCGGCGAGACTAAAGGTCACAGCGGTGAGCGTCAAGCCTCGCATCCTGATTACCCACAACCCCCCTCTCTGACTTCCTGTGAGGTCCGGCAGGTTCATTAGCTGTGGGAATAACTGCAGAGAGACGGGCGGAGCGAGAGAGAGAGAGAGAGAGAGAGAGAGAG
>JAFREQ010000081.1:1132500-1140000 GCA_025331565.1 Holacanthus passer | reverse complement strand
AAATCATTTTCAATCTGAGAGCTTTTTTATCTGCAGCAACATAAACAGACGAATCATTAACGGGGAGGACACAGACAGAGACGCTGTTTTCACTGATGGTTTATGGATTCATAACCGGAGCACAGAGAGAAAAACAGCGAGCGTCAATACGAGTTCATTCCTCCGACTGGAATCAGATGTGGAGGAAACAGACAGAGACGAGGTCGAAGCAGTTTTAGCTGTTTCTCTTCTTCAGATCTTCATTGTTCATTAATTAGCTCGTTTTATTTCCTTCGTTTTTTCCAAACACAAAAGTGACCGTTTGTGTTCACTGTTTCCAAAGTTCGCCACATTTGACTGTGACGGCGGCTAATTCTGACAATAACATGATAAACGATCTGAGTCAGCTGAGGCCGTTTCCTGTGTTTCTGTTTCTCTATCTCAGTGACCACTTGGTTTGGTTTTAGGCTTAAAATGAGAATAAGATTTAGGTTCGAGTTAAACATTCAGCTGTGATGGTGAAGGAACGAGGCCTGATGTCAACAGAGTGTCCTCACAAGGACAGTGATACAAACGTGTGTGTGTGTGTGTGTGTGTGTGTGTGTCCATTGGCTGATTCCTTCGCCTCCTATTGCTGAAAAACCGAAGCTTGTGAGTCCATTGACCTTCCTTCATCTCCCTGTGAGCAGGACAAATATTTAAAATAGATGTCATGTCCTGGACCGCCTCCAATGAAACACATCCTCTGTGTGTGTGTGTGTGTGTGTGTGTGTGTGTGTGTGTGTGTTTCGGTGGCTGATTCCTTCGCTGCCCATTGCTGAAAAACCAGAGCTTTATTTTTTCCTCCCTTCTCTCCCCATTGTTGTTTCTCTCTCTTTTCCTACAACCTCCTCACTTCATTTCCTTCACTCTCTCTCTCTCTCTCTCTCTCTCTCTCTGTCTCGCTCTCTCTGTCTCTCTCTCTCTCTCTCTCTCTGTCTCTCTCTCTCTCTGTCTCTCTCTGTCTGTCTCTCTCTCTCTCTCTCTCTCTCTATGTCTCTCTCTCTGTCTCTCTCTCTTTCACTCTCTGTCTCTCTCTCTCTCTCTCTCTCTCTCTCTCTCTCTCTCTCTCTCTCTCTCTCTCTCTCTCTCTCTCTCTGACAGCCACTAATAATAACGCATGAAGGCAGTCACACCAAATGAAGACAAATGCCGTCCACTGCTTTGGAATCATAATCTCTCTCTCTCTCTCTCTCTCGCTCTCTCTCGCTCGCTCTCTCTCTCTCCGTGCTCTCTCGCCCCCTGTCTCGCCCTCGCTCTTGTCCTCCACCCTCTGTTCTCTCCATCTTCATCTCTGTTCAGCTGTGGAGCTCGATGTCTCTGTATAAACCTCAAAATCTGATCTTGTACTTTTTACTGTTCAGATGTTTTTTGAGACCGAGCCTGAATTAAAGCATCTGATGTGGAGGAAACGTCACAGACAGACTTGATTGTTCGGTTTCATATAAATAATCATTTATCATAAAGAAAAACTAAAACATAACGTCATTTATTGGTTGTTGCTTCACCTTGAGCCTCAATATCTGAGCAAACTGTACTTTTTCAATGCTCAACTGTGAAGATTCATTTTATCTGTCACCTCAGTTATTGTGACATGGCCATATTTTTTTCTCTTGATCCTTTAACGCTGAGTTTCCTCAGAAGCCGAGTCTGATCTAATATTAATGCATTATACTTTTGTTGATTTTCTTTGACAGTTGTCTATAATATTTTATACAAAAAGCAGCATGTGATGCAGAATGTTTGAGGTTTGTCGTCTCATCATTCGTCCAGTGCTCTGAAATGTTGGTTTCAAAAATATTTGGTTAAATTGACAGATTTTGATGAACACGGTGTTGGAGATGTTCCTTCTTGTCCACGTTGACTTAAAAGTTGAGTTTCAAAGTTTGTTCTCGATCTTGAAAACCGCAGTTGAATAAAAATCCCACCTTGACGTCCGTTTAGTAGCTGATCCGGAGCTTTTGCTCAGATCACATGACGCTCCGATGTTTCCGTCCGTCGATGAACTGGAAGCTGCCGAAAGGACGTGAAGCTCAGCTGCTGTTTCCAGGATGAATGACGGACTTCGAAACTCTACTTGGTTAAAGTTAAGAGCAGATTTGTCGTCATGGTTAAAGAAACTGATGTTGACTGTTGGTTGAGTTCGCGATGTGAAGGATTATCTGGCTTTTACAGACCTAAACTCGGTGAAATGACTCTTTATGTCAGACACAAGAGTAACACAGTTCAACAGAAGAATTAGGATTAAAAACCACTTCATGAAACTGTAAAGTACTAACGATCATTTGCATACATTTTGCGAGTGATGAATCATGATTGCAGCGACTTCCAGCCGTTTCCTCCCAGTTAAGCCGAAGCTCTCTCCGCTCGCGCCGCCATGATAAAAACCATTTCCAGCACCACAAATTAACAAATACACGGCTGAACGGTAACGTTCGCACCATAACTGCGGGGATAATTGATTAAATGAGCATTGTAATTACATTTTCTCTTCCTAATATTGAAGATGTTATCAGTGTATCTTTTATCATTAAGTTAATCAGGAACTAAGACGACATTAAAGAGAATGAGCGAGCGTGTGATTAGTGTGTGTGTGTGTGTGTGTGTGTGTGTGAGAGAGAGAGAGAGAGAGAGAGAGAGTGAATGTTTTATTCAGTCTTTATTGTTCTGAGGCCCTTAAGCACAATTCTTGTTTCTTTTGATGAATAAATGTGTGTGTGTGTGTGTGTGTGTGTGTGTGTGCATTGACAAGAGTCCTCCTAGTGGTCAAAAACAGACATAACAATGAAGCTCCAGTTACAGTAGCTGCTGTCATAGTAAGTTTTTACTGTTTTGTAGGAGCAACAGTAGTATAGCAGTATCCCAATATGCATGTGTGTATGTATGGGTACTGTAGTATAGTACTACAGTACTGTGTAGTATTCGAGCAGCAGACTGGGTTTAGAAATAGACAAACCTGCTGCTTCCAGAAATATTCCCCAACTTTAAATCCACAACTTAAAGTTTCCTTTGAACACAAATTTCAAGCGGAGCCACTTTGTCCAAGTCCACTGATTAATTTGTCATGTATTAATGCAGCCGCTTGGTGGGGAGTTAGCGCTGCTGCTAGTTTGTCCTGGTGGCCAACGGTGGTACTGCAACAATAAAAATGACGCCAGAAAACATTTCCACCCAAAACCACAACAGGAGTACAGGTGTGTCCAGGCGTGTCCAGGTGTGTCCAGGTATGTCCATGTGTGTACAGGTGTGTCCAGGCGTGTACAGGTGTGTCCAGGTATGTCCATGTGTGTCCATGTGTGTCCAGGTGTGTACAGGTGTGTCCATGTGTGTCCAGGTGTGTCCATGTGTGTCCAGGTGTGTCCAGGTGTGTCCAGGTGTGTCCATGTGTGTCCAGGTGTGTACAGGTGTGTCCATGTGTGTCCAGGTGTGTCCATGTGTGTCCATGTGTGTCCAGGTGTGTACAGGTGTGTCCAGGTGTGTCCATGTGTGTCCAGGCGTGTCCAGGTGTGTCCAGGTGTGTCCAGTTGGGGCACCTGGTGTAAACTTTGATCACTTCCTGTAAAGCAACAGGACGTCAGAGCCAGAAACCATCATCTGCTCAGACAAGACAAACCCAGCCAGCAAGAGACACAGTCGAGATCTTGACGTCTGTGCATCTGTTCTGTGTGTGTGTGTGTGTGTGTGTGTGTTTTTTGGAAGGGTATCCTAAGGTTAAACTGCAGAGAAACAGCATCCATCTGGAGAGCATTAAAGAGATTTATCAACACTCCTGTCCTTGAATCATACGACATATCGTGTGTGTGTGTGTGTGTGTGATGGCAACATGCCGTTTGTGGTGAGGAAGTCCCCACATCTCATCTCCATGGCAACAGATTTAAAGTCCATCAAAAAACTACGTTGAGCACCTGAGAGTCATGACAGAATCCAGAATGGACTGTCAAGCAAAACTTTTCAGACTAAACACATGGTTGAAAGCTCAAAAAAAAAAAGGAGTGTAAGGAAACTTGAGTGGAGATTGTTTTGTCAACTAGAGTAGAATTGATCTGAAAATATTAATATATAGAGAGAGAGATATAGATATAAATTATGTAGACTTGAAAATAAACTGTAAAACAACTGTAACAGAATGAGACACGACAGAAGACAATAGACCAGAAAGAAAGAGAGAGAAAAAGGAAAAGACAGAGAGAGAGAGAGCTGTGGTCACTACTGGACTAACACACACACACACACACACACACACACAAACACGCACACACACACACACACCTCTTCAGGGAATTAAAGTGATATTGAGCTCTGAGCAATAACTGGAAGAGTGGAATTATTACTCCAGTGCTGTCACTGTGTGTGTGTGTGTGTGTGTGTGTGTGCGTGTGTGTGTGTGTGTGTGTGTGTGTGTGTGTGCGTGTGTGTGTGTGTGTGTGTTGGTCACCTGTCCACTTGTCGATTGTTGCTTTTGATTAAAAACGAGGAGCAGTGACAGCTCCAAGTGTCTGCAATATCCCACTGATGCCGTTATCTCTCTCTCTCTCCTGCTCTCTCTCTGCCTCGCTCGACCTTCAGACTCCAACTGTCCACGTTTCTCTTTCAAACATATTTCAAACATAAATAAGAATGAAAAAAAGGTTAAGTTCCTTTAGTCCAAAACTGAATAAAACAGAAACAGAAAACAGACACACATTCTAATGGAGGTGTCTCAGTTTTTCAGTCTGTCTCACAAACGTCTGATGGAACAATTGACTTTTCTTTTGGTCACCTGGTGAGAAAAACACGGCTGCAAAGCAACACTGGTTAGTTGATGTTGTGGTCAGTGAAGAGCTGCGAACAGCTCCTCTGTCAGAGCCGGTCCGTTCCCCTGCTGGGGCTCAGCCTGTCGGTCTGACGTGGACACTGCTCCAAACACAACATGCAAAGAACAGTTCGTCCGAGGTGACATCAGTTATTACGCGGTGATAATGTGTTTGAATCTCTATCTGAGGAAACATCAGCGTCTTATTATGAACAGGAAGCAGAGGATCTGTTTTTTCACTCCGTCTCTCCACCGTTATGGCCTGATCTCTCTCTCCTTCCAGTATTGACACGTGTTGACCTTTCTGAACCCTCCTCTTCCCTCAACTCTTCCTCTCGTCTCCTTCCCTCCTCAGCTCTGTCCACACCTCCTCTTCCTCTCTCTTCATCCTCTCTCTCTCTCGTTCCATTATTGACATGTTGACCTGTCTGCACCTTCCTCTTCCTGATTTCCCCATCCACCCATCTCTCTCTCTCTCTCTCTCTCTCTCTCTCTCCCCATCATCTCCTTCCTCACTCTCCCCTCACCTTTCCAATCCTCTCTTTCCTCTCCTCCCTCGCCTCCTCTCTCTCTCTCTCTCTCTTCTCTTTTGATGTGTTGGCATCTCAGATTGCTCTTCCTCTCTCTCTCCCTGGAGCCCCCTCCTCCTCCTCCCCCCCCTCCTCCTCCTCCTCCTCCTCCTGGCTATTGATTGGTTCATTTGATAGTTCTATCACCAATCAGCATGAAGTTGACCTTTTGGACTTGGCAATGATAGCAAGACGTTGAGTGTGTGTTTGTGTGTGTGTGAGTCGATTTGTGTGTGTTTGTCCTTATAAGGATGTGTATGCATTTTGTGTGTGTGTGTGTGTGTGTGTGTGTGTGTGTTGACCTTTGCAGGCAGAATGTCAGCCCGGCTCTTGATGCTGCTTGTCAGTGCATTCATCGGACAGGAAGAGGTTCGGCTCTCAAACGGGAAGTTCAAACCCTCCTTATGACTGACAGGCATCATGTGACCTGATTTGCAAACTGTCAGATCCTCAGAGTCGTTTCCTGTCCGTCCCAACATCGGACCTGACGCAGGAACCACTGACACAAACAGACTTACACATCCCTTTGCTTTCAAACGTTCCTTTCCTTTACCTCCGTCACAGCTCGGCTCGGAGGTGACGCCATGTTGGCAGCTGGATTAATAGATGTTTTTTAATTGTTTCTCGTCCCTGAATACGACGACTGACGTGACTGAATTTGTTCTGTTTTCGTCGGCTGACGTCTGACAGCAGGACTTGAGACTCTGAAGTCTGTTTTAGTCGTAGGTGACATTTTTGTGAATCAGATTAATGGAGCAGAAAAGGAAGGAAGAGACGTTCGGGATCAGAACAAAAACATGTTTTTGCACGAGGCTCAGAATTTGTTAAAAATAGGTGAAGTTAACGCACAATGACAATAAAAGTGAGCTGAACTTTCTGAGTCGGATCTGTTTATAAGATCTTCACTTGGCAGACGTCCAGCAGGCCGGGCTGGTTTGAAAAAAGAAGAAGCAGCTGATGAAAATAAAACCAGGCAAATATTGTGTTTACAGGAGGCGAGAGGAGGTTTTTATCGTCCCCGAGCAGCCGAGGAGCTGCTGCTCCAGTTGCTGTTAATGTGTGAACTGGGAGCAAACTGGGAACGGAACGAGTCGACTGAGCCTCAGAAACCCAGAGGGTCGGACCGTAAAGAGCCAGATGTTGGACGAGACGCACCGACACTGACTGTTTACATCTGTACGACCTGAATCACAGCTTCAGTTTCGTCGTCTCTTTACTGTCGCAGAGGGAGAAAAAAACTACGTGTCCAATAAAAACATTTTCACTCCTTTTTCTTTCCTCTGGCTCCTTCTTTCCCTCCAGATCTTTAATGTTTCGTGATGGAGATGAAGGGAAAGGAGGAGAGATGGAGGGATGCAGAGGTGGAGAGGTGTAAAGCTCCTCTGTGGTTGGAAACAAACAGTCGTATATTACCCACAATGCCCTGCAATTAAAGGCAGCACCACAGCTGTCAATATCCTCCTCTTCCATCTCTCTCTCTCTCCTTCTGGTAATTTCTGCTTCTCTTTATTCTCCCATTTCTCAATCTCTCCCTCCATCCTCACTCTCACATTATTCTTCTTTTCCTCTCTCACTCCCTCAGAATTCCTCCATTTTCAGACATCGCTCTCCTTCAGCTCGTGCACTCTGTGGCCAAAAGTATGTGGACACCCCTGGGCTAGTTCACTGCTCTTTTCTAAACAGCTGGTTAATTTCACGTAACGACTGGAGGCCACATTTATCTTGGAGATAAAAAACGAACCAGTGACACCAGATTGACTTTTCTTTTGCTACGTTTGCGCAGTAGAAACGAGCTAAAATAACCTTCTCAGTTCGGTGTGGAAGACCGAAGAAGCTCAGTGATGCTCTGAGTCTGGGATCAAAGAGACCAGGAGACTGTTGTTGGAGCAGCAGGTTGATGAACGTCTTTTAAAATGACAAGTTAAAGTGTCACATGTTTGTATATGTAACCTCTGACCGTCCACATACTTTTGTCTTTCTCTCTCTTTTCAGTCATTCCTGTTTCTTTTCCCCTCTGTTTTTCAGTTTTCCTCTGTGGCTCTTTGTTTCCCATTGATCGTCTTCTTCTTCTCTCTTTCTCTCTCTGCTCCCTTTAATCACTTTCTCCTCCCTCTCTCCTTT
>JAFREQ010000081.1:1107500-1125000 GCA_025331565.1 Holacanthus passer | reverse complement strand
ATCACTCCCTCTCTCTCTCTCTCTCTCTCTCTCTCTCTGTCACTGTGTCTCTCTGTCTCTCTCCCCCCTCCTGGATTAATTCCCCCACCAAGATTGATTGATGATTTCTATCAAATAATTGATTAATTGTCAAATTGGGTCCCCTAAGCTTTTCCGCCGGCTCCGCTGAGCTGGTTATCTTGTTCTCTCGGCTTTTATCAGCTGCTGAAGAAGTGGCACGCTGATTAAAAAAAAGTGAAAGACAGAGAGAGAGAGAGAGAGAGAGAGAGATGGAGCTTGTCTCGGCCTTGTGCGAATCTCACCCTGTAATCCTACATGTGTACACAGAGTTCGTCAACCTCCATCCTCTTAATTGCTCTTCCTTCCTCCTCTTCTCCTTTAATCACTGCCCTTCCTTCTCTTCAGTTTTTTTTTAAGGAAGGAAAATATATCGCTAATTATTTTTCAACTTTAATTAGATCGTGGCGTGCAGGAAAAATGGCGGGGTGTTGGGGAGGTGAGGGGGGATTTTTTTTAAGCCTTTTGACAAATTGACGAGGTTATGAATTTTCTCGCTCGGTGGCCGGCGTGAAACAATCTTCAGGCAGATTTATGTGTAAAGAGGATTTGCCGGTTTAACTCGTTTCTCCGCCGTCTCGTCGGGGAGACGGCGGACGTGGCCGGCCAATCAAACAGGCCTTTAATAGAGTCATTAACAAAGAGCGGAGCTGTAATTAAACACGGCCGCTGAGTAAAGTTAAAGTCCCTCCTCCCCCCAACTCCAACACACACTCTCCTTCTTTTTTCAACTTTCTCCACGTTTTTTGAATTTTAATTCTTCGCAGTAAAACGTTGACGAGCTGCAGTTTGTTCCGGCTTCCTGTCGCCGAGGGCCGGAGCTTCAATCACTGACTTTACTGGCAACTTGATCAGTTCAATACAAAAACAGCCAACGCTTAAACTTCTCCAACAGAAACACAGAGACACCGAAGCAGCTTTCTGTCGACCGTTGCCCAAAAGGTCGCTTAAATACGTGAATCAGTTTGTGAATATACTAAAGAGGTTGTGATGAGATGAACCAAGCTTCAGCGACTCTGGTGCATTGTGGGATTTTGTTGCTGTTTCCTACCTGTGATGGTTGATAAAAAATGTAAATGAAAAGTGAGTTAACAAATACATCCTGTTTATCACCGACCAGAGCTTTCCATCCAAGGTTTTTACTGAAACATCAAACAGACACAGGAAGTCGGCGGCGATCAGTCAACAAATCAACTGTGGATCGACAGAAAATAATCCCATTAATGTGAACTGATAAATGGCTTTAATGATCTGAATGTGTCTGTAATAGTCTTAATGTGTCTGTAACAGTCTGAATGTGTCTGTAACAGTCTGAATGTGTCTGTAATAGTCTGAATGTGTCTGTAACAGTCTGAATGTGTCTGTAATAGTTTGAATGTGTCTGTAACAGTCTGAATGTGTCTGTAATAGTTTGAATGTGTCTGTAACAGTCTGAATGTGTCTGTAATAGTCTGAATGTGTCTGTAATAGTTTGCAGGTTTGTTCTGTTGCTTGGAGCAAAGCAACATTGTGAAGGTGTCACTTTGGGCTCTGGATCATTGTGACCACATTTCTCACTGTTTTCAATAATCGATCGATCGATGGAGAAAAGAATCAGCAGATGAATCCAGAATGAAAAGAATCATTAGTTTCAGTTCTGAACAAAATAGTTGAAAATGAGCTCCAACAGGAAAAATGCTGCTTTTACATGAATGAGGAGGAAAAATCACCTGATGACAGAAGATGGAATAATAATCAAGTAATAATAATAATAGTTTGTTAGTGTTCAGACTCAGATTTTTTCTTTTTTCTTTTTTGATATTAATTGTCAGCTTCTTGTTTTGTTTATGTTGTGATGCTTTTGAAGCAGGTGGATGAAAATATACTTTCTGTTTCTCTCCTGTCGTTTTCTATATAGACAAACAGCAGGAGAATCTGTCACTCTGTAACACCCTGTTGATCCAACATCACAGCACAGTGTGTGTGTGTGTGTGTGTGTTCATGTACATATGAATGTTTTTGTGTGTTAGTCTGTTTATGAGACCAGGCAACGCTTGCAGCTGCCCTCTTAGTGATCTAATTGAGACGTGTGTGTGTGTGTGTGTGTGTGTGTGTGTGTGCAGCAGATGGCTGTGTGTCCTCTGCCTGATGGTCCAGAGGAAAATAATAACTGCGTCGTCCCGGCCAGACCCAAATTAGTCTGCTGGATTCTCGCCCGTTACGCCCAAATATGGTCGACAGCCAGCTCCACTTCATGCCAGGCCGACATATGCAGCGGCGTGGGAGAGCACACACACACACACACACACACACACACACACACACACACACACACACACTTCATGCATGACCCACAGGTAATATGAAGACTTGAGCTGTAAAATGGCATCAACTCTGAGAACAAAGATTCGAGAGACATTAAAACAAGTCGTTGTGGTTTTTGAGAGGAAAAACATTTTGTCACGTTTTAAATCTTTTACCTGTTTGACACAAAGTCACAGAATCTATGATCCAGATATAAAAACATAACTGGAAGCTGATGGGGAAAAAAACTCAGATCTTTTGCTTAAGTAAAAGTAGTTTTACCACAGTGTAGAAATACTCTGTGTAGTACAACAGCGTTAGCATCAAAAGAAAAAGTACTATACAAATATAAGTACCAAAAGTAAAAGTACTCATCATGCAGAAAGGCCCATCACAGAATAATATATATTATATCACTGGTGTTTAATTATCGATGCATTAATGTGTTCATCACTTTAATGTTGCAGCTGCTAAAGATGGAGCTGCTTTTAATGACTTGTCGACTCGGTTATGAATTTTCCTTCAGAAAATCAATAAAAACTTGTCTTGACTTGTAATAATAGATCATTTATTTTTTTTTTTTTTTATTATTAATCTGAGTCTTCAAATTTCTTATAGTTATCAGAAATTAGTGGAGTAAAAGTATAAAGTAGCAGAAAATAGAAATACCCAAGTAAAGTACAAATACATAAAATATTTCAGTCATACAGATGAAGATCTTCCATATTTCTGTGTTGGAAAACATTTGAAACAGGTTTGTTCTGACTGTGTGTGTGTGTGTGTGTTACTCCATCCTGACATCAGCTGATCTGTTTGTTCATCACCACATGTCTGTGTCTCTGTCGGCGTCCTGGATGGAAAAAAAGCTGGAATGAGCTTTTTAAATCCCTCTTTCACACTGATACGTGCAGGGCGATCGACATGCAGTCTGAACCAGATGAGCCTCTCTCTCTCCCTCTCCTATTGTTCACTGGATTGAGTTGGCCTGCTGCCAGATGACTGGTGCGTGTGTGTGTGTGTGTGTGTGTGTGTGTGTGTCAGAGGTGTGTGAAGCGATTTGTTTCTCTCTTTGTCATTTAAAGAGGCTCTCCAGTGTTCAGACCTCCTGACACACACACACACACACACACACACACACACGTGCAAGGTCATTCTGCTCACACATGCACATGAGGGTTATTGTGCTCACCACACACACGCACACACACACACACACACACACACACACACACACACAGGGTCATTGGAAAGCGAGGCAGAGCCTGATCTCTGCTCTCTTTCACTCCAATCCACATTCCCTCAGAGAGAGCTGGCAATAATACACACACACACACACACACACACACACACACACACACACCCTCCTCCCAGTATTCCCAGTGGGCGGCTGCTGGTCTGCTGGGGAACATTGAATGAATTAGCATTAAGCAGCTCCAGCAGACTGTCAGACTGTCGGCTGCTTCCGTCCTCTCGTCCCTCAACGTCCGCGCTCGTGTCCACAAACCTTCAAACTCGTCTCTGCCACCGTTTTTCCCTTTTCTTTGTCTTGTGGTGACGCTGATGTTGCCACAGTTTGACACGCGACTGTTCGTCCGTTCATCGTCTCAGCAGCAGCCGCGTTTCTGTGTGAGATCGAAAAGATCATCGTCACAAAACTGAACTGCATCGACAGACGTGTTCACGTCCAGATTCTGTTCATTTACCAACATTCAGGAGATTTTAATGTTTTAATTTTGGACCTAAAGTATCAGCTGATGTAAACTGACTGATTATCTCTCGACAGTTCTGATGGACAATGTGAACAAATTCAGTTTCAGTTTGTCCAGAGATGAAACATCAAGTTTGTGCTTTGATGTGAGGAGAAGAAGAGACAATATCAGTTCTTTATTCACTCACTTTCTTCCTCTCTTCTCTTTCTCTGTCGCGTGTTTCTGAGACGGGAGGTCGGCCATTTGCATGAGGTCAAAGAGGGGCATTCTGGGAGATGGAGGAGGGAGGAGACGGGGTGAGGATGATGATGAGCAGGAGGAGGATGATGGGTGAACGGGAGGAAGGTCACAGTTAATTGAGCCACCCTGGTGAACCTGAGCCTGCACACACACACACACACACACACACACACACACATTAACACACACATTATTTCATTCATAATTGATGGCACTGACTCCAGAGTTGCCGTGTAGTTCTGATAATATTATATCTATAATAATTCTAGGTGGTGTGTGTGTGTGTGTGTGTGTGGTGGAGAGAAAGGAAAGTAAACTGGATAAATCAGAGGAGAAGAAATTTTGTTCTTTACATTTTAAAAGTGTGACAGAAAAACAGGAGTGAGTGAGAACAGAGAAAGAGGAGAAAGTTAACTTTAGTATTTCTGAGGATGAAGGGATGGAAAAAGACAGAAGGAAGAGGTAAACAGATGGAGGGATGGAACGAGAGAAGAAGAGAGAAATGATCAGAGAAGAAACTGTTTTTCTAAGAACGCAAGAAGAGGACGGAGGAAGACAGAAGGAAGAGGAGGAGAAATGAACAGACAGAAAAGGAGGTGAAGAAGGAGAGAAGTCACATGTGAACAGGAAAGAGAAAGAAAGGAGAGGAATGAAATGAAAGATGAAGGAGAGGAGCAACTGTGGATGAGACAGAGCGAAGAGGAAGAGGAGGAGCATTAGGAAAAGAGATGGAAGGATGAATGACGAAGGGGAAGGACTGGAGCAAGAGAGGAGGAGGAGTCAGAAGGAAACAAGAAGAACAAGGGATGAAGAGAGAGGGAGGGGAAAAGAACAGATTTACAAAGTTTGTCATTTTTACTCATTAAATGTAGTTTTTTATCTTAACAAAAGATGGCTTGTATTGAAGTGTGTGTGTGTGTGTGTGTGTGTGTGCGTGTCCCCGTCGTCCTGTGTGAAAGGAGCTGTATTAGCATGCTGACAGGAAGCTGCAGGAGGTTATCTGGACCTCAGAGAGCTTCCTCCGCCTTTTGTTCTGACTGATCGCCACGGCGACACACCAGGGGGATGATGGGACGTGGCGAGGGCGGCGGGCCGACTCGCAGGGAAACACACAATAGATGCAACCGCTAACAATGAGACGTGTCCCTGTCGACCGGAGTGTTTTACCAAAGTCTGAGTTTCTCCGACTCTCAGATTAATTTTTCTCTTTGTAAATGATGGACGGAGAAAAAAAAGAAGAGAGAAAACAGCTGATTCAAACTTCGGGTTTCGTTCTTATTAAGGTCAAAACTTCGTCACCTGTGATTTTGTGGGTTTCACTATCCATCACGTGTTCAGTCGACTATAACCTTTACATGACAAACACATCAAACAAATCAACAAAGAGCTGAGACACATGTTCACATGTGCACACGGACACTGATAAAGACAAGACAAACACACACACACACACAGAGACATTAATGAAGACAAAGACCTGCACACAGACGCAAACACACAGACGCTGATAAAGACAAACACTCACAAGCCATGGACACACACACGGACACTAATGAAGACAAAGACGCACATACATTTACATACCAATACACACACACACACACACACACGGGAAGAGAGTGAGCGCTAATCAGATCGTGTGACATCATGTTGTCGAGGTCAGAGCTGCTGGTCTGGATGTTTGTTTGGTGTCGTGTCGTGGTGAAGCTGCACAACAGCACAGAGATGTTGTTATTAACTTTAAACTGATCTTCACACAGAACAGTGACTGTGTTTGAATGTGTGTGTGACTGTGTTTGAATGTGTGTGTGTTGAAACTATTCACTCCTGCATATATACTGTGTGTGTGTGTGTGTGTGTGTGTGTGTGCATAGATCCCAGCGTCGCGTGTTCATCCATATGTATGCTCTGCGTGTGTGTGTGTGTGTGTGCGTGGTGTCTAGACGCAGGGCTTTATAGACGGCTGCCATTGAAATGGATGAAGCTGCACAGCGAGCTGCGGCGTGAAGTCAGAGGTGAAGCTCTTCCTGCTCGGCGAGGATTTAAAGTCAGAGGAGACTCTTTCATACATTACAGACAGACAGACAGACAGCGGGAGGTGAAGCAGGGACTCTGACCTGCTGAAGGACACACACACATACACACACACACACACACACACACACACACTCTGCTCAGCTGGTTATTTAGCTTCACACACACTCGTTCTTCTTTTCATGCATAAGAGGCGCGAGTGATGGTGGAAGGTGAGTCGGGGTTTCGACCCGCTCGCCGCTCGCTCTGTTCGACCTCACGGCATTAAAAACACTTCAGCGCGTTGAGATTCAGGCGGCTGTTTCTGCTTCGACGTGTTGGCGTCACGTTCCCTTCATGCATTTCAGAGGGACTGAAGGTGAGACAGGTACGCTGACCTTCACAAGGACGCCGCCGCCGCTGAAAGGATCCACATCAACAGTTTGAAGTTTTCATTTTCAGGTGGATGAATGAACGCGGACGATGCAGCCGCTCTCAAAGAACAAATGAAAACACGGCGATATTAAAAAAAAAAGTTGGCTTCATGAAGGTTTTTTCAGTCGAGCACAAAGAGCCGAAGGGTCACAACACGTTTTTAGTCCTTTTCTTCAACACACACACTTTACATTTTGTTTTTGTATCAATGTCATTGGTAATATTTGATTTTGATGAATCACAGTTTAAATTTTATTATTTCTCTTCAACAAATGCAAAGTTTCAGTTTCAGCTCAGCTCAGATTCTGCCTTCACGTCCAGGTCAGAGTCAAACCAACGAATTGTGATTTGAACGCAGCTTCTCAGTCGACATTTAATCATTTGAAAATAACAGGTTACATCTGAAATGTCAACAACTTTCTTGTGTGTGTGGGAGCTTCTCTCTCTCCTCTCTCCTCCTCTCCTCTCTCCTCTTCTCTCTGCTCTCCTCTCTCCTCTCCTCTCCTCTCCTCCTCCTCTCCTCTCCTCCCTCTCTCCTCTCCTCTCTCCTCTCCCTCTCCTCTCCTCCCTCTCTCCTCTCCTCTCTCTCTCTCCTCTCCTCTCCTCCTCCTCCTCCTCTCCTCTCTCCTCTCCTCCTCCTCCTCCTCTCTCCTCTCCTCTCCTCTCTCTCTCCTCTCCTCCTCTCTCCTCTCTCCTCTCCTCTCTGCTCTCCTCCCCTCCTCCTCTCCTCTCCTCTCTCCTCTCCTCCCTCCTCTCTCCTCTCCTCTCCTCTCCTCCCTCCTCCTCCTCCTCCTCTCTCCTCCTCCTCCTCCTCCTCTCTCTCCTCTCTCCTCTCCTCTCCTCTCCTCTCTCCTCTCCTCCTCTCTCCTCTCCTCTCCTCTCTCCTCTCTCCTCTCCTCTCCTCTCCTCCCTCCTCTCCCTCCTCCTCCCCCTCAGGTTCAGATTTACAGCTGGCCGTTACTTTGATGCTGTGGAAGCTGTAAAAAGATCAGCGTCGCCGCCAGAGACCAAAATTGATGCTTGTTTTATTGAAGTGAGAGAGAATTGTGTGTGTGTGTGTGTGTGTGTGTGTGTGTGTGATATATGGTGTTTACCTGTCTGTGTGCAGAGCTGTGACTTTATTCCAGCCAGGATCGGAGGTGACGTGTGTTTAACGGTCGACTGACAAACCTTAACAAACCTAATTCTCTCGTCCTCTTGTTTCATGGAAACGGTTTCAGACACCGAATATTTGACTCTGTTGGTTTTGTCGATTTGATGAAATAATGGCTTTTTGTCTGTCAGGTGTCTTTTACATAAATGTTTGTTCAGACAGGAAATGACAGAAATATTGGCCATATTTGGAAACTGGTGCAGAAGAGAGAGACAAACTGTGACAAACTGCTTCAGCAAATTATTTTAAAACATGTTTCACTGTTGAAGCTGTTAATTAAGGATCATTATGAGGGAAAATGTCGACACAGAGATGTGTCGCTATTGGTTGTTGAAAATCACGTCAGATTTCACCAAAGTTGAAACTGCTGCAAAAAAACAGCTCGAGCGCTTCAGACATGTGACCAACGAGGTGAATGTGGCCATGAATGGAAAGGAATAATAGAGAGGAGAGGATGGAAGGAAGGAAGGAAGGAAGGAGGGAAGGAAGGAGAGACTGAATCAACTCCACCTGCGTTTTTTTTTTTTTTTAACATTTGGCATTATTATGTAGGAGAGGAGCAGGAGGAGGAGGGAGGAGGAGGAGGAGGAGGAGGGAGGGCAGGGGTGAGAAAGAGGGTGTGACCTCAATATGAAGAAGGAGAGATGCTGTGTGTGTGTGTGTGTGTGTGTGTGTGTGTCTTGGGAATGGTAATTAAGATCATTAAATGCAAATAAACACATCGACGAGCGATCATTTTTATCGACGAGCCCAGATTGATTGACACTTGCCATTCGGGCCACGCTGCCGATCGATTGGAAAACATATTGATCTGAAGGTGAGAGTCGCAGATGACGCAGAGAGTGAAACTGACCTTCTGACAGTCGGCGCCGAAGCTTCGCTTATTTCTTCGCCTTTAATTTGAATAAATCTTTGAAGCTCCTTCACAAAGTGGCTGCAGCTTCCACGTGTCCTTGAAGGCGTTTAGTCGTTATCAGGGTCCAAATCTGAGCAACTTCAAGTGTCTGTTCAGGAGCTGTCAGATGTTCCAGGACGTCTCGAGTGTTTTTCAGGTTTGTGAGGATTCTCCAGATCCTTCAAGTCATTTGTTGGGGTCATTTTCACATTATTCCAGGAGTCCCATCTTTTAAGAGGAGACGAGGGTCCTTGAGTTTCCTCCAGGTGTCCTTGAAGACAGTTGATGGGTCTTTGAAGAAATTGTTGCTTCCTTGTTTGTGGAAGTTGTTGAGAGGCTTCTTTAAAGACTGAATGTGTCTGAGAAGATTCCACAACTTGTTGAGGGTTTGAATACAAACACATGAGTAGATGCAATTTTAGTACATGCATCTTTTGGGAGGGGGGGCAGTTGCATTATGGGTAAAGTAGGATCCAGTATTTTTAGACTTTGACTCATAATCGGCTCAGAAAGTCAGGATGCTGCTTCGATTTCGTCCGTTTCGTCTTTAATTTGTCTCAGAACGAACCAGTTGAATGTTTCTGAACCTGAGAGAGATTCTCCTCCGTCGTCCTCACACACATTAAACCTGAGACCTTTACTCTCCACACACACGCTATTCCAGCTCGCTAACGACACAGGCACTAATTTCCTAATGCCTCCTGTCATCCCCGACACACACACACACACACACACATGATTAATTTAGGTCTTCTAAATACACTTCTGCCTCTATCTCCCTCTCACAAATCACACACACACTTTCTCTGTTTCACAACCAACTTTCTAACCCCCCCCCCACACACACACACTTCCTTTGCTATAATCGCTTTTCAATTTATCTGTTTTCTGCATTTAAGGAGCAGATACTTTCATCACAATCCATAGGTGTTACACACACACACACACACACACACACACACACACACACGTCTAGTTTACGCCTCAGTGTGAGTGATATCCCGACCATTATGGGCCCTTTATTTACACTGGCTTTACAAATGAGCCCTAATTACTGGGTCTTAATGATGTGGTCGGGCGAGTGACGAGCGAGGTAGCTCTGCTGAGAGATAAAGAGAGAGAGAGACAGAGAGAGGGAGAAGGAGAAAAGGAAGGGAGGCGTTTGCTTGGAGGGTTTTTTGTAAATGTCAAGAGCAGAGAGTTGATGGCTTCATCAATCCTTTATCCCTGCAAAACACCTGGAGGAGGAGAGAAGAGGAGGGGACGGGGGGAGATTAGTCAAGAAGAGGAGGAGGAGGAGGAGGAGGTACAGAGGGAGGGAGGGAGAGGAAGAGATGAGCTGGAGGGAAGAGAAGAAAAAGGGAGGGAGAGATCAGCCAGAAGGAGAAGTTGGAGAAGGATGAGAGATAAGAAGGGAGAGACGGAGGAGGTGTGGGGGGAGGAGAGGAGAGGAAGGAGAAAATATGAGATGAGGAGACAGGGAGGACGAGAGATAAAGGGAGAGAAGAAATGAGGAGGTGGGGAATGTAAGGAGGAGGAAGAGTTAGAGAGAGAGAAACAGGAGGGAGGAGGGAAGGGAAGAAGGAGAAGGAGGTAATGAGACAAAAGGGAGGAGGAGGAGAGGAGGTAGGAGGAGGAAATTAGACAAGAAGGAGGAAAAAAGAAGAAGGAAATGTAGGAGGGGGAGAGAGAAGGTGAGATGTGGTGAGGAGAAAATGAGAGAGAGATTACAGGAGGGAGGAAGGTGGAGATGAGGCAGGGAAAGGGAGGACGGAAGGAAAGGAAGAAGAGAGGAATGTGGAAGAGAAAGAAGGAGGGGGAGAAAGAAGACCCCCGACTGAGAGAGACGCAAAACAAACACCGTCACAGTTTGAGCTCGTTTGATTGATTTTCTATGAGAAATGTCAACTTCCTGTCACCTTCTCACTCTGGCCAATCAGATTCCAGGAGCGCTGCATCTCCTCTGAATCAGGAAACACCTGGTTTTGTCCCACAGGTGTGATGAAAAGTGACCTGTGTCCTGTGGAGGGAGCAGGATCCGTCAGCTGCTTTGTTGCAGTGAAGACGTCACCTGCTCGGATCCTGTTATAGACTTTAGATTTTGTACGAGTTGAACTGGTGGAATTCAACGCTTCTTGTTTTATGAACTAAAAGAATTTGTCCATTCCTCATTTGCTTGAATGGTTTGAAACATCAGTGTAAAGTCGGTGAAGATGAATCAGCTTTCTTCAGTTCGCCGTGTGATGAGTGTCTGAATGAAGGAGACGACCTCCATCTTTCGTTTCTCTGCGTCTCACGACGTCATGTTTTTGTTAGTCGGCCTGACGTCGTTCCTTCGAGCTCACGACTCCGGATGAGTTTGTGTTTTCGTCGTCTGTGTTAATCCGGGTCTGCGACAGCGGATCAGAGCTGCGATGACCCGGCTGCTGTTTGTTCAACAGCTCTTCACTGTTTCTCTCTTCTCTTTTCTCTCATCTTGTAAATCCTCCCTCTCTGTTTCTCTCTCTCTCTCTTAACGTCTTCCTCTCGCTTCCATCTCTCTCTCATTACAGATCCATTTCTTTCTCTTTATGCCTCTTTCCTCCTCTATCTCTCTCTCTCTCTCTCTCTGCTGTCTGTCCTAATCTCGCTCGCCCCCTCCGCCCCGGCTCTTGTCGCCCCCCTCATCTCCCTCTCATCCTCCTCAGTGTAATGCAGGATAAAGACATTGGGATCACATATGGCCGAGTGGTAATGGCAGCGCGCCACTTAAATCCACTCATTTAAGTGCAAATCGGTGTCATTCTGGAGCTGCCGAGCAGATGCTGGGCCATGTCAGCATAACTCGATGTGACCACCGCTGGCTTAGAGTGTGTGTGTGTGTGTGTGTGTGTGTGTGTGTGTGTGTGTGTGCTCTGTAACCCCTATGGATTGTGATGAAAGTACCTGCTCCTTAAATGCAGAAAACAGATAAATTGATGGGCGATTATAGCGAAGGATTTGTGCACATGGGTCTGTTTTAAAGCTCTGATATATGTGTGTGTGTGTGTGTGTGTGTGTGTGTGTGTGTTAAAAGATGCATTTCATGTCCCTCGTACCTTGAATGTATCTGTAGAAGTGAAAAACAAAAGGAAGCTCAGATCAAAGCAGGTTTCAAACATGAAGCCGACTCAAAGAGTTTTACAGAATGTATTAAAACATGAAGGAGAAAACGAAGCATTAAGTATTAAAATATGAATTAAAATGTAAAAACAAAACAAAAAAACAGAGAAATAAAGATGAAGACAGGTTCTTGTAAAATGGATAATAATGATCATGATTCAGTCAAAGGACGTGTTGAAGTTCTGATTCTGGATTCAAAGACGGTCAAAGTCGAGATTTTCTTCCTCTGGTTCTTTTTTCTTCTTCTTCTCTGTTTTAAGGTCGTTTTCAGACTTTGTTCATGTTTTGATCTGACTGTTAAAGTTTGACTGACGTTCTGATTTTTCATTGCTGGAGTCCGTCAGAGTCAGTCAGGAACGGTTTTGCTCGTAGAGGACTTTAGTTTAAATTAACTCTTTCGTTCGTGACGTCATTTAACAGAAGAAGTCCTGTTTTATTCAGAGTGATGTGAAGCAAACTGTTGAAGCTCCTCGGTGATAAAAGCTTAAATCTGATTTATTGTCAGTGTCAAACCCAAAATCAATCAATCATCAATGTTTCAGCTTGACAACAACATATTTATTTATCCAGTTTGGAAAAATGATTCACATTCAACTTTCAAACCTGAAACATAGTTTAGTTTTATTCCTGAAGTTCACATGTTAACATCATTATAATGTTTATACATTTTGTCTTTTTATTTTTTATGCTCTCGTGTCATTAATCTCACGCAGATGATTAAAAAAATCCAATTTTTGCGAGTAAATGAAGTTTCTGAATTTTGGAGACGTTTCCCCTGAAACGTGTGTGATTTGGCCCAAACTTCCGTCTCTCAGGTGCTCTTGATAAAAAAGCTCATTTCTATTCAGAGTGGGCGAGCGGGTCATATTTAAATCATAAATGTCATTACAGTTCACTTCTATCTATAATGAATCCACCATCAGAGGGAGATTAGCTGAATGTCGTCTGTGTTTTTTTTCGCCGGACTCGTTATTAGCGACGTGATAACGGCGGTTAATTGTCATGGTTGTGTTTGTGCTGCGACTCGTCCTCTCTGCTTTATGAACAGCTGATAAAAGCTTAATGAAAGATGACTGTCGTTCGGTTTTGTCTCAGAATAACCTGACACATCAATTCCACTCTCCTTTTCTCCAGTTGTGACTTTTATTCAACGACGTCTTTTATGTTTTGTTTCATGTTTCTTTTCTTCAATCTGCTTCATTTTATTCTGCTTCACTTATTTACTACATTTCCCACAATCACCTTTGTTCAAACCCAAACTTCATGTCTGCTTTGTGTTTAATGTAAATTTAATTATTTAAAATCAATTTAAATTTTATAATATACAAATATTTAAAGAGTGTATATAGGTATTTAACAGTATATTTAGATATTGGCATCATTTAATAAACACAAGAAAACAAAGAAAAGAAAAATAGAATGAAAATTAAAATGAACTTGACTGAATATTGTTTCAAAATAGATGAAAGTGTAACATGTTTATTTAAAAAAGTGGAAAAAGAGAATAGAGAAAAAAATGAAAGGGAGACAGATGAGAGAATCACACAGACAGGTAGAGACAGAGACAGGTAGAGACAGACAGGTAGAGACAGACTGGTAAGACACAGACAGGTAGAGACACAGACAGGTAGACACAGACTGGTGAAGACACAGACAGGTAGAGACTAGACAGGTAGACACAGACAGGTAGACACAGACAGGTGAAGACACAGACAGGTAGAGATAGACAGGTAGACACAGACAGGTAGACACAGACAGGTGAAGACACAGACAGGTAGAGATAGACAGGTAGACACAGACAGGTAGACACAGACAGGTGAAGACACAGACAGGTAGAGACAGAGACAGGTAGACACAGACAGGTAGACACAGACAGGTAGAGACAGACAGGTAGAGACAGACAGGTGAAGACACAGACAGGTAGAGACAGACAGGTGAAGACAGAGACAGGTAGAGACACAGACAGGTAGAGATAGACAGGTGAAGACAGAGACAGGTAGACACAGACAGGTAGACACAGACAGGTGGAGACAGACAGGTGAAGACAGAGACAGGTAGACACAGACAGGTAGACACAGACAGGTAGAGACAGACAGGTAGAGACAGACAGGTAAACTTGGTGCAGCGAGTGCTTCATAACTAAAGAACAAATGTCAGCTGAGTCTCCAACCTTTTCTTTTCTGTCACTGAAAAATGAACAACGCATTAACTCTGTTTCTGCTTATCACAGCCTTTCAATACCTCTGTGTGTGTGTGTGTGTGTGTGTGTGTGTGTGTGTGTGGATCGATGGTGTTTTTAATGGAACACATGGGCAGAGACAGGAGGAGTGAAGCAGCTCATGTTTGTCAATGGCCGCTGTCTGTTACTGTAACGGTTCACATTCGAATGTCTTCAGAAAACAATACACACAGAATGAGAAAGAGGTGCAGGTCACACACACACACACACACACACACATCTGTAGAATAACCAGGTAAGAAAATAAATTAAAGAGCAAACAGGAATCTGATTTGTTTCTCAGCCTGGAATGAAAACTGAAACTTTTCAAACGGCCCCTGAACGCATCGCGATGATGCGAGGCGTCGCTGCTCCGTGATGGAGGGCAGCAGGTCCTCCATACAGCCTCGCAGACGCTATCCCAGCATGCATGGCTCTTCCTGTTAGCGACCCCATCATCTCCTCCTCTGGCCTCGATGGAGTTTATGTAAAACATTTCTTCTCCTCCTCCCGTCTGTTTTCCCATCATCCCTCTGTTCTCCATGTCCTTTCTTTGCACCAGTTACTTCCTGTTCGTCTCTTTCTGTTTCCTTGTGCTTCTCAGTCTTTTATGTAACTTCTTCTTAATTTAACTCAGTGTTGTCAAATTATCTCATTATGTCTATTTTTTCTAAAACGTGAAACAATTTCACCAAAGTAAAAAATTCAGATTTGAGTTGTGTGATATTAAAAAACTTTTAATGGGGAAGTTTATTAACAACATTTTTGTTTTTGTTGCTTCGCTGTGTAAAATGTGTTGAACTCATCTCCACTGAGGATGTTTGGTTTCTGACTGACTGGAGGTTGTGGATGAACTTTTAGTACCTGGACACCTGAGACTCAGGTGCTTTGTGAATTTCCCCACTATCTTAAATATACAAGTACAAATGTTTTTAATACAAATATTTTTTTTAAACATTTATTTGTTTGTTTGTTTTAATTCAAAGTCAATCAAAGTTGGAAAAATGATGAAGCCTTCAGAAAGTCGGTGGCATTCACAGATTTATTTATATAAAAATCTTTCTCTGTCTTCGTCCCTTCGTGCTCTCAGAGCTGCAGCTGAGTGAAGACGTGTCGACTGGTGAACGTCCTTTTTGTCCCCTGTCTGCACCCGTAGAGCCTGAGCTGTAGTTTAACTGTAATGAGACGGTGGGGAGAGGGAGCAGATGGGGCATAAAACAAACGCAGCACACATCAGGGACCTGTGTGTGTGTGTGTGTGTGTGTGTGTGTGTGTCATACAACTCATGCCTCGTCAGTCAAAGGCTCGTTGCCAGAACATGAGCACACACAGAAATAGATAAACAATCTCGTCCTTCCTGTCTGTCTGTCTTTCAGTTGTCTGTTGTTTTAGTTGGTAAAAAAATATTTGGATAAATAAAAATAACATGGAGTTCCCCAAGGTTTGATTCTCGTTCCTCTAGAAATTGAGAAATTGTATTGATGTACTTGTGAATAATTGTGCCAAAGTAAAAAAAACGCTGCCTAAATTAGGTTTATGGATCAGTTTGTTCACAATTTACGTCCAGAAGTATCTGTGTTAATGTGTTTGTGTCTATATATGAGTCAAATGTGTTTCCGTACTCTGTGTGTGTGTGTGTGTGTGTGTGTGTGTGTGTGTGTGTGTGTGTGTGCGCAGCTTCCACCATTTATCCATCACATTTCACGTCGGTTCTTTCATCCGCAGCCGAGCGTCTGCTTCGCCATCATCATCATCTCTCTCCGCCCGTAGGCTGGCGGAGGCGGCAGGCGGCAGGCAGGGAGCGGCGGGGCGGCGAATCCAACGCACCCGGGCGGAAAGAATCTGAGTTTACACAACAGCAAGGCGGAGAAATTAAAGATGATTTTTATTTTCTTTATCTGGAGGAGAATTCATTACCTGGCAGAGGAGCGGGAGCTGAGCGCTGTCAGCCAAGAATAATGACTTGTCTAACTGATAGGGAGACACACACACACACAGACACACACTCACACACACACACACACACACACACACACAGGCTCACATATAAGGCCTACAAACACACACTTACAGTTTCACACACACAGGCTCAAACACAGTTCCTGCACGTTGTTCCGACTGATGACCCATTTTTCCACACCCCCGGCCCGACCCAGCCTCCCTCTGATTGGCTGCTGTTTGCTGCTGGTTTAGTTAAGGGTTAGAAAAATGTCAGAGTCAGAGCCAATCAGAGGAAGAGTAGCAGAAGGAAATCACAGGAAATCAGGCCGTCGGAACAATGACGTGACAACACAAACACTGAGACTCAAACACACATCGACATTTAAGGTGCGTTCACGACGTTGACTCATGCACAAAAAACATTCCACCTTAAAAGTTCCTGGTAGCTGCCTCGAGCCTTTGAGCTCTTTGTTTTCAGTTACAGATTTGCACCTAAAAATTTTCTGCAACAAGAAAATGATGTTCTCTGAAATTTAGAGTAAAGGTTAACATTGATGGTCCAGAGAGAAGACGCCCTGAACGATGTTTCCTGTAGCGCCACCCTCAGGACAAACCTTACATTTCTAACAGCAACCGTATGAGTCAGATTCAGTTTATTGAAATTATCTTCATGTTTAAAGATGCATTAGTTAAATGGCCAATAAAAACAAGCTTCTATATAGATTTCTTTCATGTGACAGAAGTGAAAGGAGGAGAGAGACTGACAGAAGAGAAATGTTTTAACCTGCAGAAGTTGATATTTAAACACCTGAGGCAGCAGAAAACAGCTGAAGACGCAACACGATGAGGCTTGAAACAGTCGTTCTAGTTGCCCTGAATTTCAGACTGTGTGGAAAATATGTGTCACCTGCTCATCACGCGTTCGCCCACGCCGACAGTCGGAGAGTCTGTCTCTGTGAATGTCTCTGACTCGTCCTTCACACTCGCTTCATCCATTGTTCATATCGAAATATTCATTTAAATCATAACAATTCATGTTTTCGTAAGTTCTGTTGGACTTAAAGGCAACGTCACCGATTTTACACGTGAAGTTTAATTTGCTTCACTTCTTGGGTTTTAGGATTCAGTGTCAACAGGAAGTCTGAACTTAAAACAGGTGTGATGTTTGAACGACGGGATCATTTAACATCCAGGTCGGGTCGAACGAAAAGAGATGAGTTATGTGCTTTATTTTTAAAAACCTATTTTTAAAAAATAACAACAGTGAATCACTGCTGTATCCAGTCACACAAATACAGACGACTCAAATGTCCACACAGCGAGTTTCAATGATGTGGGACATAAAACACTCTGCACACACACACACACACACACACGCTCTTCAGTCCTGCAGCTCGTCTGCGTCAGTAATAACC
>JAFREQ010000081.1:1007500-1102500 GCA_025331565.1 Holacanthus passer | reverse complement strand
AAATCAGTCCACATTCGTTCTGCTTTAGCCACAGAAATATTATTGTCACTCGCTTTTTTTATAATCCTTCCTACTTTTCTTTTTCAAATGCTGTAAATCAACTGTCTCCTTTTTTCTGGCAAGAAAGTTAATCAATCGTATCTTAACACACAAGGACACAGAGTTCTGTTGTTTCTCGATATTTGAAGTTTTGATGTTTCGAAAATGACAATAATGCGTCTGAGACTTGTTGCCCTCTAGTGGCGACGAACAGGAACTGGAACGGCTCTGTGGTCGAGCCTACGGCGGCCTGTTGAAGACAAAATACACAAAGTCACAAATTCAGACCGGAGACAAAAGAGCAGACTGATGAAAGCAGCAGAAACATCTGAGTGTTGTTGTGTGTTTTCTGTGTGTGTGTGTGTGTGTGTGTGTGTGTGTGTGACTCTGTACATTACCCAGAATGCACCTCACCTGCACTCATCACTCCACAATCTCACTCCTGAGACAGAGAAGAGGATCAGTTGTGCAAAAAAGTGAAAGATGATGAACAAAGATGACAAAACACGACACACACACACACACACCACAGGAGTGTGTGTGTGTGTGTGTGTGTGTGTGTGTGTATGTGTGTGAGTTACGTTTTGCTTTAACAAGTCAGCAAGTTGAAGAAGCTTTGGTGATTTGAGACATGGATAGAATGTGTGTGTCTGTGTGTGTGTGTGTGTGTGTGTGTGTGTGTGTGGTTTTAACCCCCTGAGAGAGACAGAGAGTAAGAGATTCTTCACCAAGATCAACACACACACACACACACACACACACACACACAGACTCAGAAGCTCTTCAGTGTCCAGTGATTTATGGTAGATTTAAAAAGATCTGTTTATCCCTTCACTCTGACACACACACACACACACACACACACACACACAGTTGAGATGTTGATCCTTCTGTCAATACAACAGACAGACAGATGGAAATTTTGAATCCCTGTCAATAATCAATATCTTTGTTCATGTACATTTGTGAATAGGACTCGTGTGTGTGACGGTGGACTCACATGTTGGGCTCAGTGTGTCGGATATGACATGAATCCTGTCACTTTGCATCATGCAGAGTCCTTCAGTCACGTGGACGCATGAAGTCAGACCTGAGCTTTAATCCACTCTGTCACATGTTCACTGACCTCTGCTCGTATCTACGATGTGTTTGTTCACTCGTCACAAAACCTGAGACATTCTAGAAATTCAAACCCAAAAAAACAAAATCATCCTCTTCAGACCACAATGAAGACACATACACACAAGAGTCTCTCTCTCTCTCTCTGTCTCTCTCTGTCTCTGTCTCTCTCTCTCTCTCTCTCTCTCTCTCTCTCTCTCTCTGTCTCTCTGTCTCCCTCTCTCTCTCTCTCTCTCTCTGTCTCTCTCTCTCTCTCTGTCTCTCTCTCTCTCTCTCTCTCTCTCTCTCTCTCTCTCTCTCTCTCTCTCTCTCTCTCTCGTCCAGATGATGTGATTGCTTTCAGTGGTCTGTTTTGTTTTGCCTAATAAATCACCATCTATCATGGTCCACACACACACACACACACACACACACACACACTGTGGCAAACAGTTCATAATGGACCGTTCATTTGTCATCCTCTGAGCTGTTGACAAGGAAAGTGTCCTGGATATGGGCAGTGTGTGTGTGTGTGTGTGTGTGTGTGTGTGTATTCATGCTACTCTACTGACAATAGAGATTCGTCCCCATTCATCTGACTGATAACACACTAGTGCTGTCAGCTGGAGACTCTATCCTCACACACACACACACACACACACACACACACTGCACTTACCCTTGCTATGAGTTCACACAGACACATTCATTTACATACTGTATAAACATAATGCACTCACACACAGGTTGATGTACATTGAACACATTAACACACGTGCACGGACACACTCAAACAATTTATGGACTTTTTCATATAAGATTTTTAACATGAACTCTGACTGAAGTTTTGTGTTGCACAGTTTTATGAAACATGTATCAGATAATAATTTAGAAATGATCCTGACGCTGTTCATTCACTGACTGTTAAGTCCTGAAAGCTGAAGGTTCCCACAGCACATGAAGGCATCACAGCACAACACACAGTCTCATCTACGTCCTGATTAAAAGCACGTTTCTTAACTTTCTGAGGAAAATAGGAAAACGAGGAAATGGGCAGTTTTCCATCCATAAGTGAAGAAGATGAAGATTTCAGGAAGCTTCGTTTCTGTCGTTCCTCATTTAAGGAGGAAATGAAGTTGCTGCTCTCTGCTCGTGTCCGTCGTTTCTCCTCGCTCCTCTAACGGAGGCCGACGCCCCATGAATCATTAACAGCAGAGTAATTATGCACTATCAAACTTGGAATATTACCCCACTTAGCTAATGTTTAATGCTGTAATTAATTCTGAACCCTGCGAGCCAACATCAATTTATTTGATTAGTACTTTGCAAAGTCACACGGAGGTTTTTTACTGTTTTGAGGTGTGTGTGTGTGTGTGTGTGTGAGGACGCTTGCAGCTGCTGTTTGTGTGTGTGGCTTTAAAATGTTTCCACCTTAATTAAAATGTGATCCAGAGAGTGAGAAGCTGATTAATGGGAATTCAACGCTTCAGTTTTCATGGCTTTTATTTGCTGTTTTGTTTTTAAGGACTAAGTTGTTTCCTTCACAATAAGAGTTTATTTCAGGGAGAGAAGAAGAAACAGAACTGTGACGCTCCTTCTGACCTGCTGAGGTTCACATGAACATGAATGAACAAATCTTCAGCTGAGTCTGTTTTCGAACAGCTGAAACAACAAGACAGAGAATCAGTGACGTGACTTCGAGCTTTGGTGAACAGCTGCTTCTGTTCACAATGTAAACTGAATTTAAGGAAGCAGGAAACAGTGAGTCTCTGATTCTATTTTCATCTGAATCTTTTTCTCGTGCACGGCTTCAAATTTTAGACGTTGTTGTCTGTTGACTGATTTAAATAAAGGTTACACACAGTTGAACAGTCGTAGTGATGACTTTCGCTGCAGTAATTACAGCTGACAGCAGCAACACACACACACACACACACACACACACACACACACCCAGACACAGAAAATATGGAGCAGAGACTGATAAGAGAGGAAGGACAGATATAAACACACACACTTTGATTCACACAAACACACTCGCTTAACATTTACTGACATTCACACAACTCTCTCTCTCTCTCTCTCTCTCTCTCTCTCTCTCTCTCTCTCTCTGTCTCTCTCTCTGTCTCTCTCTGTCTGTCTCTGTGTCTCTCTGTCTCTCTCTCTCTCTGTCTGTCTCTGTGTCTCTCTGTCTCTCTCTCTCTCTCTGTCTCTCTGTCTCTCTCTCTCTCTCTCTCTCTCCTCTCTCTCTCTCTCTCTCTCTCTCTCTCTCTCTGTCTCTCTCTGGTTATCACCGTCAGTCTTATTGTCTTCTGTCACTCGATGTCCTTGTCTCGTCTCGGAGGGCGAGTGAAGCGATAAAGCTTCTGTTGTGTTTTAATAAGTTTTATCTGACGACTCTAAACAGACAAGTCAAACTGAACCTGATGCGAGTGTTGAGTTTATTTACTCATTTTTCAGTCTCCTGTTGTTTTTGGTGAAGATTGAACACAAACTTTCATCGTCACCTGAAAGTAATAGATTACTGAGGAAACAGTAATGTAAAGTTAAAAACACATTTGTCCTCAAAGCGTCTTCGCAGTATTTGACAGGCTTGACTCTCAGCTGTGTCCTCTCTCTCTGTCTCTGTCTCTCTCTCTCTCTCTGTCTTTGTCTGTCTGTCTCTCTCTCTTTGTCTCTCTCTCTCTCTCTGTCTGTGTCTGTCTCTGTGTCTCACCTCACTTCACTGTCTGCTGTCCTGTAAAGCCGTTGAATCACTTGTCCAGTCTCTGCGTGAGTCTCGGGGACGATCGGGACGTGTGGTGTCCTGGTTGCCAGTTTCCGTCTGATTAAAACTCTCAGGTCGTCTTCGACTCGTGTTTCATTAGCACAAAGTCCGTGTGTTCAATCAGAGTCGCTTCGTTCGCCAAGTCGACATATTGCACTTTGGCAGGAAGGAGCAGGAACAGACCGACAAATGATTGTGTCCTTTCACTTGATGAACTCATTACATGTAAAGTGACGTATTATTCACTTATGAAGGAAGGTCGAGTTTTCTGATGGAAGCATCAGGTTTAAACTGTGTGAAACAGCCTGAAGTAAATGAACATTTAACCTTGCAAACATCTGTTTTTCTCTTATCTGTCGTCTCAGTTCTGTCACTTTCAGCTGTGTTTGAATCCTGGTTTTAAGGTCGTTCAAGCACAAAGTGAAGTTTTGTGTGAAACAGTCGACAATAAAGTTGTTAAGCGTTGATTCGGTTTGTGACTGTGAGCTTAAACTTTCCAACTTTAGTCAAGTGAAGTTGATCAAACTCTTATAATGAACAAACTTTCCACACTTCAAACATAATTTATCATCAGCATGTTCACGTCCTCTCACACAATTACGTTATTATTTTAAGAGACATGATTCACTGTTTTTGAAATTTGTCCTTCAGAGCAACAAGAGATTGTCTCATTAATTCAAATGTTTCAAATGACGTTTGAGCTGATTGTATTTTTCAACTTACAGTTCAACTTTAAGAAGCTGCTTCCTCACTTCAACTGTCTTCAGTGCTTCCACTTTTATTGTTTACGTGTCAACTTACACGTCACATTCTGAAAACAAGAAGCAGCAACGTCGTCAAAAATCAGGATCCAGCTTCCAACGTGAATTATACAATTATACAGCTGAGACATAATTAGATCAAATAATGTGACGCTTCCGTCTCGTTTTTAACCAGAGTTCATTTGCTTTCAGTGAAATGATCACTTTCAGTTTCAACTCTTTCAGTGCTCCAACTTAAACTGACACTTTATTCAGTGCACTGAAGGACGACAGCGCATCAGTTGAAGTGTGTGTTGCTTGTGTCATTAGCGTCACAGGAAGTTGTGTCTTGGTGTAAGTTCGTCCACAGTCGTGAGCTGATAATTCTTTCCCAGTGTTGTTGCAGTGACGGTCTGAGCGTCTGATTCCATCTCTGCCTCGTTCCCTCTGTGTAATTAGCTCCAACAGTGACTTTATGTAAAATAGCTGCGCCAAGTTTTAATTGATTAAAAGTCGGCGTGTTATTTCGAGGAAGAACAATGTAGATCCAATTACCACTGTAACGTGTAAACATGAACACTAACTCCCATGGTGCACCAGGGTCTACGTGCCTCTGAGAGTGTGTGTGTGTGTGTGTGTGTGATTCAGTGATCAGTCTCATTTCTTAATCATCACTTTCTGCTCCAGATGAGACTTTATGAGGGGACTAAATTGCCTTAAAGGGATTTCTTATTAAAGGGATTACACCCATGTAATCCCCTTAGTCCCAGTGGACCCCCAAAAACCTGAACACACACACACACACACACACACACACACACTCATACAGTACATAACCAGATTAGCGCGTGGAAACAAATGTGCACAATGTTTTTGATTCGCTCCAAATGAAAACACACACGTTAAACGACGGAGCAGAGTCACAGTCACGTGACCCCGTTGAAAATCGTGTGCTTAATTGTGGGTGTGTGTGTTCATCACACAAAAAGTTGAAGTGTTTGTGTGTATTTATAACCTTGACATGAATCATTTTGTGCACAGTGTGTGTGTGTGTGTGTGCGTGAGCGTAGCGTAACGCTGCGGTTTTGGCGGCGCTCCCTCGTCTCATCCCCAATTAACGAAGACAAATCCGCTTCTATCTCCACTAATGAGAGTCTTTAAGGTGAAGGGACTCTGTATTTATTTAATAAGAAGAAGCTTATTTATTCCATTTCCATGAGAAAGAAAAGCCGCCGCTGATTCGCTGAGGGACGGATTAGAGGAGGAGGAGGAGGAGGAAGAGCTGAAAGAAAGGATGAGAACATGCAGGGTGGAGAAGGAGAGAGAGAGAGAGATGAGAGAGGAGGTAAAGAAAGTCTGGATTAGAGGAGGAGGAGGAGGAGGAGGAGGAAGAGGAGGTGTGAGGCAAAGAAAGAGTGAAGGAACAGGTTACACAAGAGGAAAAGGAGGATGAAAAGAAAGAGAAGGAAAGAGTAAACCCAGAGGAGGAGGACGAAGAATATGGTGAGGTCGAAAATGAAAAGGATGAAGAGGAGAAAGAGGAGGAAGAAAAAAGGTAGAGAAGAAGAGATGGAAGTAGAAGCAAAGTTGTTATAGATGTAGGAGGAGAAAAGGTAGAGAAGGAGGAAGAGAAGAAACAGGATGAGAGGTGAAGAGGAGGAAGTTAAAGATGTGAAGGAAGAGGAGGACAGGAAAAGAGATGGAATAAAGAAGAGAGAAGAATCAGAGAAAGCATTCGACAAGTCAGGAAACTTCTCATTTGATTTGACCTTTGAGTTGAGTTGTTCAGACAAAAACAACGACCCGAACGTTTATGAAGCTGTGATTAATTGTTTGGCTACGACCATATTTTGGGTTGAGGAGGATGAGAAACGGAATAAAGTGGAGAATAAGTGAAGGAGTAGTAAGTGGAGTATCTCTGTGTTTGTTCCGCAGGTGGAGCTGACCGGCAGCAGCGTCTTCGACTACATCCACCCCGGAGATCACGTGGAGATGGCCGAGCAGCTCGGCATGAAGCTTCCTCCGGGCCGAGGGATGTCTCTGTCCCAGGGAGCCGTCAACGAAGACGGGGCGTCCTCGGCCTCGTCGTCGTCGCACTCTGAGACGCCCGAACCAGGTAGGAAACGAGGGGAGGAGGGGAGGAGGGAAGGAGGGGAGGACAGTTGGAGGAGAAGAAGGAAATTGGATGGATGAATTTTTTTTGCTTCTGTCAGACAATAAGAGCCTGAATGAGGTAGAAATGGAAAAAGGAAGTAAGAGATGGAGGAGAAAGAAGAGAGGAGATGAAAGGAGGAGCAGGGACAGAAGACGGAGGGAAGAAGGGATGAAATAAAAGGTCCTAAAGGTAAAGGAGGAGCAGGAGGAAGATGAGGATGAAGAGTTTGATGGCAGCTGGTTGTTTGGACTGAATCATCCTTTAAATAAATCGTTTCTGTCTCTCTACCTCCGTGCTCTCCTCCCTCACTCGTTACCTGATTTCCCAGCATTCTCTGCTGCAGGTTTGAGTAGAATTCGTGCATCACTTTGTGAAGCTGTAAACTGGGAAAGGACACATTCCTCATCGGGATTCTCTGCGTTTTCCATCCCTCCATCCTTTCATCCCTCCATCCTCTCCTGCTCCACATGTTCAAGACTTTTTACCTTCCCAATGCTTTTCATTGTGCTTCTCTCTCTCTCTCTCATGCTGGTGATAATTTAAGTATTAGGGGAAAATCCATTTATAAATTAAACAAAATGACTTGATATCCATCGAGTCCCTTAGTTCATCAGCCTGTTCAAACAAGGAGGGGAAGATTGGCTTCGCGGCGGCCGGGGTCTTCGGAGACGGCGCGGTAATTAGATCTGCTGCGGATTTATTCTTGGCTGATTGGTGCTGGTGATGGTTGAGGGGGCTTTTAAATTAATTGGAGTTCCACATTTGAGGTTTTTGTTCTTTTTTTTTTTGCCTTTGACTTTCTGCAAACCTCTAACCGAAGCTGCCCGTTCACCAAACTGGAGACGGAGAGGATGTGAGGACGAACGTGCGCTCGTCAATTCTGTCCGCAGAGAAGACGGAGACGATCTAAAACACGGACGAGTGTTTCCGACGATAATCTGCCCTGAAGATAGAAAGATATGAAAACACTGAAGAGGAAAAAAGGGGGGAAGAGGTTTCTATGAACGTCTCAGTGATTCCCAGAGTTAATTTGACCAGAGAGAGAAAAAGAGCAAAAGAGAGAAAGAGGATGAGGACAAAGGTGTTTGTTCTCCCATGTTAATTTGTCTGGAGAGATGGAGGAAAGAAAGAGCGGCGGGGGATGTAGGGACGTGTTTGAATGTGCATGAGCGCTTAGCAATGTTAATTTGTCCACAGAAGAAGAGCAGGAGGAGGGAGAGGTTCCAGACGGACATGTATGAATGTGAAGGAGTGATCCCCAATGATAATGTGAGCGGAGAGAGAGGAAGACGGAGGATTAGGATTCATGTATGTGTTCTTTAATGTTAATTTGTGTGGAGGAAAAGAGGAGGAATGAAAGGAGACGGGAGGAGGAGGGAGCGGCGGCGATGGGATGAATTTGTATGAGTGTTTCCCCGGAGGAGGCGGAGCTTGTTTCAGGTGTCCAGACCGTTCATTTCTCCACAGACAATCTGAGGTCTGTTTAAACTGTCGCATCGACGTGAAGCTCGACTGATGGAATCGTCAATACGCTGAAATACTGAAGAACCACCGGCGCTTTGTTTGGCGCCGCTCTCTTACCTCCTCCCTCACCTGTTTGGAAAACCTGAGTGGAAACACGGAAAATTCGTAAAAATCTCCAAATATCATTTTTCATTTTTGCTGAGGAAAAGTTGGTTTATCGATAAAAACAAAAGACCCGAGACTCGAAGACTCATGAATAACTCATGATGTCAGATCTGGAACGATGAGGAAACTTTAAACTTCCTCAAATTAATAAATGAAACAACTATAAATGTCATATTTCCACCATGTTTTCTACGTAGTTCTTCACTGTTTCGGGTTTGACCGGCGCTCATCCTCTCAGCGCTCGCCCTCTTCTTCTGCAATAATTGAATGCCACCTGACGGGAAAATTAGCGCCACCTGCTGTTTATCTGGATAAACCAACTCCTAGAATTGCAGTAAACAGCAGTGGGTGAAAATGTGCTTGAATTTCAGTTTTCTTTTGTTAAATCTGGCTCCTGATCAGTGAGTTAGAATGAAAATCTGAGGCGAAAACACTGTGATATTATGAGGAAAGATTTAACGGCTCTGGAAAGTTGTTGACAGGAAGAGTTGAGCCTGATTCAACTTTTGACTGAACGAATGATTGAGTTTTCTCGAAATGTCGTTCTCTGTCTGAAAACAGAATTATGCTCCTAATTACATCGTTGAATTTCCATCAGCTGTAAAACCATAAAACAATCTTTACATGTTTCTTTATGCCTTCTATACGTAAGGTTCAGGGTTGAGATTCCCTCAGTGGTTCCACCTGTTAACACCTGTTTTCTGTTCTTTTCTTTAACATTAAATTCACAGCGTCCTCTCCACACGATGACTAATGCATTTCCACAGGCGCCTTCGCCATTAGTTTCCATTCAGTCGATAGCTGGCGAACGCCACGCCTGCTAACGTGTCCGGCTGAGCTTTTCCATTTGTTTACATCATCTCCTCCTCCTCCTCCTCCTCCTCCTCTTCCTCCTCCAGGCGTCTTTGTTCCTGCCGTCCTCCCTCACCTGCGTTCATCACCTGCCTCCTCCTCTGTTCACCGGGGAGTCTCCGATCGATCGCCGCTGACTCGGTTTCTCTGTGAAGTTTCACACTCCGGGCACCAATTCATCCTTCTATATGTTAATGATTTATAGTGGAGCTGGTTTTACGGCTGTTTGGTTGTTTTTCTACCTGGTAACTTTATCTGGAGGACGTGAAGTCATTTACTGGATCGGATCATTTCTGACAACGTACAAAAGTGTGCAGAGGAAAACGGAGACGTTCAGTGATGACAGGCTTTAATGAATTATTCCTGCAACGCCCTCGGATGCGTCTGAAAACAGCAACTCACGCTTCTCTGTTAAAGTCAGTGAAAATCAGCATCGAGTCCAGATTAATGTGAAGCAGGACGTGAACTTCAGCCTCTGGTTTCAGGCTCAGATCACGTGGACGAACCTTATGGTCACGTAGAGAGAGAGATTTCAAATCAACGGTCAGAAACAATAATGTGGATTTTGCAGCACAAAGGTTGAATAAATACAATATTAACTCCATTATTTACACTTTGGCTCGTGTGTGGTTTGGTTTTGGAAATGCCGTCAAAAAAGACAAACTCTTCTGACTCTTTCCTGTAAAATCCAAAGCGACCTGTTGCGTCCGTCATCGGACACAGTCTCTGTTCGGGTTAAGTGAACGGTCAATTGTCCTGTTTGATAAACTCCACCCAGCAGGGACTCCAGGCAGTTTAAAACAAGCGCAAAGTTCCCTCATTTCCTCCCAAAGTTCATGAGTCTGAATTGGATTTTTCTGGAGTTAATAAGCGGCGTACCTCGCTGGCTGCTCCGTCATAATATATCAGACAGCTGACCCCGTCCTTTTAATTACAGTCACGCTCATAAAGTATTGAAATTGGAGTTAAAATATGAGATGACCTTGGAGGAGAGAGATCTTCCTTTGAAGCTCGGCGCTGCTTTCAACACCCTCTTGCACTTAAAGAGAGTCATCTTTAAAAGCACATGACGCAATTTGACTAATATCAGTCAAACTGGAGCTGAGAGGCTCCGAGTCTCGACTGTTCTGAAGGATGAGTGGGTGAAAATTATTACTCATAAGTGTAATTCAGAGTCTCGGCGAGAGGAGGAAGAGTCTCCCCGCCGCTCTCACTTCCTCTCACTTCAGTGTCTTCATTACGTATCATCAGCTCAGGGTCGTGGGAACGTTTATATACGATCTGACGTCTGCTGGCTGTTGACTTTGACCTTTGACCTCCTCACTGGAGGTAATTTTGATCGTGAAGGAAATGAAGATAGTTTTGACCTGATAAATTCATGCTTTGAATAAGAGAGTTCCTGAACTGAAACCTCTGTGAACTGCAGGCACCGACAGTTTTCACTTTTTGGAAACTGATTTGTTGCAACGTGGCTGCAAAAGGTTGATGTGAGTTTATTTATTACAACCTTACTTTGAAAAAAAAAGCAAATCCAGCTCACAGAAATGGGGGAAATCTGTGTCTGAAGACGAGCTAATAAACGAGTTTGTCCAAGTCTTATTTAGTGAACTGTCGTCATCTGTACAAGCTGAAGTTCCAGTGACGTCCTCTTCACCAAACTTTCTTGTTCCCTTGTTAAGAATCAGTGCAGATCAGATGCAGCAAAAGAAAAGAGAGCTGAAAACTGTGAACTTGAAAACACATTTTTTGCTTTATTCACAACAGAATTTGGACTCGATGCGAAACAACTTTCACAACAAATTTCCATCTTCGGATTATTGATTATCAATCACTGTCGATGCTTAGTCAACTTCAGTCTTTGTCAAACACATGTTGTTCATGTTGTTCATCTGTTGCAGACTATTTTTAAAATAACATTTATAGAGAATTATCCATAACTACATTGAAGCATGTGAGCGAAGGCCTCCATGAACACGATAAACACAAACCTGATACCAGAACTTCAACATACTGAGAATAATATGACAGAGGGGTCAAGTTAAGTTTTTTTTTTCCACTTCAAAATGTCACTAATATTTCAAATATCTCATTAGAGTGTTTTTCCCATCTTGAATGACGGAGGCTCCTTAAATGCATCGCCAAGAGAATTTGGTCCTGTTTTGCATTTAGAGTCTAAAATGTCTGATGTCAAAGTGTTTTTGAACAAACGGAGAGGGCGAGATTTCAAAAACCATCCTTCCTCAAATCTGCATGACCAAACAATGACGACACCTTTGACACAAATGTGACTTTTTACATCCCTCGTTTCTTTTGTCCCGTCTCATCTAAACTCCAGCTTTGTTCTCTGCTGCTCTAACGATCCGTTTTGCCTTCAGGCTTCGAGGCAGCTCAGACTTTCTTTGCCTGAACAGGAACATGTTTAGACACAGATTGAAGGACTCGTGTTCACGCTCACATCAACATTCAGTCCTGAAGAACCCAACAAAAACCTCCTGCTATAAGAAGTGAATTCATGAAAACAGCCTCCGTCTTTCTCTCCAAACTTTCCTCAACTTAAACTTCTGGTATTTGACTTAAAGCACAGAATCGTACCTGCAGAGTTTTGCCTTTGAACAACCTGCCTGCTCTTAATTTGATTCACGCCATCAAACAGAAAACTTGCAGTTAATTGAGTATTTATTTCAATTTTCTCCAATCAGGGAGAAAATTTGTTAGAAAAACAGCCAAATTTCGAAGTCCTTCTGGAAGTAACAGTAATTCTGCCCTCCAGGAAAACACCATAAGTTCTCCATTATTAGCTCCTCGCGGTCTAATTGTCCGCGGCGTCCCCTTATTTCAACATCATAAGTCTTTGATTATTGTTGCTAATTACGCTATTAGCACAATGGAGGGGAATAATTCGTCATAATCGCTCACATTTATCATAATTACCCAAGTTTACAGTCACCTACGTTTAATGTCATTTAGAGCGGCCATCGGCTGCCGCCCAAGGACGAACTCGCCGAGGGTGTGTGTGTGTGTGTGTGTTTGGTGCCTTTAGGGGACATTTTCTGATGTAAACACCAGCGCCGTCCTCACGGAGACCACAACTGGTCCTAATGCAGCAAAACATGGTTTCTGAGGTCAAACTGTTCACAATGAATGGAAGTCAATGCAATGTCTTAACAAGGAGTGTGTGTGTGTGTGTGTGTGTTCCAGTGGTGCAGCGTGTTTGTATTTGCATTTGAAATGTCACTTGGACAGAAGGCAAAGGTCAAATCTTTCAGACTCTCTCTCTCTGTCTCTCTCTCTCTGTCTCTCTCTCTCTCTCTCTCTCTCTGTTTCTCTCTCTCTCTCTCTCTCTCTCTCTCTCTCTCTCTCTCTCTCTCTCTCTCTCTCTCTCTCTCTCTCTCTCTCTCTCTGCACTTCAGTCTTCTTTAATTTCTTTCTCTGATCCTCCTTTCATCAAATGCTTCTGTTTGCTGTTAACAGTTTTTATACATTTTCTATGTACTGAGTGCAGTTTGTCGATGAGCTGGCTTCTTGTGAGCATGTGTGTGTGAACATGCTTCTGCTCGTCACCTTCCAGATTGACCTGAATCACAAACCGCTGAAACAGAAATGACCTACTGCCCCAATGTCAGTTTCTAAATATGCTGGAAGTTGAGTCTTGACAGACCCAAACCTCTTTCTGCCTCTTTCCAAAACACACCAGTAATCAGATTACTAACACACTGATAAAGTAGGAAACAGCACAGACGCTCCACGGTGGCGACGTTCAGACTGAGAACCATCACCTGTTCCTGCTTTCTTCTTCTACTGTCCGCACACACACACACAGATGAAGTGTGTGTCGTGGTGAGGAGCAGGATCATCACCTTCAGTATCACGTGGTGCGTTCGAGCGCAGCTGCAGCGTCAGAACTCTGAGCCGTTCAGCGTTTCTGTCAGACCCTCTGAACGATTTCCACCCGGCAGATCCTCTAAACTCCGCCGCTCACTGGGAGAAACAGTCACAATGGTTTCAGTAAAAGTGCTCAAATTAATTAAATCAGTGTCATGAGTGTGTTTTAAAGAAAAGCAATAAAACCACTTGAGGCAAACAAAGAACTTTTCAGAGGCAGAGGATTATTACTAAAGCAGAATTATCCGTTTGGTTAAGTTTTATTAAACCGCCGCCCGCTCGCCGCCGCCGCTCTAAATGGAATCTTCAGAGTACACAATAGCCAATCACAGGCTATTATTATTAGAGTTTTCTAATTAGGCTCCTTAACGAGGACGGGGCTGTTTACAATGGGAGCCGGAGCCGCTCAGATAACAGCAGCAGAGGACAGGGCGACTCCGGACGACAAATAAAGCGCTCCTCTCTGCTATCTGTCTGTCACAGCGGCGCCGATAACACGGGAACTTCTCAAGGTCCAAGACTCAACTTTTAATTTACAGAGTGTGTGTGTGTGTGTGTGTACTCAGTCAAACTAAGTTTAAAGAGAAGGACAGTGTGTTAAACATGATGAAGAGGTGTGTGTGTGTGTGTGTGTTGGTGGGATAAAGTGACAAGTGTGTGTAACAGAAGAAAACTGGAACAAAGAGAAGATGAAAGAAAGAGTTTTTAAAAGAGGCTTTTATTGGATGTTGTGAAAAATGAATCAGTGAATTGTAGTGATGGAGAGTAACTAAGTACATTTACTCAAGTACTGGTATAGGTAAGTACTATTATGAGGTACTTTACTTGAGTATTTTGCCGCCGTGCTGCTTCTCCTCCACTACATTTATTTACTATCTTAAGTTACTTCACAGATTCAGATTCAAATTACAATTCGGTTACGAAGAACGAAAGAACTGAGGATGATGAGATGATGAAGGATGGAGGAAGTAGAGGAAAGAAAAACAGCAACAAAGAATGAGTGAAAAAGAAAAGAAAGAAGGAAACAGGAAAAGAGAGAGAAAGAGAGGAAGGACTGAGGATTCAAGTGAAGATGGAAGGAAAGGAAATGAGGTGAGAAATGAAGGAAGGATGAACGAGAGCAGCTGAGTGGAGGGAAAGAAAAAGAGGAAGCGATGGATTCAGAGTGTGAATGTCCGCAGGGCTGAACTGCTGCTCGCCAACAGAACAGCAGGAGGAGGTCAAAGGTCACACACACACACACACACACACACACACACACACACACGCTCTGACTGGTCACTCATCACTGCTGTCGTGTGAAAACCTCCTAAATCCACATGTGGAGGAATTTGACTGAAAGTTTTTATGATTCTTCAAACATTTTTAAAATTTGAAAATTATCATTAAACATCATAATTTCAGGAACATAAATGTTTTTTTGTTTTTTTTTGTAGAACCTGATCCTTTATTGAAGTAAAAGTACCAATACAACAGTGTAAAAATACTCCAAAAGTAAAAGCATTGCATTCAAATTCCTACTTAAAAGTACATATTATATATTAAGTAAGAATGTATGAAAAGTAAAAGTACTTATTCTTTGAGCCTTGAGGAAACTCAGAGACGTCTGAAACATGATGAGGAGAAGAGCTTTTTCTGTTGGACGTCACAAACCGAAAAGTTCTGGTTTAACTTTTGGCTTCATCTTTAACTTAACGAATGTTTTGATAAACCAAAACATTCGACATTTAATGTGAAAGTAACTGCAGCTGTCAGATAAATGTAGTTGAGTAAGAAGTATGTATCTCTCAAAGTACGATATTTACCTCTGACATGTAGTACAGTAGAAGTATCATCAAATATCACAACATGGAACTACTCAAGTAAAGTACAAGTACCTCAGATCTGTACTTCAGTGCAGTACAAGAGCTCTGTTTGATTCAGTGATTTCTCTCTCTCTCTCTCTGTCTCTCTCTTTCTGTCTGTCTCTCTCTCTCTCTGTCTCTCTCTTTCTGTCTTTCTTTCTGTCTCGCTCTCTCTCTCTCTCTGTCTCTCTCTCTCTCTCTCCCTCTCTGTCTCTCTCTCTCTCTCTCTCTCTCTCTCTCTCTCTGTCTCTCTCTCTCTGTCTCTCTCTCTCTCTCTCTCTCTCTCTCTCTCTCTCTCTCTCTCTCTGTCTCTCTCTCTCTGTCTCTCCCCCCTCTCTCTGTCTCTCTCTGTCTGCAGCGTCTTCAAACTCTCTGTCAAAGTATTATCATGTAAAACAACACGTGTGCATCTGTTCCGTCTGATCAGAGACAATAAGTCGTAGTTTGTGTTCATCAGAAGCCGGAGCAGCTCTTCACAGACGTGTTTGTAAAACCAGTTAGCAGCTCGATGAACACGGCCGCCGCATCTATTCCCGCTCACGCCTTCCTCTGATTACGGATGCTAATCTGCTCAGTCCGTCCATCTGTCCCTCTCTCCGCCGCCGCCTGGACTCAATTACACCAAACACGCTCGGCGCTCCGCTCGCCTCGCCCTCCGTTTCTTCTTCGTCCTCGTCTCCATTCTTCCTCTTCTTCTTCTTCTTCTTGTGCTTTTTTTTCTGCCTGCTTTTCTTGTTCGGTCGTCTTTTATCTGGGGACGCCGCTGTCGTCTGGCCAAACATGAATAGAGAGAGAGAGAGAGAGAAATTAAATAAAGACAGAAGAACTCCGAGACACAAAAGAAGAAAGAGACGAGTTACAGAGATGAAAAATAAATCTAACAGAGAGACGACCTGATTCAAAGCAAACTGCACCCAGTGGTGGGAAGTAACTAAGTACATTTACTCAACGACTGTACTTAAGTATAAGTTCAAGGTACTTGTACTTTACTCAAGTATTTTGATTGTATCCAACTTTATACTTCTACTCCACATCTTAGAGGCAACTATTGTACTTTTTACTCCACTACATTCATCTGACAGCTTTAGTTACCAGTTACTTTTCTGATGACAGTTTTTCCTTCCTGTCCAGTGAAAACCACGTATCTCCAGATGTGTTGACTGTTATAAACTCTAGGTCACATGATTTGATCCTCTTCCTGTCTGGAGCTGGACAGACAGACAGACAGACAGACAGACAGACCTGATGTTGTGTTTGTGTAAAAACAGTCGCAGAGCAGATGATGGATTCAGTGTTTGTCCTGTGATCGAGGTGTTTTCAGTGTAAATGCCACAGGAGGCGCCGCTGGACGCTGCGTTCAGGCTCTCGTCCTCTCTGCGGGAAATCTGATATTTGTGATATTTGAGGTGTTTGTTTGTATTTGTTTGTGTTTTTTCTCTCTGACGTGTCGGAGGCTGAGTGAGACTCTAACACAAGTCTGTTTTATTTCCTGTGTTCGGCTCTTGTGTTTCTAATTTCTTCATTTTATTTTTTTTTCTATCCTTCATGTCTTAACTTTCCTTTTATCTTTGTTGCATTTTTAATTCCCCTCCTCTCACTTGCTCCGTCTCTCCTTCGCACTTTCATTCTTGTCTCTCTCTGAAAGTAATTATGCAGGTTGCAGATACAGAAAATGACTTATCTCTCCTTCGTGTGTGTGTTTGTGTGTGTGTGTGTGCGCGACCTCTGACCTTGTTCAAAACAAAGACGAGCTGTCAGTCTCGTCGTCCATATCTGAGAAAACAAATTGTTTCTTTGTTTACTCTCCACTTCACTCTCTCCTTCCTCCCTCCCCTCGTCATCGCTTCACCTCATGGCCAAAAGTGTGTGGACACCTGAACCACATGTGACAGTTTGATTATAACAGAAGTTCAACACAGAACAGTTTTAACAACAATAGTGATCACTGCTTCATTCCTGACAACACAAATGAAGACGAGGCTCAAACACCAACCTGCTGCTTGAAGTTAATGTGTCTTGTGTCCACATACTTTTGGCCAGACAGTGTCCCTCCCTTCTTTCTTTCTTTCTTTCTTTCTATCACCTCTTTCCTTCACTCAGCTTCCTCCCTCCCTTTCTGTCTTCATCCATTTCAATGTGCGCTCCTTCTTTTTATTTCCCAAAAGAGGAAGAGGAGAAGCTGAAGGCAGCTTAGAAAAGCCTTAAGAGTCCCGTCACAGGAGGAGAGAGAGGAGAGAGAGGGGAGGAGAGGGGGAGGAGGTGTCTCTGTGGAGGAAAGACAGGAGGAAAGGAGAAAAAGAAAGACAAAGCCAGGATCAAGGCGTCTCCAGACTATTAGAGCGCTGTTTGATTTGAGCTCATTGTCCTGATAAGACTGTCAAAATAAAAGTCTTTTTTTATCACTGCAGAGGAAGAGGAGGGAGGAGGAGGGGAGAGTGGGGGGGGTGATGATGGATGAGAGGAGGAGGAGGTGAGGAAGAGCAGGAGGAGTGGTTTTACCTTTCTTTACCTTTGGTTCCCAGGCTTTTGCATTGTGGGAAAAGGCTTTGAGGGAATCAGCCGTCACACACACACACACACACACACACACTCTTCCTCACTTCACACACACTCTGTACTTCTGTGTGAAAAAGTAAAATGTGTGTGTGTGTAATGAAACCTGACTAAACTCAAACTCTTTTATTTTTTTATTTTACTTTAAATGAATGTTTTATTTTGTCAGGTTACATCTCCTCCTCTTCCTCCTCTTCCTCTCCTTCAGTCTCTTTCCACCAATCATCCTCTTCTTTTACCTCGTCATCTTCATCCTTCTCACCATGTTCCTCTTCCTCTGTTCACTCATTCTCACACTCTTTTCTTCCTCTCTTTCCTTTTACTTTTAATATTTTTCTTCTTTTCCTTTGATCTTCATCATCTTCATCCTTCCTTCTCCTCTTCCTTCTGCTCCCTTCTTATCTTTTCCATAATTTCTCCTCCTCCTCATCCTCTCCACTTTCTTCATCCACCTCTTCTTGCTCCTCTTTTCACCTGCTCTCCTCTTCCTCCTTCTCTGCTTCTTTCTTTTTCTCCTCCTTCACCTTTTTCTCCATTTGTCTTTCATTTCTTCTTTTTCTCCTCCTCTCTGCATGTCGTCCTCTTCACCTTCATCCTTCCCATCTTCTTTCTCCTCTCTTCCTCCTCACACCTCTCCTCTCCTCTCTTTCTTCCTCCTCTTCTTTCTACCTGTGCTTCAGTCCTCTTCTCCTTTTTTCCACCTTTTTGTCCTCCTCATCCTTCTTCTCCTCCCCCTCTGTGTCTCTCTCATCCCCCTCCTCCCCCCTCTCCCCCTCCCCACCTGTACCTCCTCCACCTTCACTAAACCGAAAAATTATCACTCGGGCTTTTCTCCCTGACACAATTTGTCAAATCCCGCCTGATAGGAAACACATTCTATTCATAAGGCTCCGCTCGCCTCCTCCCCTCCCCCCCCCCCCCCCCTCCCCCGTCCTCCCCCCCTGACGGTAGCAATTCAATTACAGCCGTGGAGGCGATAGTGAGCCGGAGAGGCAGGAATGTGACAGGACAGTTACAGTGTTTACACAATTAAACTTTCACTGACTGTGGATCTGTGATGAATGCGTCGCACTCAGCCTCAGCGAGTGTGTGTTTTGTAAAGAGTGTATTTAGGTTATGTTGCCTCTTATATACATTTGTGTGTGTGTGTGTGTGTGTGAGCGAGCGGGCGAGAGCACATTTGTCATGATTGCGTCTCGCCCACCGCCTCCCCCAGCGTCCCTCGGCTCTGGCTGCTGTTGCATTGTGGGTAAGAAGAGGAGGCGGCAGGAAGTGATGGAACAGAAAGAGAAAAGGTGGGAAATGATAGAATGGAAAAACAAGAGGAGGGAGGAGGAGAGACGGCGATAGAAATGGAAGATGGATGAGTTAAAGGAGCAGTTCCACATTTTAGGGACATTCACTTTCTGAGAAGGAGCTGAGACGACGTGGTATCGATCTTTTGTGTGTGTTGAAAACGGCGCTGGAGGCCGGACGTTATTAGCCTAGCTTAGCACAAACACTGGAAACAGGGGGAAACTGCTAGCCTGGATCTGCCCAAAGTTCAGCCCAGGGATTAGTCATCATGTTGTATCTGCTTTGTTTGATCTGAACACAAACACAAATGTAAAAATCACATTTGTGTTTTCATGCTTGTAGTTGAACCTCAGTCGCTGCAGCTTCCTCGAGTCTTGTCGTCACAGTTTTAGGTTGCCAGGTTTGGTACCATCGTATCTGCACAGAGACCAAAACTACGAGTGGAAATGAGTTCATTCTTGACTTTGTCCCTTTTTACCGAATGTTTCATTGTTTCAGTCTAAACTATTGTATCATGTTTCTTCTTCTGTTTCTTTTTCCTGCACTTGAACGAAGTTGCTAAACGGCTCGTTCACCTGCTGCAGGTGTCTCCTCTCTCTGCTCTATTATATCCTGCTTGTTAAGCCAATTAAATGTGTGTCCTCCTCGCTGCGCCGTCGGTTCGTCTCGCCGTGGCGGCGGCGGCTGCTGGAGGTCACGGCGACCTTGCTGTAGCTGCTTTGTCTCGTCCCGCGCGCCGCCGTCACGTTAGCTAGTTATCAGTCGGACACGACGGGCTCCCTGAACCAGGCAGCGCTATTATACCGACTGACAATGATCCACCGTCCCACCGAGAGTTCCTCGCAATCACACACACGTACACACACGTGTGGAAAGAAACCCTCGGCACTCTGGGTATTGTCCAAAGATCACAGGCGTAGGTGAGTTGTTCTTTTTAATTAATCATTTGTCCTTCAAACGGGGGAAAGTTTCCGTGCCGTAGATAATTAGGTCCCAGAGTCGGAGCCGGCAGCCACCTGCTGCCTTTGTAGCGCTAATCTTTGTCTTGTAGGAGCGTCGTCCCCGAAGACGCCACGGCAACGTTCGCCAAACGAGCTGAATGAGAAAACACCTCTGAATCCCCACACGATCCTCCTCCTCCTCCTCGTCCTCCTCCTCCTGCTCCACCTCCTCTTCTTCTTCTGTTCTTCTTCTTTACGCTCCCTCCGCTCCTCCTCCTCATCAATTTACTTCATTGAAATTGTTCTTTCTTCTTCTCTACGTCTTTTTGTTTTGTCCATCTTCTTCCCCTCACTCCCTCCATCTCTTCTTCGTCTTTTTGTCATTCTCCACACTCCTCCTCCTGCTTCTCCTCCTCCTCTTCTTCTTCTTATATCTTTTTCTACTTTTCTTCCTTCTCTGCTTCTTCTGCTGCTTTTCTTTTACTCCCTCTGTTCCTCCTCCCCCTCTTTCTCTTCTTCTTTTCTCTTCATCATTTTCTTCAACATCCTCCACCTCCTCCTCCTCTTCTTCTTCCTATTTGTTCCTCCCTTCCATATTTTTCTCCTCCTATCCTCATTTTCCTTTCCTGCTTTTGATCGTCTTCCTCTGTTCCTCCTCTTCTCTCCTCCTCTTCTCTCCTTCTGTTTGTTTTTTCTTCCTCCATCTGACTCTGCAGCTTCACTTCTTCTTCTTCTTCTTCATGTGTTTCTCTTTTTTCTCTCCTCCTCCTGTCTCTGTTTGTTCTCCTTTCACTTCATGCAGAAATTGTTTAATTGTACAAGAACACGCACACACGCACACACACACACACACACAGTGAGCACACAGCCTTGGCAAAGTGTTGATGTGTGTGTGACAATGAAAGTGATATCTCTCGTGTGTGTGTGTGTGTGTGTGTGTTTCTGTGGGGAAACTAATCCCATTAATTCAAAGCGAATAACAAAAAGAGAGCGAGAGGGTCCTGCTCCCCTGTCGTCCGTCCGTCCTCCCTCTCTCCTCTTTCCTCTCTCCCTCCATCATCATTATTCCTCCGTCAGATCGGCGGCTGATTTCCTGGAGGACCGAGAGAGAACGAACGGGCCGACGGACGGAGGGATGGAGGAGGGAGGAGGGAGGGAGGAGTAGCTCCTCCTGGGAAACCTCCTCCTTCCTCTCCTCCTTTGTCTCTCACTCTTTCCTTCTTTCTCTCTGTCACTTTCCACTGTCTCTACCTCTTTCCTTTATTCATCCCATCATTTTCAGTTCATCATCAGTTCTCCCCTTTTCACTCTCTCTTTCACTCTTCTTCCCTCTTTCTTCATCTCTTCTTTCCTGTATCTCTATCTTCTATTTTCCTTTTTCATTTATTCTTTTTTTGTTTTTATTTCTCTTTTTCTCTCTTCACATGTTCATCTCTTTCTTCCTCTTCCTCTCTCTTTCTCTTCTTTTATCAGTCTCCTCCTTTCATTTCTTTCCCTCCCCTCCCTCCCTTCCTTCTCTTCCTCCCTCCCTTGCCTCGCGTCTCTCCCTCTTCAAGGACATTTATATTATAAAGGATGAATTTGCATATTAATTCATTTCTTTCAATTTTTTCAGATTAGACGTTGTCAACACGTATCAACGCTGATCAAACTGCCACGTCCACCAGAGACCTGTGTGCGTGTGTGTGTGTGAGTGTGTGTGTGTGTGTGTGTGTGTGTGTGTGTGTGTGCAGGAGAAGAAAAAGAGTTTTAAAGGAGGAAAACAAGCAGCTTCATTTTGTGTTTCACAACACAGAAACACGAAGATACAAAACATCAGACTTCACTTCCTGTTTCCTGACAGCGAATGAAGTGGTGAATTTTGCCTCCATCTTTCCTTAAACCAAACCAAACATTCACCAAAGAGTTGTGACACCAGTTTGTTTCCGGATCTTAACCAACACCTCCATCTTTGCTGAACCGTCCGAGCGTTTTACAGGACAAAATAAAAATGACAGACAATCATTAAAACTATTTAAAAACTATTTCAATCTCAAATATTAAAAAAATATATATTTAAATATTGTTTCCATTCACTTTAATTTTGTAGTTTTTCAAGCACTTCCTGTCCATAACTCAACACTTCCTGCACAGATGTTTCACATTAAAAGCCCTCTATAACGTCACAGATATTCCCATATAATGAAACACCTGGTTTTCACATCTGGAGCTGCGCTTTAATGTTGTCAGCGAAACAAATGTGATTTTAATTTTGAAATAACCAGCGAGTGTGTAAACTGTTAAAATCATTGAGAGAAAAGATGAACAAGACCACGAAGATAAAACCTGAGTTTATTAAGACTGAAATTTCTCTTTAGGTTGAAGTTACAGATTAGAGCTGGAAAATATATTACAGTCAACCTCACAGCAATACAACCTGCGTGTGTGCGTGTGTGTGTGTGCGTGTGTGTGCGTGTGTGTGTGTGTGTGTTTGTATGAGGAGACGTTTCCCAGCTGTCTCTCCTCCATCACTCCCTCTGATGGATGGAGAAGTTATGAATATGCAGTTGGTTTCTGCTGCTGACAAATGGAGCGTCTCACCTTCAGGAGCCGCTGCTGCTTCCTGACTGGACGAGGGGGTGAAAAATGCACTTCCTGGGTGGGATTTTATGTTTTGAAGGATGAGTCTGTCTCAGTCAGGTTAAATCAATAACCTGGTTTGTCCTGATTTAGTTGATAAGAGAAGATTTCAGCTTTCAAACAAACTGACTTTTCTCCTTAACGCACTTTTAATTTGTGCCTGAAACATCCTGTTTGTCTTGTTTTCCTCTCGTCTCGGAGCCTGACGTGTTTTGACATTTCGCCGTTTGATTGTCTTCGAGGTGATTGACGGCCTGACAGCCGCTGTGATTGGCCGACTGGTCCTGCTGAGAGAACGAATGTATTTATTAGTTTTACACCGATTAAAATGGTTTCACTCATTTTTCAGCACATGTCAGTTTCCGCTCTTTGCTGTTTGACTTTATTCGGGCCGTCTAATGGATTTATGCTGAAACCTCCGAGTCTGCGTCTGTGTTCACGTGTTAATTAATCAGCTCGATGAAACATAATAATACTGTGTGTTGGTGTGTTTGTGTGTTGGTTTGTCAGTGGAGTCCAGCAGTCCCAGTCTTCTGGCCCCCGACAACAGTCTGGAACGATCCTTCTTCATCAGGATGAAGTCGACACTCACGAAGAGAGGAGTGCACATCAAGTCCTCAGGATATAAGGTGAGACTTTGCCTCATTCAGTCCAGATTCACGCTCACTCCTATTTCCTGTCTGTTTCCTGTTCGTGTCGGCTTCTTACAACAAGAGCAGAAAACATCAGACACACAAAGAAATTATTTTTCATTGTAATTCGATTCATCCTGAACTTCAGCTCCCAAAACTTTATCTGACTGAAAATGTCAACATTCAACTCATCTCAACAGCTGCACTGACGACATCATGTCCTCATGATACAAACACAGATTCATGTATTTATACAACTTGTACATGTACAAATACTCCTTTTCCAAATGCAGTCATAGAAGTTTTTAAAACGTTAGTACAGGAAGTAAAAAAAACCTTGGACCAACGGTGGCGTCAAGTTTCTGTTGTGTTTGTGTCACTGCAGGGTTGTAAACACACACACACACACACACACACACACACACACACACAGGATCAGTGTCAACATGCTGAACCAGCTGACTCTCGCTTCACATTCTGTGGAGACAGGATTATATGATCTGACCAACGTGTGTGTGTGTGTGTGTGTGTGTGTGTGTGTGTCCTCTCCTTGGAGAATATATTATCAGTCACTGGCTTATAGTCTTACTATCTGTCATCAAATGAAGTGATCCATATGGAAATCTGTAATCCCACCGTGGACAAATAGGTGTGTGTGTGTTTTTTGAACGTGTGACTGTGACTCGTCGTGTCTGTCGTTTCATTATTTTTATGTTTCATGTTTCATTTTAGTTCGTTTTCATGATTTCACTTTATCTGCATATTATTTCTGCATTTATTAATTTTTTTTTCTTAAATATTAATTTTCTCTTGCTTTCAGTGTTTTCTCTGTGTCTAATAATAAGTGTGTGTGTGTGTGTGTGTGTTTCATGGTTTATCCCAGACTCATACACTCGATTCTCTTCAAGGACGCAAGCTGCTGTAACTTTACTGTCAAAGACAAAACAACAAGAAAAAGAGCGAAATGAATTCACTGATTCGTCCATTGAATGTTTGACTAATTCACCAAATTAATATTTGAATGTAACAGAAAAAACAATGTTTTAAAATAAAAACTGGTTTCACTGATAAAACAAAAAACCAGATTTGTTCTTGAGTCGTGAAACAAAATAAAAGCATCTTCAATTAATGAATTACAGGCAGTGTGTGTGCGCGTGTGTCAGTGTGTGCGTGTGTGTGTGTGTGTGCGTGTGTGTGTGTGTGTGTGCGTGTGTCAGTGTGTCTGTGTGTGTGTGTCAGTGTGTGCGTGTGTCAGTGTGTGTGTGTGTGTGTCAGAGTGTGTGTGTGTGTGTGTGTGTGTGTGTGTGTGTGTGTGTGTCGTATACCATGTTCCACCTGGCAGACTCAGATCACATGCAAATCACAGTGGAGACAGAGACGCACATAAATATTCATCCACACGTATGCATATATTACTACACACATTTGCACTCAGTGACACACACATCACTGCAACACACACACACACACACACAATGCAGTGTTACAGTTAGTAGTTTTAAAGCTGCTGTGTTGCAGCCGAGGCCTGAAGGTGGAAGAAGCTGATTCGACCCCCAGACACCTTCCTCCCCCTCCTCCTCCTCCTCCTCCATTACTCTCTGTAGCGGCGCCTTTGAGCAAGGCAGCAAATGTGCTTCTAACAGTTTTAGTGCTCAGTCACTCCAGAGAAAAATTCATTTAAACAACCTTTGATTGACTTTGAAACTGACTCAAGTTGCATTAACGTCCAGAAAGAGGTTTAATAAAGGCTGTTTGCAGGATGAGAGGACGGATCAGTCTCACGTGTCCAGTCCAGAGACATGAGACAGGTCCAGGACATGTTTAGCCAAGTTGGACCGAGGGAAACTGTTGCTCCATCAAACATTTAAAAAATGCAACGCTAAAGCTGTAAAGTAGCTGCTTAACTGACACTGATGATGAGAAAGAAACCTGCGACTGTGAACTGAGCCGGGACGACACATACAATGAAAAAGCACTGGGAGCTTTGTGACCTTTGACCTTCTTTCTCTGGCTGCTTTAAAATGAGACTCTTCTTCTCGTCTTTCCTGTTTGACCCTCATATTTGCCACCTGTAGAGAGAGAGACAGAAATGTTTAAAAGACAAGCAGCTGATTAATATTTCTCCCTGATCCGTGGCGTCCGACAGACTTTTGAAGCCTCACGTGAGTTTAAAGCTCTGGATAATTACACCTCCACCCTCCCTCTGTCTGTCATCTCCCCTTTTTCCACCTCTCCTCGTTCACCTCATCCCAAGAGTCGCTACAGGAAAAGAACAAAAAATGAGGGAGGTAAAATCCCCAAAACAGTTTTCCTCAGTTCACCTCGTGTGTCGACCTCTGATTCCAAATCCAATCTGTGATAGTTGTGAATCTTTCAGAACATGTTTCAAACTGGATTCTAACATTCCTTTACAAACAAATATAGAAAATTATAATATCAAAGTTGTTGTCTCTGCATGATCTGGACATTTGAACCAGTCTTACCTAAATATGGATTTAAAACAGGGACAGTACTGAAGAATAGTTCTTATGTCTAGTTATGAACTCCCTCTCTGACCTTTGACCTCACATCTTTCTTCCTGCCACATTAATCCGTGCTGTCCTCTTGCCTCCTGTCTCTGTCCGTCTCTTCCCGGTCAGGTGATCCACATCACGGGGCGTCTCCGCATCAGGATGGCTCTGACGCACAGCCGCTCGGTGCCCAATCAGATCATGGGGATGGTGGTGGTGGCTCACGCCCTCCCGCCGCCGACCATCAACGAGGTTCGCATTGACTGTCAGATGTTCGTCACCCGAGTCAACATGGACCTGAAGATCGTCTACTGCGAGAACAGGTACCTGATGAGGGAACTGCTCTGTTTGATGACGGATTCTGATGTGATGTTTAATGTAAACTCCCACGTCGTCTTTGGCCGAACATATAAAATATACGTTTTCAGATGAAGCTTTCTCGGATGATCTTTTTAGAGAAACATAAATAAATATCCAGGTTTTCAGCGTCAAACACGAAACTCAATTTCACCGACAGTTTCTGCATTCATGCTTCATGCCTGCTGTTGAAGGGGAAAAGTTGTCTCCCCCGTCGGAGCTTCTTATTCATGAGGACGTCTGACCCAATCCTCCCTGGTTTAACACTGAAATATGTGGCTGATGAATCTGGCTCCTTCCTTCTGTCCAGATAAAGCAGATAGGCATCAGGATCTCGCTCAGGAGTTAACCGGCCAACCGCAGAGATTCATATCAGGCCAAGGCAGAAAAAAAACCTTCATATTTTATTATAAAAAGAAGAGGAGGAAAAAATGATAGTAGACAGATTGCTTTTTTTTTTTGGGTGGAAAACGGGACACAATACGAGGCAGACGATGATATTGAATGCGGAGCGACGGAAAGCGAACAGACAAGCGTCGCTCCCATTACAGCCCCATTTTGAGGATGAGTTTCTAAGAGAATGAGAAAATGGGAGGATGGTTTTTTTTCTCTAAAGAACAGAGTGTGCTGTTATCTGCCTGCCAGACATTAGTCTCCCCCCGACCGTCCTCTATCAGAATGATACCTTGGAAATTGTTCCGTCTATCCTGTGGCGAATTTGTTCAAATTAAACCTTTTAAAGCTGCTGTGTGTTACCTGTACAATAGACAGACGGGCTTCAGTCTCTGTTGTCGGGTTATTAGCTCCTTTTTTTTTTCCTTCCCTGAATCAGTCTTTTTAATCGTCGAGTACCAGAACTGAACAGAGAAAATTGTCCCGTGGTGACGAGTTATATTTCACAGCGTTTCCACTTCCAGTCAGTTCAGTCATGCAAATACGGACACGGGAGTTCGTCCGCTACAAAGAAACAGAACATAGAAGAGTGAAGCGTACATTGAGTCGACAGATATTGTCGGCAAACAGAGGTGATGAAGAGACGCCATGATGGACAACCTTCAGCCGAGGAGGCTGGAGCGCCGCTGAAATGAACTGAAATGATTCCCAGACGTAACAGACAGACTCTCGTGTTTGGCCGAATGTGCTGTGAATGTCGACACGGCGACATTAAGGAGGCCTTGATGGGATTGGACCAGATACTACAGTGCTGTAATGATGAGCGAACAGAGGGAAGCAGTCCGCCTTTAAAGCCTGACGAGATATTTCCTCATGTTTTTTAACATCTGTCTCGGGTTTCTTTGCTTCATCTGTCTGAAAACTTCAACAGGATTTGACAGTGGAAGCTCTCGACACTCGATCAGACGCGGAATCACTCGCCACCGAAACCTCAACCACAACTACCTCGAGTTTACTTTGAATTTTAGTGTCAGTGTAAACTCTGACCTTGTTGTCAGCGACCTTTCAAAATAAAACAGCTGACTTTTTCTTTAATCATGTCCTAATGAAAGCTTAAGAGAAGGTGGTGATGGACTGGATACCTCACATCACCTCCAGTACATCAATTAAATCTAACTATGATGTTGATGAGGGTGCGACAGGAAGTGATGAGTTCAAGGTGATTAGTACAAAACATCTTAAACAGCCTTTAAAGTTATGTAATTATCAAGTTGCCTTTAAAATAAAATCTCTGCATCATTTTTCTTAAGAACGCCTGAAAAAATGTGTAAGAGAGTCTGAACATTATTAAACTTTTTCATGTTGCTCAGTGACTTTCTATGTTCTAATTGTGCGTCATTTTGTGTTAATTCATATTTACTCAGTTACGTCAGAGTGTCGATGTTGTTAATATGAAACTTGTGTGTTTCAGGATCAGCGACTACATGGACCTGACTCCGGTCGACATCGTGGGAAAGAGGTGCTACCAGTTCATTCATGCTGAGGACGTGGAGGGAATCAGACAGAGTCACCTGGACTGTGAGTACTGGCACCACCTGAATACACGCTCTACACTGATTGGACGACCGGCTCGACTTATCGATCACAACCTTTGACCACGAACTCTGACCTGGTTATGTTTTAATAACAACTTGGAGAGATGCATAGCTGGCAGGAAGCATTTCTACACCACTGAAAGAGCCAGTAAACCTCATGTGTATCCCTCAGTGGTGGAAAGTAACTAAGTACATTTACTACATTTACTATATTTAAGTACAATTAATGTGTTTTGATGAGTACTTTCTTTCAAAGCCACTTTCTACTTCTACTTTACTACATTTTAGGGGCAGATATACTTTTTACTTTACTACATTTATCTAACACTTTTAGTCACTCGTTACTTTTTAGATTACAAATTTAAAGTGATGTATATAAAGTTAAAATTAGCTCCACCTCCGGCTCTACATCGATAATGATGGTATTGTAACAATAATAGATGATGTAGTGTAGATAACATTACAATGAGTACTTTTACTTTTGATTCTGAAAATACTTTTTGTTGACAATGTTTTCGTACTTTTACTTGAAACAGAGTTGTTGTTACTTTTATTGAAGTACCAGATCTGATTACTTCTTCTTTCGCTGGACGATATTACAGCTGGAGTGTTTCTAGATTTCCAGTTAAAGGCCACTTAGAGAATCTTTGTTCTCCTGTATCTTTGAAAAGTTTCCTCACAGCAGCGACTCTACAATCTTATTACCCTTGTCAGGAGGCATAATACACTCCGCCTCTCCGACACACACACACACACACACACACACACACACACACGGAGGCAGAGGTTCCCTGTTTAGTGGCTGTCTGGATGATTTGCAGCGAGCTGTTTGTCGCTGCAGTCAGATCTTTACTGTGGTGGTAAAAGCTGAGGAGGCGTTCAGAGCTGCACGGCGTTTCACGGCGTGTCGGAGGCGGTGAAGGCGTTTGGGCGGAACGCCAAATAATAACAACCACACGGCAAGGACAACACGCCTGATGGGAGTCGAAGCTCAGCCACAGTCAGATTCGATCAAACACTGCAGGCAGATACAGGCACAAATGACGCCGTTGTCTCTGAGTTCTGTCTCTGGTTCTGAGGCGTCGATCCATCCGTCCAGATTTGAACGAGCTGCATTCACACATTATGTAAATATGCTTTATTTATAAATGTGACCACTGCCGTGTTTCTGCAGCAGAACAGATTCCAAACTTTTCAAGGCCTCCAGGTTTTTCTGTCATGTTCCTTCGAGCATTTTGCTCTCATATGTTTGCACAGAGCTAAATATCCAAACGTCGGCACTACTTCACCAAGTTTTTGGCAAATGAATGTCTCATGTTTCACCTCCAGTTTCCATAACACGTGACAAAACTACAACGTGTCACACGCCTCACCAGAAAAAAGAAAAAGCACGAAGCTTCCCGAAACTTTTTCAATTACCTTCACCCAAACTTCCTGAGCTCAGAACATCCAGAGTGGCAATCAGGAAGTGACTCTACGGTGGCCCGGCGGGGTCAGACGGAACAAGGAGGGGGGAGGTTAGGATGTGTAAAACACGGGGAAAAAAGGAAGTGAAATATGGAGGGAGATTATTCCTCTCTGTCTGCTGTGAGGACGGGAGGTCAGGGAGGCGAGCCGGCAGCCAGCGGTTTAAATGACTTGGTTTTAGTCGAGCGTAGTCTAATACAGCACCTTCAGTCACCTCGGCCGCTCGTTTTATTCTTCCTCTTTCAAAATTAATTTCCTCTCTGAAAGGGGGGCTTTCAGAAATGGATGGCTACGGGGCTCCGGAGGTGCTCCGTGTCTTTTCTCTCTTCGTCCACCCCGTCAAACGGAGCGCAGTCAGAAACCTGCCTTTCTCTGGGCGCTTTAATTCGGTGGCTTTATGAACTCGCTGCTGATTGTGTGGAGGCTGATTTCAGAGCAGCCGTCTAATGATTCTCAACTGTTTTAGCGAACGTGGTTGAAGCTTCCTGCCTAATTGGACGGTGACAAGTCTGGTTTGGGTTTTGTCAGTGACGGGTCGTCGGTCTGGTTTGGTTTTGAAGTTGGATGTACAGGCGGAAACGCTTGTGTCTTTTTGTTGATTTTGATACTTTAATTGAAGTATTATTACTTCAAAGGATCTTCTTGTTGTCTTCATGATGGTTTAGTTTATATGGATTCAGTATTTCCTGGAAGATCATCAGGTTGGGTTGGACTAATAAGAAACTTTCATTCACTCAGCACTTAAAATTAACCCAATTATTCAATTCAATTTGTTGGAGAAAAAGATATCAAAGCTCTTCACAATCTCTAGATGGTTCTTGAGTCGTCAAGTCGTGTTCTTTTGTCAACTGAAATGGTTGTTGCACATAAGGAGACGAAAACAGATTAATTTGAAGATGTTCATCAGCATGATAGAAGGATGGAAAGGAGTTAGTTGCTGTGAGGTTTGTGTTTGACCGACGTGCTCATTGCTCAGTTTGACCTCAGAAACGAAAGAAAAGTAAAGTTTCCAAAGTGTTTCCTAAAAAGGTTCCTACGATTGAAACAGGCCAGAATATTTGTGTGATTGCACACTGAATTTCGTGTTGAGTATCTAAACTCTGCCACGAAATGACCGTGTTGTTCCTCGTGTTGCTGCTGATGTTCTGGTGAGAAAAAGGCTCTTTGCCGTTTTCTGTTTTTGCAGAACAGCAGCAGCTCGCAGCCTCTGATTTTTTTGTGGGATTTATTTCCACGTCTGCTCTCGGTTCTCCCGCTGCTGCAGGAGTCGGATAGTTAGGGAATCGATCAAGGTGTATTTTAGAAGGATAGCCTGTTCTCTCAACAGGGATCTAAATTTTAAAAGGCTTCTTTTTAAGTGGAGGACGAGGCGTGATCCCTCTCTGTGAAAAGGCGTCACTCTCTAAGTCTCTATCATTACCTGCTGACAGCCGGTCTTAGCTCGGGTCAGATCTCAAAGTCAATCTGTCCTCGTTTCCACTCCGAGAACAGAGAGAAAGAGAAAGAGAGAGATGGAGGGTGAACTTGTCTTTTCACAAAGAAAAGGGAGGGAATGGGAAAGAGAGCTTTGTAGGCAGAGAAAGAGGAAAACAGAGAAACGCTTGGCACAAGGGACGAAGAGAGCGATTCGTCTTTTCTCAGAGAAAGAGAAATGGGAACGAGTGATTTGTAGCCAGAAAGGAAAGAACAGAGGATAAAATGCTCATTTTCTCAAGGAGAGACAAGAAAAGAGGAAGATGTTTCACTTGTCTTTGTAAGAAACGAGAGGAAGAAGAATGACAAAAAGGAAAGTACAGAAGAGGAAATACTGTTGCAAAGAAAGAGGGATCAGAAAATTCATAAAGAGGTGGAGGAAAGAGAGAAATAATGTTCTGCTCTTGTCAAAAAGAAATAAAGGAAAATGGATGTGGGAAAATAAAGTTATTGTTTTACAGAGAAGCCGAGAAAAAAGTAAAGACTTCTCTTTTGAAATAAAGAGATTTTTCATCTTCATTAGAAAATTGAATAGAAATTTGATTTAATCTCAGAAGGACGAGATGAAGAAGAGAGAGATGTGGGTCCCTCGTCTTTGTTCCGATGAGAGGAGACGTCCTGATTTACAGAGCAAAATAGGACAAATGACAGGAAATATTCATTATTTTTTCACAATAAAAGCAGCAGAACGTATCAACCATCAGTCCGGGAAGAAATGGCTTCGTCTCGTTCTTCGTTCAGGACAACAGTCAAAGTTTCTAATGTCTGATAATCAGAGTTCAGTATTCTGTTAACACACATTAACACGTGTTGTGTGTGTCCTTCGTGTGAAGAGGTGGACAGGAAGTGGGATTTTTATAATGTCGTCATTGAGCCTCTCGTCTGATGATCAGGTTGTTTGAAAAGAGAGAAATGAAGAAGTCAGAAAGACTAATTAGATTTCCTCACGTGTCGACTCGAGACCTGACCAGGACTCGAGTCCTGCCGTGTCCAAATTATGTCCAGTCGGACAGGTCTGTTGTTGTCTGTGTGTTTATATGGATATTTCTTTATTTGTAATTTCCTGTCATGTCCCAGAAGTTGCCTGTAGTTTTTTTACTAATTCAAGGAAAAATACAGACAGAGTTCAGTCATTAAACCTCCAGTTACTTTCTAGTGTAACACAGACCCAAAGTACCAGAAGTGAAAGTACTTGTTATTCTAATATGATCCATTCTGCATGACGATTATTATTATGATTACTGATGCATTAATGTGACACATGCTACAGCTGGTAACGGTGGAGTTCATTATAATCCTTTTAAATACTGATCTGTGTAATACATCAAACTAATTGATTATAATTTGTATTATCAATCAGAATCTGCAAAGTTAAATTTAGTGGTGTAAAAAGTAGAATGTAGAAAGCAGCATAAAATGGAAATACTCAAAGTACTTGTAAAGTACAGTAGCTGAGTAAATACACTTACTTGGATTCAAATTTTTAAACATCTATTGTCAAGAAAAGAGAAAGAAAATTCACTAGTTTTTCACCAAAAGCGAAGCAGAAATCTTATCAATTAAAAATGTGAAAATGAGAAAACCTGATCGAAGAGGATTCATCTGTCCTTCTAACAAAAAGAAGAGATTTTCCTCCCTGGTTCTCAGGGACAGACGAGGGAGTCAAAGGAGGACACGAGGGAAAGTCAACAACACAAAACAGAGAAACTCACTTCTTTAAAGAGACGAGGAGAAAAACAATCAGGAGGAAACACAAAAATAATGTTTCGGTTGTTCAGAGCAAAGCACAGAGGACAAGAGACGTTTGGACATGGAGAGAAAAGAGACGGAGAAGACGACAGGAGAGAGGAAGAGACAGACAGGATGTTTTTGGAGAGAGAGAGACGATCGAGAGACATTCAAATGCAATTGGATATAAAAGAGAGCGAGAGCGAGCGAGAGACGAGCACAGAAGTGAAAGCTCGGTGGATTTAAGCCTGCAGGCGTTTTAGCAGAGCTCGTCTCTCTGGACTAACTCTGTCTTTAATGAATCCACACACACACTGAAAGGCATTTTTTATCTGTCTGCAGACAAAACACACACACACACACCTGTGAAACTATCCACACAGGTACGTTAGTAAAACACACACCAAAAAAATAAGCCTTGTGGGATGAACGAGAAACATGGACAACCTCAATGACATGAGACACACACACACACACACACACAGAGACACACACACTCACTCACACACAGACACACACACACACACTCACTCACACACTGTAGAAAACAAAGTGACGTCACTGCTGACTTTTCTGTGACTTTCCTACAATTTGAAAACAAAAAAAAAAGGTGTTTGTCAGAGTTAATTCTTTTCACCAAATGTTCTCTGTTAAAGTAGGAGCTCCTCCATCTTTAAGGTTTAATTACCTCTCGGGTTTTATTTTTTCTAATTTATGCTGTCATTTCTAATCTGTCACCAAGTTCATCGCTGAGATCTGATAAAAAGGCGACGTCAGGAAAACGACGTGAGTCGGGTCAGAAACACGATCTGTCAGATCACGTTAATGGAAATATAAATACATGCAGAACAGATGAGAGCGTGATTAGACCGGAGGTGATCTGACCCCGACTGATCACATCTGAGCAGGCGTGACTGACAGCTGAACGGTCTGAACACGGTCTGAAGAAGAAGAGTTGAAAGGTCACCTAACTCCACCTCTTCCTGTTTTCGCCTCAGCAGACTCGAGGGGCCGGACCAGGGTCATGTGATTAACAGAGATAACCAAACAAGTGCTAACAGGCTAATCCACGCTGATCACCTCGTTACGGTATAAGTAACATTAGTCCAGTTAGCAAGACAAAAAGAAGCCAAATGAGATGCTTCCAAACCCAATAACAGCTAAAAATCGGTGAATCACGTTTGTGTTGTTTACGTCTGCAGGTTCACGTTTTCTGAGGCTCCGGATGTGAAGCCTGGAAAACTTTGGGAAAATAAATAAATGAGGTCCCATCCATCCGCTAACCTTCTACATATCATTGCCTTCACCTGCCACCATTTATCACGTGACAGTGAGTCGTTCCCACGTTGCTTCCTTTGACCTGAGATGTTTGTTTTCAGGTCAGCGAAGGCAGAATTAAAATATCGCCAATATTTACTGCAGGATATTAATTCCAGGTGTTGATGCCCGTGTTAGTTAGTGTTAAGGCCCATGATCACAGGTTGATATCCAGATAATGAGGAGACAATGAATGATAATAAACCAACGACTGGGTCTCAAATATCTTGATATGGAAGTGGGCGGATTCTCAAACTGTTCTGCAGTGCACCAGCAGAGGGCGGCAGAGCGGCGATACACACCTTCACTCTCACATAGCAGAAGATCTTCGTCCGTCCGTCTCCTGGAAGACAGAGAGGACGTTTCTGTAACATCATTTCACAGCTGTAAATTACCTGCACGTTAATGTGACACACACACGCACACACACACACTGGCTCGGGGTAAACGAGGTAAGGTAGACGAGACTAAAGAGGAAATCCAGCCGATTAGGGAGAACAATGCAAGAAATGAGAAGCATGGAAAAAGGAAAAGGAAGAGCGATAAACACAAAGACAACAGCCACAGTGTGACATTGAGTGAAAGAGAGAAAGAGAAAGTGACGGAGGAAGTGCAGAGAAAAAAGTGAGGTGGAGAAGCTTTAAAAGGGAATAGAGCTCCTTTAATCTACTGGTCTCTCTCCTGCAGCCTCGGGCGAGCCTCCAGCACTCCCTCTCTCCCTCTCTCTCTCCCTCTCTCTCCTCCTCTCCTCTCCTTCATTAGCGGGCGATCAGAGAGAGGGTGATTTAATGGAGGAGTAAGAGGAGAGGGTTAACGTATAAAGCTCACCTGCAGGACGGAGGGAGGAGGACGGAGGGAGGGAGGGGAGGGAGGGACAGAGGGAGGGAGGGAGGGAGGGAGGAGGATGGAGGGATGGAGGGAGGAGAACAGAGGGAGGGAGGGAGGAGGAAGGAGGGAGGAGGACAGAGGGAGGGAGGGAGGGAGGAGAGAGGGAGGGAGGGAGGAGGATGGAGGGAGGAGGACAGAGGGAGGGAGGAGGGAAGGAGGGAGGGAGGAGGACAGAGGGATGGAGGGAGGAGGACGGAGGGAGGGAGGGAGGGAGGGAGGGAGGGAGGGAGGAGGAGAGAGGGAGGAAGGGAGGGAGGAGGACAGAGGGAGCGAGGGAGGAGGACAGAGGGAGGGAGGAGGGAAGGAGGGAGGGAGGAGGAGAGAGGGAGGAAGGGAGGAGGATGGAGGGAGGGAGGAGGACAGAGGGAGGGAGGGAGGAGGATGGAGGGAGGGAGGAGGACAGAGGGAGGGAGGAGGACAGACGAACAGGACAGAGTCCGCTCTCGAGACGTTCAGGATCTCGGCCTCGTTTCCGTCTCTGCTCTCCGATAAGTCCAGTTAGCAGCGTTACTTCCTTCTGTGGCTTCTGAGCGACTGCAGAGAATCTGTTCTCCATAAAATTATTTTTCTTTATCTACAAGTGCATGTGATGCTTATTTTCCACATCGTGTCTTTACCATGTACTGAAACAACCGTGCACCAATATTAGCTTCTGATATAATTCAGTTTGAAGAGACTTTGCCTTCGCACTCAGAGAAGCCTGAGAACTAAAACGTTTTCAATGCAACATATTGATGACATAACGTAAACTATCAGCCGAATCTGCAGCTGCTCTCGAACACGGTGGAGACGTCAGCAGCTACAGAGCCTCATGTTTCCTTCAGGAGCTGGAGGAGAACAAACACAGAGCTGAGAGAGCGAGAACGTTGGACTGAGATTCATCAGGTGACTCGAACGTGACGTCAAACGAAGGATCGTGTTGTAACTGCCGGATGTGGAAACAACTGTTTATTCAATATATGACCTGAAAGCTCCGCCTCCAACCCAGCATCCACCTGTGGGCTCCTGTCCTCCAGGTGTCACTATCCCCCGAACTCCTTGTTGTGCTGAGCTGAGCGTTTTCTTTGTTTCTTGTTGTAATTTCAAGTTAAGCAAACGAAGCATCTTTCAGACAGATTGATGTTGTTTTCTTTTCAAACGACCGTTTTCAAACGTCTCGTAGCAACGTGAGATAAATACGTCGTACAGAAGTAGAAAAGTGAGTATCTGTAAAAGTTTAGTGTCGTACTTGAGAAACATCACTGAACTGAAAGATTTAAGTCTGTGTAAGTCAGCGTTGATTCTGTTGCCCCATAGTTACTGAATGTAAATGTCTCTGTCCTCCTGAACATCAGCTGACAGAGAGGTTTCATGTGTGAGACAGTGTGTTTCCTGAACGCAGCACAGTGTGGAGTTATAAAACCCTGTGTGTGTGTGTGTGTGTGTGTGTGTGTGTGTGTGTGTGTCCTCTTACGTTGGACATGCTGATACACTGAGCTGCTCTCTGAGGACCTGCAGTCATCTGAACAGGCAGCACTGTGTGTGTGTGTGTGTGTGTGTGTGTGTGCGCATTCATTGTGTCGTTATTTACTCTGCCGTACAAACAAAGCAAGGTCACATTCAAGGTGACGTGATCTCACCATCTCTGCCTTAACATGCAAACAAGTTATTTTCCCTCCATCTCTCTCTCTCTCTCTCTCTCTCTCTCTCTCTCTCTCTCTCAGTCTGTCTCTCTCTGTCTCTCTCTCTCTCCGTCTCTCTCTCTTTCTCTCTCAGTCTGTCTCTCTCTCTCTGTCTCTCTCTCTCTGTCTCTCTCAGTCTCTCTCTCTGTCTCTCTCTCTCTCTCTCTCTCTCTCTCTCTCTCTCTCTCTCTCTCTCTCTCTCTCTCTCTCTCTCTCTCTGTGTCTCTCTCTCTCTCTCTCAGTCTCTCTCTCTCTCTCTCTCTCTCTCTCTCTCTCTCTCTCTCTCTCTCTCTCTCTCTCTCTCTCTCTCTCTCTCTCTCTCTCTCTCTCTCTCTCTCTCTCTCTCTCTCTCTCTCTCTCTCTCTCTCTCTCTCTCTCTCTCTCTCTCTCTCTCTCTCTCTCTCTCTCTCTCTCTCTCTCTCTCTCTCTCTCTCTCTCTCTCTCAATAGGCAAACAGAGAGCGAGCGAGCGCCGGCCTCCCGACCAAAGTCAATTACAGCAGCCCTGGGGATGTCGTCTTAAACAATGCTATTAGTTTCTAATAGTTTTTAATTACTGGCCTTCTTTCTATATAAATCACCCCGACTTTCTCTCTCTTTCTTCTCTGTCGTGGAAAAACCTATTTGTGTCCGTAATTAAATGGAGGAGAGGGATATGAATTTAGTGGTCTTCGCTTCTCGTCTCTGACTGTTTCTGTTTGAGCGGCTCCTGATTAATGCCAATACATATTGCTTGAGATAACCATTTAGTGGTTAATTTAGCCAAATTTATTGCCTGCGTGCCGTCGCAGGGCGGAGCAGGCGTGGGGGTGGGGGAGGGGGGTCGCCACCTCCCGGGGCCACGGGGCGCTGACGCAGTGACACAGCACTATCTGGTGGAGAGGGGCGGGTACTGCGGCTCTTTCAGGTGTTGTAATCATCCTTTACTGAAGTGAAATAAGCAAAAACACAATGAACAAAAGATGAAAGACTCGTGTTCTCATCGGCGTTCTCCAGTATCCAAAGTGAAGAAAGTATGAAGAGTCGAATTTGGTGAATGGTCGAAAACTAGTATCTCGGTTTTGGGTTTTTTTAATTGTTGTTGGTTGAGTTGAAGAGAAAAAGAAATATATAAATAAAGAAGCAAAGAACTGATGAAAATCGAAGGAAAACAGGATGGAGAAGTGTTCAATATGAAATCAATGAGACATCATCGAATATAATCATATGAATAAACGGACAAAATATATCATCTAGTATGAAACTGAGAAATTTGTCTGTCTGGAGTTTTGAAATGTTATTTCATCCAGCTTCTCTTCACAATAACAGTTTGCAGGTATTTTTTTCCAGCAGCGTTTATTTCTAAATGGTTCTTTTTTCAAAGTCTGTTTTTATGTCGAAATGTCATTTTTCTTCATAATGTCGGTCTTTATCAAAAAGTCTTTATCAATCAAGACAAACTCAGCAGAGCCAGTGAGACAGGAAGACATTCAGGACGACGCGAGATAACGTGAGACAACGAAGCAACAGAAAGCTGGTGAAACTCTTAAATGGATGTATTTGTCTGATGTAGGTTACCTGCGATCGATACCAGAGTCTCAGCGTCGACTGAACACGATGTTGATTGGCTGAATACGTTTCTTACTACTGATCGATTTGGATAAAACAAAATGACGCAGCTGCCAAACAGAGCGCAGTGAACGTGAACAAGATGTCTGACTGAATCGTGAGTTGAACTGATGATTCAGTGATGTTAGCATGTGCAGTTCTACAAAGCTTGACTAACTGAGGGGACTTTGGTAACGTTTGTTCTCACTGTGTTCGGACAGAACGTGTTGTAGAGGACGATTCCACAAAACATCAATGCAAAGATGTCACGAATTCACAATAAACGTGAATTCAAAAATGTTTCAAGTTGAGCAAGAAAATCTGCGAATCCTGGAGCTTTACAAACAGGAAGTAAACAAATTGCAAAACAGCGCCACCACTTCTCATTCATCACTGTGGACGTGTCAATGCTCAGAAACTACCTAGTATCACGGCAGTTATTAAAATAGTCTGGAAGTTGAATCTGTGAGATTTGTGTACGTGGGCAGAAATTTATGACCCTGACCTTCAAATAAATGTGATGCAGACGTGAAACATAGTCGAGCTCAAAATCAAATAGATTCATGCACATATACTGAAACACTTCAGATTAAATTTCGTGGCTATTTCCCCACTGTGGGACGAATAAAGGTTTATCTTATCTTATCTAAGTCACAAACTGCCATGACACCATGTTGGAAACTAAAAAGTGGCTCCTTCATTAACACATTGTGTAAATGAACAACCTGAACTTTCTCCATCATGTGAGGCTGAATGAGATCAGTCAGAGGTTGTGTTTGCTGTTTACAAACGAGAGGCAACAATTCACTTTGTTTTCTCTCTAAACTAACAGTAACACTTCTTCAGGTATGCTAACGTGCTAACGTGCTAACACGCTAACGGTTAACATGGTGGTGCATGCTGGGATACACATCATATCATGGTATGAGTGTGTTGTCTCAGGCCTTTCAGACACACACACAGACATAAACAGACACCTGCACACACACACACACACACACACACACACTGGCAGTGTGTGTTGGTCTGATTAATGACGGCAGCAGCAGAGCAGCTCTCAGCCAGCTGTCACATGACATCTGATGACTGCCCCCCCCACCCCCCTCTCTCTCTCTTGCTCGTCCTCTGTCCAACTCGTCCCTCCTTCATCCTTTTTTCCTCTTTTCTCTCTCATGATGAACAAGCTGCTCGGTCAGTGTGATGTTCAGAATATCAGACAAAATCCACCACGATATAACAAACCTCCTCTCTCTGTCTCTGTCTGTCTCTGCCTGTCTCTCTCTCTGTCTCTCTGTGTCTCTGTCTCTGTCTCTCTCTCTTTCTCTCTGTCTGTCTGTCTGTCTCTCTCTCTGTGTCTCTCTCTCTGTCTCTCTCTCTGTCTCTCTCTCTCTGTGTCTCTCTGTCTCTCTCTCTCTGTCTCTCTGTGTCTCTCTCTCTCTCTCTCTCTCTCTCTCTCTGTCTCTCTCTCTCTCTCTCTCTCTCTCTCTCTCTCTCTCTCTCTCTCTCTCTCTCTCTCTCTCTCTCTCTCTCTCTCTCTCTCTCTCTCTCTCTCTCTCTCTCTCTCTGTCTCTCTCTCTCTCTGTCCTCTCTCTCTCTCTATCTGTCTGTCTCTCTCTCTCAGTGATGAATAAGGGTCAGTGTGTGACCAAGTACTACCGGTGGATCCAGAAGAACGGCGGTTACATCTGGATCCAGTCGAGCGCCACCATCGCTATCAACGCCAAGAACGCCAGCGAGAAGAACATCATCTGGGTCAACTACGTCCTCAGGTCAGAGGTCGACTTGGCTCGGTCATCGAGGCGGCGACAGTTTGACTTGCACATAAATACAAGAATGAATTAACGCACATGTCCAGTTAATTCATTAGTTAAAATAATGTCGACCTATGTTGGATTTCCCATGTGCATCATTTTATCGTGAATATCAGCTTTTGTTTGGGATTTTATAGTCACCAGGTGAAACAGGACCATCTTTCTGTTTCTTCACAGTAACCCAGAGTATAAAGACACGCCCATGGACATCGCCCAGCTGCCCAACCTGCCCGAGAAAACCTCCGAGTCCTCGGAAACCTCCGACTCTGAGTCCGAGTCCAAAGAAAACTCTGGTAGGTGGAACAGGAAGGAAGGAAGGATGCAAAAACATATCATTGAGAAATATGTTTTAGAAAGCAAAGGATGGAGGGGAGACAAAGACAGATGGAGAAAGGAGTAAATAACAGAGAATGAAAAGACAGAACTAAAGCAAAGTATGAAAATATGAATCACAAGCAGAATATCATGTAATTTTTACTGCATTTTTAAATGATATTAGAATTTAAAAGGTTCCAACATTCTTATAAAACCTCAATGATTCCTCACAAACACCTCTTCAAGTGTTTCAGTATAATAAGAGATACAGCCTGAATAAAAGAAGCCAGAGATATTTTATCGGTTGGTGCCAGCGTGTCGTCGGTGCCAGGCTGGATGTGATGAACGCCAACAGCTGCAGGGACTCGCTGGCAGCTCCGCAAACTGACACACAACCACATAAAACACAGCATAACTCCACAGAACGCCACAAAACACCTCCAAACTTCACACGACAACACAAAACGCAGCACAAAGCCGCAGCGAACATCCTCCAACAGATTCACCCAAACAACACACACGGCAACAAAATCCCACGTTTAACAGCAGAACGTCAAAACCTGCTGCCGCTCCTCGACATTTTGTCTGTGAAGACGCAGGTGATGCCAACTGTGCTGCCAGTTTGGCGACTTGAACGACCCCTTTAGCAACTCTTTTTTTTTTAAAAACAAACAAATGGAGCAACTTTTTGGGCAGATTTTCACTGTTCTGTCTCGAAGAGAGTCGCCAATATTTCTCCCATATTATATAAAGTGACATAAATCAAGTGTTTCAGTTCGAGCTCATTAATTCAGCTATTATCATGCAGCACAACAAGCTCTGACACAAATCATGTTTTTAAGTTACAGTTTTTGAGCTGTTTACTAGATTAGTTTTACATTTCACAGAAACAGAAGAACTAACACGAGAGGGACCTAATGTGAGCTTCGTACAGAGGAATAAATTAGACCGTAAAAACACTGACATCTGAATTCAGGTCCAGAAACACAAATCAAGGATTAACTTAACATTTCAAGCAGCCAATTCTGAGGAAGACAAAGCTCACACGCTGCCAGCGTAGTTGAATTTAAACCAATACATGGCCTCCACCTTGAGCATAATATTATCAAGTCCTGCAGCCTGTGTTGGCATGATGAGAATCAGTGCCAGCTGTTTCTCTTGCTGGAGGAGACGGATTCTGGCACGCCGTCGGCCGTAAACCGATGCCAGCTGCTGCGGGAGGCGTTCGGCTTCAGCCGGGCTCCAACAGGCCCGAGGTGCTCAGGCTCAACATATTCTAAAATGAGACATCTGACCTTTGACCTTTGTTCTGTTAGGATGCAGTTTGCACAGAGCTGGAGAGGACGTGAAGGTGCCAAAAACAAAGAGGCATTGTCTCTTTGGGTTTTTTGTGCAATACAACATAATATCAGTGACATTAACATAGAAACTGACATAACGTGACAGTAACATCACAAAAATTACACAAGTTTTGACTCAGTCCCACAAACACCTTCCTGCTGCCCCAAATAATCACTAGAGACCAAATGTGGATTCATCCGCCGCCGAAAATAGTCCCCAACACATGAGCTGTTTCCTCCTGTTTGTTTCATAAAAACTACAGTGAGCAGCTGTTTGAGGAAACTAATGAACCTTTTTTAAACTATATTTTTGTGTGTTTCACGTCTTCAGTTGGAACCAGTGGGTGATACAGACTAATGTGTTCATGAACATGTGCATTCACCTTTAAATTGCAGAGTGGAATATGTGAGTGTGGGAAAAGAGGATGATTTTTCTTCTGCACTGTTTTCAGCTACCTTCCCTGTCAGTTATGTTTTAATGGCCACAGAAAACGGGTCTTTGTCCCATAAAGTGAAACAGGAAAGTCAAATCAAAGCAGCAGAAGATGAAATTTTCTGACTTTCAGTCTGGGTCAAATTCCAAAAACACCCATAATGCAACTTTATAACATCCGTTAGAGCCCCCCTGTCTGGTATCTTCCTCCATCTTGATGAAGTTTTGTGAACTGTGGAAACACCAGGACCAGTAAAGGAAATAACTCCAGGACTTTATGGTTTTATACCAACAAATCCTGGTGTAGTATTTTATAAGTGCTGTCAATAATCCAAACCAAACCCTCCCTGTGAGTCACTAAAAACCTCAGGTCCATTTTTGATTCCAGCCTGAGAATAAATCTGTTTTGCTTGGAAAGCTCACTTAACGGAGATACGAGGTTTTCCCCAGACAAAGCAATTGAGTCGACATTTCAGGTGCCACGAGGGAGTCCGAGCGCTGCCAGCTGGGCAGCCGCTGGCCTCAGTGTGTGCTGGCAGGGTTTGAAGTGTGTGTGTGTTGTGTGTGTAATGGGCTGGACAGAGCCAACATGCCTGAACAGCAGCAGCTACAGACACTCAACACACATCAGTGCATCCACAACACAACGCAACACATGGAAATCCTGTCGGGAAAATAAAAGGATCAACACCTGGGATTCACCGCACGAGAATTCAAACACGCCGACTGAATCCTGAATATCTTAGTCAGGTGGAGACAGGTTTGAAGGAACAGCCTGTTGCCTTTGTTTTCATGCCACAATTATTTTTTTTCTTTCTACTTTAATACTTTGAACTGTTTTTTAAGATGAAAAATCCAAACAGCTGTCGGATGAAATTTTGTACTAACAATTATGTTTGCAAGAGGATAAACCCTGACAGTTCTGATGATCTCCTGTTTGTTCCTGGAGACTCAGGAATGAGGAATCTTCACTTGTACGAAAGAAATAGTCACAGGTCAAATTTCATCAAACTGCCTGATGACATTCCTGCTCCCCAGAGGATGAATCCTCCAGATGAAAATAACTCCATTATCTTTCTTCTAGCGCCATCCTCGGGACAAGCTTTTTTCAGCTAAATCTACTGAATGTTCTTGTTATTTTGATGATTGAATGGTTATGCTCGTGTCAGCGTGCTAACATGATCGCAGTAACAATACTAACATGCGTCTTTAGCAGGTATAATGTTAATCATGTTCCCATCTTAGTTTTTTGTGTAGCAGGCTAACATTTGCGTATTAGCACTAAACATAAAGTACAGCCAAGGCTGATGGGAATGTCTTAGATTTGCAAGTATTCAGTCATAAAACAAGGCACTTGAAATGTTGATGGTGGTCGATGAAAGTCAAGATCACCAATGTCATTACAATCCATCCTGAGGAGAACGAAGGGGGAACATGAATGACAGTTAGATTCCTGGGTTTTTTAACCAACTTACCTCTTTTCTCCACAGACAATGAGAACGCAAAGTCTGAGGGGAAGCCGGGTCACCAATCAGAACGCAGCGAGGACCCGGAGACGGACAGTAAGCGTCAGCAGCAGCCCGGCCAACCACACTGCTCCTCCGAACAGGAAATGAAGCGTCAGGAAGAAGGAGATAGCTCGAGCAACCCTGAGAGCCAGGACAGTGATGACAGCCTGGAACCTTCTGATGGAGAGGGGGAGGAACAGGAGGAAGCAGCGGGGGGAGGTGGTGGAGGAGGAGGAGGAGGGGGTGGAGGTGGAGGAGGAAGGCTGGGGAGGTTAGCAGGACTGGGAGGATTAGGGGGACTGGGCGCCATTGGAGGACTGGGTAATCTGGGTGGACTTCATATTAAAGTAGAGCACTATGGAGAAGGCGAAGAAGTACAGTTGCACAACTCGCAAACTTCTTCATCAGAGGAGGAGGAAGAGGAGGAGGATGACGATGATGATGAGGAAGAAGATGGAGGCATGCAAGACTGCGACAGCGTCAATGCCGGAAGCAAAATCCAGAAGAGGCGGAAGAGGAGGAAAGTGCAGAAATGGGACGGATCCCGAAGCAGGAGGCTCCGTCTGTCCTCAACCACGCCCAGCCCTGTTGCCATGGGAGATACCACACCACTAGTTGACCCCTCCCAGGCCACATCCGCCAGCTCCTCCCACCTCCTCACCTCCTCTGGCTCCCCAAACAGTGCAAGTGCGACATCTTCTGTCCTGAAAATCAAAACAGAGATGGCAGAACCGATCAACTTTGACAATGACAGCAGCATCTGGAACTACCCGCCCAACAGAGAAATTTCCAGAAACGAGTCCCCGTACAGCATGACCTCCAAGCCGGCAGCTCCAGGGAGCCATGAGACCTTCCCCTCACCGCAGGGAGGCTCCCTCCAGGTAGCCATTCCTGACTCCGTCCTCACACCTCCAGGAACCGAAGGAGGAGCAGGAGGAGTGAGAAAGACTCCTTACAATGGAAGTTCTGCCCCGTCCTCCGCTTCCAGCGCTGCAAGTTTAGCTCCTCCCTCCAGCGCCTCCTCTGCAGACCCGCTGTCCCCTCCTCTCTCCGCTTCCCCACGGGACAAGCAACAAGGCACTCCTACCACCTCTTCCTCTTCCTCCACTTCCTCATCCTCGTCGTCCTCATCAACCTCTTCCTCCTCACTGCTGTACTCTGGCGATCTCGAGGCGCTACAGCGCCTGCAGGCCGGTAACGTGGTGCTCCCGCTGGTCCACCGAGTCACAGGGACTCTGGCCTCCACCAACACGACGGCTCCACGGGTCTACACCACCGGGACCATCAGGTACGCACCGGCGGATGTCACCCTGGCCATGGCGCAAGGCAACCTGCTCCCCAATGCTGCCATGAACTTTGTCGACAGCTCGGGGTTCGGCCTGGACCCTAAGACGCCCATGGAGATGCTCTACCACCACGTCCACAGGCTCAACATGTCGGCAGCAGCAGCAGCCGGCCCCTTTGTTGGATCTCCGGCTGCCACGGGCACGAACGGGGCCCTGGGAGGCCAGATGCCAACTGCGGCCAATGTTTTCACCACAGCGGAGGGACTCTTCTCGACGCTACCGTTCCCGGTGTACAGCAACGGGATCCACACCACGCAGACAACTCTGGAGAGGAAGGAGGATTAACGCAAAACGTTCAAGACCGTATTACTGTGTTTCTGGAATCAACAACTGTGTCAAAGCAAAAGACTACTCACTAGTAAAAAAAAATGAAAGACTATTTACTTGCTATCTTTTATCAACACAGCACTGTGTTTCCGAGAGGGGAGAAAGGACAGGAAAGGATGACAAATGTACTCTAGCACTTTGAATCTGAGCAACTGAGCTTGTGTAATAGACATGAATGACCCTCAAACATGTCCCCTTTTCTATCTTTTTTCTCTCTCCTCCTCATCCTCTTCTCCTCCTCTCTCAGTCTCTCTCTTTGCTCCTGTTTCTTGCGATCAGCAACGTTTTTCTCTTGAACATATGAACAAAAAACAGACTATTCTTTATTGTAAAGAATTCCTTTTTTGCCTACAGAGAATTCATATTGCCTATGGACTCCGCTGGAGCCTGATGGGGATAATTTTTATTATTTGACTTGTTTCTGTTGCATCTTTATGAAGATGCTGATTGTGTGTATTTAAAGGAGGACGGTACAGGGATTTGTAATGGACAGAAAACTCTACGTGGCACTCCTCCGTATGTATCTTGATGTGATCAAGGCTTGAAAAGAAAGTTTTTAAACCGAGAAGAGGGAGCTCTCTTGCACCCGACAAAGGTCTCAGAGGTAATAATCTTTTGAAAAAAGGTTTTTGAGGACGTTTCTCGATTGAGGGAATAGTTTAGAGAATTAATGCTGTTTTTCTTTCATTTCTTCCTTTTTTTTATAAAATATTCTAGCTCAGATTTAACTTACGAATCAAGCATTAAGAAGAAAAACAAAAAAGCAATTTCAGCCGGGTAATGACCTGTGAATTATCGAATGTTACTACTTCCTCTTTTATCCCAGGAGTTTACCTACAGGTCTCGCACCAAACATAACCTCCTCTGCATCTCTTCCCATCTCAACCTGTCGTTCTCTCTCTTACCTGTCACTCTGTCTACCTGATCTTTAATCTCTCCGTCTACATTTCTACCTGTCGATCTGCAGATTCATGGTGCTACCGACCGTCCAGTAACCCTGATTCAGCTGGCTGATGTGGGTGCTGTAAACGAACCCACAGCTCGTTGAGAGACTGATCGTGTTTTTCGTTTTGGAGGAGGAACAATTTTAACATTTGGCTTTTTTTCTCATCTGACCTTCAGGAAAGTCAGAAACACAGCAAGAACCTTAGAACCTCTAAATCAGCAACATCTCCATGTTTCACATCATGTCCCTCCTTTGTTTGTCCAAGAAAACACACTCAATCTGATTGGGCCACGAGGGACAGCTCCGCATGGCAACGTGGAGTTGATTGGTTGAATTTTAGGCTACGTAGCATTGCTTTTATTTTTTTCTATTTTCTAACTTAATCACTTTTAATGCTCAGTGGGACTGAGGCTAATACACTAGTGTCACTAACTTGAAAAATGAATGTTGAAAACCTCGACCGGCTCCTGTTTGATCACTGTTTTATTTTGTACTACTTTCTTTGCCCTTGTGTTTTTCCTCCTCCTCCTCGTCTTCTTCTTTTTCCTAAACCAGAATCACCTCCACAAGATTTTCCTAAACAATCCGCTCTCTTCCATCTCATCACCGGACCCTGTGATAAAAAACCACATATCAACAAGGAGATTGTAATAAAGACATGCATTTTCAATCAATCAGTCTATCAAACAATCAATCCAATAACTACAAAAAAAAAGAATATGAATTTTTTGAGGAAGAGAAAAAAATCACATTCCTTTAAACAATGTCGTCTTTGTCGTTGTTTTGTGTTTTTCTTCCCCAGCCTCCGTTGCCAAAAAAAGAAATGTTAATCTCACAAGTTTGGTGTTTTTAAAAGCACTGTGATTCTCGTTCATTTGTAATTTTTTTTTCTTCTACTTTTTTGGTAAAAAGAGAAAAAAAGATGAGATCAAGTAATAATTAAAACGGTAAAAAAAAAAAAACTGTCATGACATCCATCTTTTTAAAGTTGACAGCCCCGTCTTTACCATCCTGTCATCCTTATTACCCAGTGTGATTAAGCCGTAAAAACGTGTTACCGATGTGTTTAGTGTCACTGGCTGTCAAAGTCTTTCATGGCGACTTCTCTCTCTGTGTGTGTTGACTATATGCAGTATATACTGAGCTACTGTAGCTGTTTTTGTCCTTTGTCTTCTCTGTGCTCTCTCTAGTGTGGGGGAGGGGCGATGGGCGGGGCTTATGGGGAGATGGGTGGAGTCTCTTGGGATGATTGACATCCCAGAAATCCTCTCTCTCTTGCCTCGTCTCTCTCTGTCTCCCTCTATCTGCAGTCTTAGTGAAACCAGTGGAGGTTTGTGGAATTTCGTGTTCGGTGGCCTTTGCAAAAAACAAAAAAAAATTTGTAGAGTCCACCTTTTTTTTCGCTGCTTCCTTTTTGTCTTTGTAAAACCTCTTTTTGTTTGTTTTTCTAATCCTTCTCTCTCTTTCTCTCTCTGCTATTGCTTTTTGCTGTTGTGTAGTCTTATACAAACCTCTTTATCTTGCTGTCCTTTCTCTCAGAGATGAAAAGATTCTTTAACTAGCTCAAAGGTTTATGGAGCCATGTTTTTGCCACTAAGGAATTCTGGGAATCGCAGTTTCCAGCTCTTGCATACAAAGTATTGAGTAACTAATAAATATTTACACTATATAGAATTAAATTATGATGAGGAAAAGCCTAAAGTAGCATTTTAGATGTAGTCCTGGAAAAACCACACAAGCCTCAGTTGTGAAACATTTCCCAGAGTCCCTTGGGGCTTCTTCTGTGCATTGGGTGTATTTCATTGGTTCCCACCGAACTTGTTGACTTCCTGCGCAAACTTCTCTCACGGGACAAACAAAGTTACACAAGTGGTCGAAGGGGGGAGAAAAAAAATCACAGTACTATTTCAGGACACGTAATAAAAAACGGTTTTAAAGATTTCTAAAGAAATTAAAAGAAGAAAAAAATATTTCGCACTATAAATCTATTTTTATAGGTGTTTTGGAAAACTGAACTGCATGTTTAGTAAGTTCGTCCGATGCGTTTCACGTGATCGATCCCTCGTTGTTTTGTTTTTATTTTTTCGGTCCAGCGGTTTTTGTGTTTTTTTTTTAAGTCTGTCGAGCCCAAACGGGGACGAGATGGAGGCCTGATGGAAGAATAAAGTCTGTATTGTCAAACCCACCCGGGCCTCTAATCCCCCCTTCACATCAGGAAAAACAATCTGTAGCGTCTGTGCTTTCTGTGAAGAATCAGTGTCTTGTTACTGCGACTAACATGTGAAACAACAACAAAAAAACAAACACAGGTTATGAAATTGAACGATGGATTTATTTATTTTTGTGTTCGATAAGAGGAATGTGATTCGGGCCACTCGACCTGACGGTTGATCGGCGGGTCGTTCGTGGTTGAATGTTAAATTCAGTCACTTCAGGAGCATTTTGTTTCTGCGCTCCTCTGGATTTTAGCGTTTTCTACTTTTGGCGGTTTTGCGTGAAAGCGGGGGGCGGGGCTCAAACGGATGGCACGGCCCCATTTGGTAAAGAAGAGGGGATTTTTGGGGGGAGGGGCACATAACTCAGACGAAACCAGGAAATACACCCACATGTAACAAAAACCAAACAGCCGGTCCAAGCTGTTTCAATGTTTTTTCTGTGTTTTATGTCGAAAAATGAAAACTTTGCTGGTGATTTTAAAAACGTAAAAACCTTAATCACAGCTGCTGTCAAAAATACATAGTGTTTAAGAATTACAAATATTGAAAAATCACTTCATTTACCTGTGAAGAAACTGTGTCTGTGTTTTTAACTATTTCTTGTACAATTATACAGATTCTTTTATGAGGAACTTGGTGCCAAGTAGCTGAAATACGGGAGAGAGGGAATCTCTTATTATCAATGTTAACAGTGTTATAAAATTCTAAATACAAACAAATTAAAATATTAAAAAAGAGAAAACTATGGTACATTTCTATTTTTTGTTTTGATTTTTTTTTTCCTCGCAGAAGAGGGAAAAACACACGACTAACTGATGCTAACTTTGAGTGCCTGGCTTATTTTTTATTATTATTATTATTTTTTCAAAAGACATCTTTTTGAGTTCATTTACCATGAATAATGCTGCAAATCCGAAAATGTACATACTTCATTTTTATAGCAGTTGTTCTTTTATAAGTTTACTAGGTTCTCATCCGTTCAGAGGAACATGTCACATACATGGTTGTCTTTCTGTAACCCGGTTTTGACCATCTTACAGGTGCCATATTCATAATAAAAATTTCTCTCGAATTTGTTACCAGATTGCATCATTTCTTCTGTTTGACACATTCATCTCGCCTCTCGCCTAAATATTACAAATGCTGCCACACCCCCGAAGGTTTTTCTATCTTTCAATCCTGCTTTCTTCTTCTTCTTCTGCTTCTTCTTCTTCTATCCTTTTCTTTCTGCTCCTTTATCTCCTGTTTGTTTTATGTTTCTGCTCATGAAGATGAACAGAGAAAAAGACAGATAGATAGACGATAGACAGATAGATAGATAGATATAGATAGATAGATGGATGGACTTTCAACCTGAGAGGACAAAACAAAATAGTTCGGTAAAGACAGAACAAAGTGTTTCCTGTCAAACATGCATTTTCCCTCTTTCCCTCCGTCTCTCTGACCTTCCTCTCAGCATTTTGTTGGAAAGATCAGAGGAGGCGCTGCAGAGTGAGCGAGGCCCAGAGGCGTTTTAAACAAAGCTCCTGTCCTGCCTGGAAAAACCTTCAGACAGCCAATCAGGTAGGTTTATCTGCAGCAGGTGGAAGCATCACCTGACTCGCTGGTTGCTGGGAAAACATGGTCACCTGCTGTGCTGACAGACGGGAACGTCCTGATCGGCCTCTTCTGTTCGGGTCTGTGCTTCACCTTCGAGTCTCACTGCTGGTGAAATCAATGCTGTTACGGTTTCTTAGTAGATGCAAACAGAAGGTTCATTCATCTTGATATATTAATAAGCGAGAAATGTTTCGATATCGATCGAGTCAAAACCAAACTCGTCAAAATAATTTCTCTACAAACACACAAACATATATAAAACGCTGGCTGGTCAACCTGCTAACTTGGGCTGAACCTGATCCTGCTATTGGCAAGAAGCAAGAGAACACATTTTCCTTCACTAAGTAGCTTCATCCAGAGGTGGTAACTAACAAAGTACATTTACTCAAGTACAATTTTGAAGTAGAACTCAACGCATCCTTGTACCTCGATTGTCAGTGTCTCCCAAAATGACATATATGACCAGCAACACGTGAAGCGGACCATCGTTTGTTCTGTGGAAACGTAGCAACAAACTGTGAAACTATCTGAAGAGGTTCAGGAAAATATCATAATTTCCGTTAAATAAGTTTGATGTAACTTAAGTCGCGTTGTGTACATGACGTTAAATTAAGGACGTTAAAATAAGTCAACGTTGGCTTCGGCCTCGGCTTCGGCTGAAAGTCCAGCTGTGTTTGAACCGTCCATCTACCCGTCCTTCAAATAAAAGTTGACTCGACGGCAGCTGGACTTGATTGTAGATGCTTGAAATCGATGACTGGATGACTGAGAAGACATAGACATTCACAGACATACATCCATCAGTTAACTTTCTCGCTCTTTAAACTACGTCGCCTGACTTCCTCCTTTGCTCCCGTCATCATTACCACGACCGCTAGAGGCCGTCACCTAACAACAAACACAATAAGCTGCTCACACACACGACCTGTGTTTCCGGTATCGTAATGAAGTGAAATCAAACTGGCAACTATTGATTCATGAAGCCTGTATTCATCCATCTTTTCATCCATCTCTCCATTCTAGTATCAGGCCTCCTCGCCTCTCTCACTTTTATTACCTTCCTCTCCTCTTTCCTCTGTATCATCTCTCCTCCTCCTTCATGCAGTAATAAGAGCGGAGAGGTCAGTCCGTCGACCCTCTGAGGCCGAGCAGCCAACTTTAAATATTTCACACTATTTTAAATGAGCGCACATGAATCATAGATCACAGGCAGCGCTGGTGTGTGTGTGTGTGTGTGTGTGTGCGATGAGGTGCTCGAACCTGAAGCTCCTTCTAATAACCTCTGGCTGTCCGTCTCAGTGAGGAGGTCTGATGTGGAATTTAGATCCGACAGCGTCAGTCATTCACCGGAGGCGTAACGAGCGGCCTTTCATCATCGGCCGTGATGGACGGATGATGAAACAAAGCGTTAGAGATGAAAACTCGCCAGTTTTTCATCTGCGCTTTCACAGGGGCTGATCTCCCTAATTCCCAACATGCACCAGAAGTCAAAACATCACAAAAATCTGTACAAGTATTTTGGAGACACGCCATCACGACCGGAGACATGATGTGACGTTTAAGTTCCTGAAGAAAAATCAGTCCTGTAATGTTCCAACAGGGAGACGGACGAACTGAGCAGCTTGAAAGAGAATTTATGTTGAATTAATTATATTTATCTAAGACCAGCGCTCATTCTGTGTTTCATGTTGCATTGTGGGATCATTCCAGTCTTTTACAGCCTGTAGAGAAATAATTCTCAGTCCAGCAGTGATGCAGGATAAATCTGTGAAGAAACAAGATGATTAACGTGATAAGAGTGAGAAAAATATATTTCTTACACACAAAATTCTGATTTAATTTTTTTAAACTTTGTTTTTACTTATGAAATACTGAATAGTCTTGTGTTTCAGCCTCTAGAAATTATTCAACTGAAACAAGTGTCAGAAAAACTGTTCAGAGTTCGCAGGTACACGGGACTTAGATTTCAATAAACCATAAAGCTTCATCACTCTTTAATAGCAGGAGTAATTAAAATTGTGGATCCTAAAAAATAGACCAGATAATATTTAGAATTGTAGATTAAGAAGCGTTTGGGCCTCAGTTTTTATCAGCACAACGTTTCGACCTGCAATGCAAACGTGAACAAAAACAGGCTGAATAAATAGAGAACATTTGCTGTGTAGAAAGAAAACACACAGAGAAGATGTAATACACGTTTAAAACACGTTTTATTTATTTCATTTATTCTTATTTTTACCATTTTTCTTTAAGGGAAAAGTGTGTTGATTGTGCAGAACGTGCATGAGAAATAAATCAGATTGGTTTTAAATCTTCACAGACGGAGACCAATGATTCAAGATGAAATAAGGAAGTGATGTTGTTTTATGTCCGTTTTGTCTCCAGATCTCTGCTGATGGTTCGATCCACTGCTCCACCTGGACTTCACTCATTTCCAGTTCTGATGTTGCAGTGAATAGTCTTGCTGTTTTGCAGATATATGTCAGAACACATGTTGCCAATGTACAAAATATAATAATAGATAAATAAAGCAAAGAATGTTTAAACACATGTTCTTTATGTTTTTTTCTTCTCGTGTCGACAGGCTTCTGCTGGATGTGAACATCTTTCACCTCTTTGACTTCGTACACAAAAACAAACCAAACAATTAGTTCCAGTTGCCGTCGGCTCCCTGCGACCTTTGACCTTCCTCCCACTGGCGGCCGATGGAGGAGGTGAAGCTCCTCCCGTTGACCTCGGTCTTCATGTTTAATGGTTTGTTCCATCGGGGCTGTGAAGTCATCAGCAGTAATCGAGCATCGCGGCGCTAACGAACGTCAGCTGAACGTTGATCCTGTCAGTCATTAGACTCAAAGATCAGAAGAAATCAGTTTTAATGAACATCTCTGCTTTTCATGACACGTCAACATGTTCAGCCTGGAATAACAGACAGAGGCGAGCGAGCCAGTTTACATGAAGTAAAATATTTATGATGTCTTCTTTCAAATTTAATGAAAACATTATTTTCACATGAAACGTGAGGTTTACATGTTGCAGATTAGACGTCATGTGTTCACAGAATAACAGATGCATTTAGGTGAATTTACTATATATGTATATATAAAGGTGGAAAGGTTTTTGGCATCACATGACAAAGTACAACAATTGTGCTGAAACAGTAAAACAAATTACTGTACAAATACAAACGAAATTTAAAAGATGACGTATAAAATGTGATTCTGAACAAACATGTTAGTTTGTGCCAGATTTTTGAATGAAGTTTGATGTGAGAGCTGGTTGAATCCCAGAGTCACTGAAGACAGAAGGTTTTATTTTAGTTTGATTTCTGTTCGAGCTGATTATTCTGAAATGAAGTTCTGTTTAATGAAAGTACCACAAACCAACCGACACACTGAAAACTTGAGGCCTTGTAGTTTTGTTGTACTTATATGTGATCACAGGACTGTTGTCTTCAGGGCCTCGTCACTGAGTCTGGTTTGATCTTTGATTTAGTTTGTTGTGTTTGTTGTTTTAAATGCTGCTCGCTTCCAGTTAACCAGAGACACAGAGACACCGAGTTCTGTGGAGGAAGAATCCGACTCAACAGCAGCTGAGTTCAAACCTGTGCTTGATCGTCTTCACCTGTTTTCTTCTTCACACAGAAAAAAACCCCACTCATGTCATTACAGTTTGTACCAGAGTGGAGCTACAGAGCCATCTAGAGGCTCAACATGGAAACTACAGCTGAGCTCAACTCCATCAACACTGTTTGTGTTTGTGTTGGTTTATTATTATCAAAGAAGCTGCAAAATGAAGATTCAAGTGAAACATGTATCAGTCAAACATCACAACCTCAAAGATGATTAGTTTTACTTTAAGTACATACTGTACTTTCGTATGTCGTACTTTAGTATGTTGTACTTTAGTATGTTGAAGTATAGTGTGTTGTACTTTAGTATGTTGAAGTATAGTATGTTGTACTTTAGTATGTTGAAGTATAGTATTTTGTACTTTAGTATGTTGTACTTTAGTATGTTGAAGTATAGTGTGTTGTACTTTAGTATGTTGAAGTATCGTATGTTGTACTTTAGTATATTGAAGTATAGTATGTTGTACTTTAGTATATTGAAGTATAGCATGATGTACTTTAGTATGTTGAAGTATAGTGTGTTGTACTTTAGTATGTTGAAGTATAGTATATTGAAGTATAGTATGTTGTACTTTAGTATATTGAAGTATAGCATGATGTGTAACGGAGTAGATTTGTGCCTGTTAACTGGCAGAAACAGGTGCGACAGCGCCATCGATTGGCGCAGTGGTTGCTTTGGGTACTGCAGAGAGAGAAGAGGACTTTGTGGTGAGTCGTCCTCTTGCTCCGGGATAATTAATGATTTTCTTTCACGTTCCAGATGTTTATACTTTATGTTTTACTGTGTCGTGTACTCACGGTGACCTGCGCTAACTGTTCGAGCACTTCCTGTGAGTTATTAGACGGTGAACCTGTGTTTAGAGACTTGTTGATGATGCTAATGCTAATGATGCATGATGCTAAACTAGCGTCAGTGTTTCGTCTCCTGTCAGGTTCAGATTGTTCCGAGTCTGTGACGCTGAGAGCTGTGAGGAAACATCCCATAATGATCGGAAGCATAATGATGTGGAAGCAACAGGAGTGTGGAGCTGCATCTCACAGACAGGTGACCTGTCACACGTGTACTTCAATATGTTGTACTTCAGTATGTTGTACTTCAGTATGTTGTACTTCAGTATGTTGTACTTTAGTATGTTGTAGTATAGTATGTTGTACTTTAGTATGTTGTACTTTAGTATGTTGTACTTCAGTGTGTTGTACTTAATATGTTGTACTTTTTTATGTTGTACTTTAGTATGTTGAAGTATAGTATGTTGTACTTTAGTATGTTGTACTTTAGTATGTTGTACTTTAGTATGTTGTACTTTAGTATGTTGTACTTTAGTATGTTGTACTTTAGTATGTTGAAGTATAGTATGTTGTACTTTAGTATGTTGTACTTTAGTATGTTGAAGTATAGTATGTTGTACTTTAGTATGTTGATGTTAGTATGTTGTAGTATGTTGTACTTTAGTATGTTGAAGTATAGTATGTTGTACTTTAGTATGTTGTACTTTGTTGTACTATGTTGTACTTTAGTATGTTGTACTTTAGTATGTTGTACTTTAGTATGTTGTAGTTTAGTATGTTGTAAGTTAGTATGTTGTACTTAGTATGTTGTACTTTAGTATGTTGTAGTTTAGTATGTTGTACTTTAGTATGTTGTACTTTAGTATGTTGTACTTTAGTATGTTGTACTTTTAGTATGTTGAAGTATAGTATGTTGTACTTTAGTATGTTGTACTTTAGTATGTTGTACTTTAGTATGTTGTACTTTAGTATGTTGTACTTTAGTATGTTGTACTTTAGTATGTTGTACTTTAGTATGTTGAAGTATGTTGTACTTTAGTATGTTGTACTTTAGTATGTCGTACTTTAGTATGTTGTACTTTGTTATGTTGATGTTGTATTTAGTATGTTGTACTTTAGTATGTTGAAGTATAGTATGTTGTACTTTAGTATGTTGAAGTTTAGTATGTTGTACTTTAGTATGTTGTACTTTAGTATGTTGAAGTATAGTATGTTGTACTTTAGTATGTTGAAGTATAGTATTTTGTACTTTAGTATGTTGTACTTTAGTATGTTGTACTTTAGTATGTTGAAGTATAGTATGTTGTACTTTAGTATGTTGTACTTTAGTATGTTGTACTTTAGTATGTTGTACTATAGTATGTTGTACTTTAGTATGTTGTACTTTAGTATGTTGTACTTTAGTATGTTGTACTTTAGTATGTTGTACTTTAGTATGTTGTACTTTAGTATGTTGTACTTTAGTATGTTGTACTTTAGTATGTTGTACTTTAGTATGTTGTACTTTAGTATGTCATACTTTAGTATGTTGTACTTTAGTATGTTGTACTTTAGTATGTCGTACTTTAGTATGTTGAAGTATAGTATGTTGTACTTTAGTATGTCGTACTTTAGTATGTTGTACTTTAGTATGTTGTACTTTAGTATGTTGTACTTTAGTATGTTGTACTAGTATGTTGTACTTTAGTATGTTGTACTTTAGTATGTTGTACTTTAGTATGTTGTACTTTAGTATGTTGTACTTTAGTATGTTGTACTTTAGTATGTTGTACTTTAGTATGTTGTACTTTAGTATGTTGTACTTTAGTATGTTGTACTTTAGTATGTTTGTACTTTAGTATGTTGTACTTTAGTATGTTGAACTTTAGTATGTTGTACTTTAGTATGTTGTACTTTAGTATGTTGTACTTTTAGTATGTTGTACTTTAGTATGTTGTACTTTAGTATGTTGTACTTTAGTATGTTGTACTTTAGTATGTTGTACTTTAGTATGTTGTACTTTAGTATGTTGTACTTTTTAGTATGTTGTACTTTAGTATGTTGTAGTTTTAGTATGTTGAAGTTAGTATGTTGTACTTTTAGTATGTTGTACTTTAGTATGTCGTACTTTAGTATGTTGTACTTTAGTATGTTGTACTTTAGTATGTTGTACTTTAGTATGTTGAAGTATAGTATGTTGTACTTTAGTATGTTGTACTTTAGTATGTTGTACTTTAGTATGTTGTACTTTAGTATGTTGTACTTTAGTATGTTGTACTTTAGTATGTTGTACTTTAGTATGTTGTACTTTAGTATGTTGTACTTTAGTATGTTGTACTTTAGTATGTTGTACTTTAGTATGTTGAAGTATAGTATGTTGTACTTTAGTATGTTGAAGTATAGTATGTTGTACTTTATGTTGAAGTATAGTATGTTGTACTTTAGTATGTCGAAGTATAGTATTTTGTACTTTAGTATGTTGTACTTTAGTATGTTGAAGTATAGTATGTTGTACTTTAGTATGTTGTACTTTAGTATGTTGTAGTATGTTGTTTTTAGTATGTTGTACTTTAGTATGTTGTAGTGTTGTACTTAGTATGTATGTTGTACTTTAGTATGTTGTACTTTTGAGTATGTTGTACTTTAGTATGTTGAAGTATAGTATGTTGTACTTTAGTATGTTGTACTTTAGTATGTTGTACTTTAGTATGTTGTATTTAGTATGTTTGAAGTATAGTATGTTGTACTTTAGTATGTTGTACTTTAGTATTTGTACTATGTATGTTGTACTTTAGTATGTTGTACTTTAGTATGTTGTACTTTAGTATGTTGTACTTTAGTATGTTGAAGTATAGTATGTTGTACTTTAGTATGTTGTACTTTAGTATGTTGTACTTTAGTATGTTGTACTTTAGTATGTTGAAGTATAGTATGTTGTACTTTAGTATGTTGTACTTTAGTATGTTGTACTTTAGTATGTTGTACTTTAGTATGTTGTACTTTAGTATGTTGTACTTTAGTATGTTGTACTTTAGTATGTTGTACTTTAGTATGTCGTACTTTAGTATGTTGTACTTTAGTATGTTGTACTTTAGTATGTTGTACTTTAGTATGTTGTACTTTAGTATGTTGTACTTTAGTATGTTGAAGTATAGTATGTTGTACTTTAGTATGTCATACTTTAGTATGTTGTACTTTAGTATGTTGAAGTATAGTATGTTGTACTTTAGTATGTCATACTTTAGTATGTTGTACTTTAGTATGTTGTACTTTAGTATGTTGTACTTTAGTATGTTGTACTTTAGTATGTTGTACTTTAGTATGTTGTACTTTAGTATGTTGTACTTTAGTATGTTGTACTTTAGTATGTTGTACTTTAGTATGTTGTATGTTGAAGTATAGTATGTTGTACTTTAGTATGTTGTACTTTAGTATGTTGTACTTTAGTATGTTGTACTTTAGTATGTTGTACTTTAGTATGTCGTACTTTAGTATGTTGTACTTTAGTATGTTGTACTTTAGTATGTTGTACTTTAGTATGTTGTACTTTAGTATGTCGTACTTTAGTATGTTGTACTTTAGTATGTTGTACTTTAGTATGTTGTACTTTAGTATGTTGAAGTATAGTATGTTGTACTTTAGTATGTTGTACTTTAGTATGTTGTACTTTAGTATGTTGAGTATGTTGTACTTTAGTATGTTGAAATATAGTATGTTGTACTTTAGTATGTTGAAGTATAGTATGTTGTACTTTAGTATGTTGTACTTTAGTATGTTGTACTTTAGTATGTTGAAGTATAGTATGTTGTACTTTAGTATGTTGTACTTTAGTATGTTGTACTTTAGTATGTTGTACTTTAGTATGTTGTACTTTAGTATGTTGTACTTTAGTATGTTGTACTTTAGTATGTCGTACTTTAGTATGTTGTACTTTAGTATGTTGAGTATGTTGTACTTTTTTAGTATGTTGTACTTTAGTATGTTGTACTTTAGTATGTTGTACTTTAGTATGTCGTACTTTAGTATGTTGTACTTTAGTATGTTGTACTTTAGTATGTTGTACTTTAGTATGTCGTACTTTAGTATGTTGTACTTTAGTATGTTGTACTTTAGTATGTTGTACTTTAGTATGTTGTACTTTAGTATGTTGTACTTTAGTATGTTGTACTTTAGTATGTTGTACTTTAGTATGTTGAAGTATAGTATGTTGTACTTTAGTATGTTGTACTTTAGTATGTTGTACTTTAGTATGTTGTACTTTAGTATGTTGTACTTTAGTATGTTGTACTTTAGTATGTTGTACTTTAGTATGTTGTACTTTAGTATGTTGTACTTTAGTATGTTGTACTTATGTTGTATGTTTAGTATGTTGTACTTTAGTATGTTGTACTTTAGTATGTTGTACTTTAGTATGTTGTACTTTAGTATGTTGTACTTTAGTATGTTGTACTTTAGTATGTTGTACTTTAGTATGTCGTACTTTAGTATGTTGTACTTTAGTATGTCGTACTTTAGTATGTTGTACTTTAGTATGTCGTACTTTAGTATGTCGTACTTTAGTATGTTGTACTTTAGTATGTTGTACTTTTAGTATGTTGTACTTTAGTATGTTGTACTTTAGTATGTTGTACTTTAGTATGTTGTACTTTAGTATGTTGTACTTTAGTATGTTGTACTTTAGTATGTTGTACTTTAGTATGTTGTACTTTAGTATGTTGTACTTTAGTATGTTGTACTTTAGTATGTTGTACTTTAGTATGTTGTACTTTAGTATGTTGTACTTTAGTATGTTGAAGTATAGTATGTTGTACTTTAGTATGTTGTACTTTAGTATGTTGTACTTTAGTATGTTGTACTTTAGTATGTTGTACTTTAGTATGTTGAAGTATAGTATGTTGTACTTTAGTATGTTGTACTTTAGTATGTTGTACTACTTTAGTATGTTGTACTTTAGTATGTAGTATAGTATGTTGTAGTATAGTATGTTGTTTTAGTATGTTGTACTTTAGTATGTTGTACTTTAGTATGTTGAAGTTAGTATGTTGTACTTTAGTATGTTGTACTTTAGTATGTTGTACTTTAGTATGTTGTAGTAGTATGTTGTACTTTAGTATGTTGTACTTTAGTATGTTGTATATAGTATGTTGTACTTTAGTATGTCGTACTTTAGTATGTTGTACTTTAGTATGTTGTACTTTAGTATGTCGTACTTTAGTATGTTGTACTTTAGTATGTTGTAGTATTTAGTATGTTGTACTTTAGTATGTCATACTTTAGTATGTCGTACTTTAGTATGTTGTACTTTAGTATGTTGAAGTATAGTATGTTGTACTTTAGTATGTTGTACTTTAGTATGTTGTACTTTAGTATGTTGTACTTTAGTATGTTGTACTTTAGTATGTTGTACTTTAGTATGTTGTACTTTAGTATGTTGTACTTTAGTATGTTGTACTTTAGTATGTCGTACTTTAGTATGTCGTACTTTAGTATGTTGTACTTTAGTTTGTCGTACTTTAGTATGTCGTACTGTAGTATGTTGTACTTTAGTATGTTGTATGTTTAGTATGTTGAAGTAGTAGTATGTTGTACTTTAGTATGTTGTACTTTAGTATGTTGTACTTTAGTATGTTGTACTTTAGTATGTTGTACTTTAGTATGTTGTACTTTAGTATGTTGTACTTTGTTGTAGTATGTTGTACTTTAGTATGTTGAAGTACTTTAGTATGTTGTACTTTAGTATGTTGAAGTATACTTTAGTATGTTGAAGTTTAGTATGTTGTACTTTAGTATGTTGAAGTATAGTATGTTGTACTTTAGTATGTTGTTGTACTTTAGTATGTTGTACTTTAGTATGTTGTACTTTAGTATGTTAGTAGTATGTTGTACTTTAGTATGTATGTACTTTAGTATGTTGTACTTTAGTATGTTGTATTTAGTATGTACTTTAGTATGTTGTACTTTAGTATGTTGTACTTTAGTATGTTGTACTTTAGTATGTTGAATGTTGTATTAGTATTTTATGTTGTACTTTAGTATGTTGTACTTTAGTATGTTGTACTTTAGTATGTTGTACTTTAGTATGTTGTACTATATGTATATAGTATGTTGTACTTTATGTAGTATGTTGTAAGTATAGTATGTTGTACTTTAGTATGTTGTACTTTAGTATGTTGAAGTATAGTATGTTGTACTTTAGTATGTTGAAGTATAGTATGTTGTACTTTAGTATGTTGTACTTTAGTATGTTGAAGTATAGTATGTTTTGTACTTTAGTATGTTGAAGTATAGTATTTTGTACTTTAGTATGTTGTACTTTAGTATGTTGAAGTATACTATGTTGTACTTTAGTATGTTGAAGTATAGTATTTTGTACTTTAGTATGTTGTACTTTAGTATGTTGTACTTTAGTATGTTGTACTTTAGTATGTTGTACTTTAGTATGTTGTACTTTAGTATGTTGAAGTATAGTATGTTGTACTTTAGTATGTTGTACTTTAGTATGTTGTACTTTAGTATGTTGTACTTTAGTATGTTGAAGTATAGTATGTTGTACTTTAGTATGTCGAAGTATAGTATTTTGTACTTTAGTATGTTGTACTTTAGTATGTTGTACTTTAGTATGTTGAAGTATAGTATGTTGTACTTTAGTATGTCGAAGTATAGTATTTTGTACTTTAGTATGTTGTACTTTAGTATGTTGAAGTATACTATGTTGTACTTTAGTATTTCGAAGTATAGTATGTTGTACTTTAGTATGTTGTACTTTAGTATGTTGTACTTTAGTATGTTGAAATATATTATGACGAGTTAATGTGTCAAAAATATTTGTTAATTTTGATGTTTTCATCGTCTTGAAATAAATAATTGATCGACTCAATAAACATCTTTATTGTCCAAATCTTCAGGAAACAAAAACAGAGCGTCGAAATGATTTTAACGTCACAATCAGTTCAACTCAGACCAGAACTCAATGTTCAAACAACTGAGTGTTTGTTTTATTTAAAGTGAAGCACCAGGTGGGTGGAGCTTACTCTATGTCAATCAAAGAAAAATATTAAATGCTTTTTTATTTTCTTTATGTAAAAAAAAAAGTTTTCTAAAGTTCAGTGTCATTAACTCCACCCGTCTGCGACTCACAGCAGAACAAAACAAACTCACACCAGTCAAGAATTCTTGGCTCATAATGGTTGTGTTTGAAACAGTTTGGCATCGTTAGATCAGCAAAAAGCCAAGTTGATGTATAGATTGATTGTTCATCAAAATGTTGAACTATTCCTTTAAAAAAAAGGATGAAAACTCTCCAGCTTTAAACCATTGATGTTTGGAGTCGTTGAGCTAAATGTTTGTGAGGATTCAAACAGTCGCCACAAAGAAAACTGTTGTTCAGACTGAACCATCTGAACCAGGATCCTGTTCGTTGGCGTCGTTTCAAATTTAGAATTCATTCGTTCGGCCATTTTAAGATTCAGGAACAAAACTCAGAGCTCAGAGAGTGAAAAAGCAAAAAACATTCGGACTTTAAAAAGGTCAGTATTTCTCTGAGATTTCAGGAAAATGAATTTAAAGTAGTTTCGTTAAAAGAAGAAATTTAACCTTTTTTTACGTCACATCAACGAGAACTGACTTGAACTCATCGTCTGATTCGTTCGGCTCCTTCAGATAAAACAGGACATTAAGCTGAGCGACGATTCAGGAGCTTCATGTATCGACGGTCGCTGGAATCGTGTTGGTACAGAGTTGAATGACAACATCGCTCTGAGCTCAGTCCTCATTGGTCGGTTGGACGCCATTTATTAGTAAACAGCTCCGTCGTGTTCGTCCATGACTCCTTTCAAAGATCATGTTAAAGTATGAAAACTTCCAATCACACAGGTTTGGAAACATCATGTCTCTGATTTCTTTCTGTCTCTCCTCCTTCTCTAGTTTGAAGTTTGCTGAAGGCGAAGCTTAAAGGTGCAGTTCGCTGTTTTCCTTCGTCTCGACAGACGTCAGCGGGGAGGAGAGCACAAACATCAGGTGAAGCGGGAAAGGTCCAGAGCAGCAGCAGGTCACCCGAACGCATCACAGGTCAGGTGACGGCAGCGGTGGCAGGTTTCCAGCCTGAACGCCGGTCTGAGCGACGACGCCTCCAGAGTCCAGGACAGTGACGATTCTTTTTTCAATCCTGCCGTCCTCTCCTGCAGATCAGGCTGTCAGACACCAGGTGGCGACGTTACCTCACAGTCAGCTGGAGCTGCTGCTCTGCTGCGGAGCTGAAACACACGAGAGCCAAGTCAAGTAAAAGTCTGTCAGTGTTCTATAGTTTTTTTTTCTTGCCAACACTTTGTGATGCTACAAATAAACTTATTATTGACTGTTAATAAAAAGAGGAGGCACAATATGTTTTTCTGTCTAGAAAATCTCTCTTGTTGATAATGTGTTAGTATTTTCTCTCAAACTGTTTTGTTGGGAGTCATTTCTCTTTTAACTCTTATCTTGTTACCTACTTGTTTGTGTAATTACCTACAGAAACGTGTTTACTGTTTGTGCTTTAAGCATCTGTTGTTGACACTGTGAGAATTTCTTCATGTGGTCGAGCTGTTGATGAAGGATCCAAATAAAGAACTTTGTACCTGTCAAGTCTCTGAAGCGTCTCTTGGCCTCGGCTCGTTCCTCAGAGTCGAAATACCAAACAGTGATGGCGTATCTGCAACAGAGAACAACAACGCTGACGCTCGGTTCGACCGTCTTCGTCACTAAAAGGCTTCTACTTTCTTTCTGCTCTGAAATTCAAAGAGTTCCTGGGTCTGTTTTTGTTAAACTGGTTCTTCTTCCACAGTGTCTATAAGTCAAACACACTCCAGCTTGTTCTGTGGAACAAAGTTTGAATTTGGTGTAACAGCTCAATTCAAGACACAAAAAAACCTGATTTTTCTAAAATCTGCAACATTTGAAGCAGCCACAGTTGAAAGTTCAGGATATTTGTGGCTCACATGTTACATATTCACACCAGCAGGTGGCGCCAATTCTCTGAAATGTTTGAGCTGAACAAATCTCCTGCAGTCAGGATCAGTGACTGACTGATTGATTAATTAATTGATTGAATAATTAATTGATTGATTGGTAGCTCAGTTACCTGGTGGAGTAGGAGGGCTGCACCTCATGCGGGTTCCTGCGGTCGGACCAGAAGAAGAGCAGCCGGTCGAACAGCGGCTTGATGTCGGCCACATAGGACTTCCCCTCTGGAAAGATCCTGAGGACGCCGCCGTGCTCCTGATCAACAACAACAACAACAACAACACGAGGTCAGTTTCTCCGACACAAGATGAATGTGATTATTTCTAAAAGACATTCTGTTCAAATGTCTGGAAAGTAGTGTTAAACTTTGAATTTAAACAACACTACATTAAGTCGACTTAATGTATCTCGTTAACTTTCTACATCAAATTCTCAAAATTCAGACGTCATCAGAAAACAAAGCTTGATAGATTTAAATCAGTTGTGATTTGACTTCTGATTTTATCAAGTCAGGACGAGATGGGAAGATCAAAGATCAGAGGTGGAACAGAGAAGACAGACAGTGAATTCAGTAATGACCAGAGGTCCCTGAACGCACCTTGGCGTTCCAGTTCTTGTTGAGGTAGTAGATGCAGGTGATGCAGCGTCCGTCAGAGTTCGGGTTGTCCACGTGTTTGACATAACCTGCCCCGTTTCCTGGGTAACACGCCACCATGGCCTGAAGACACAGAGAATATATGTTTGATCAGACGTCAGTTCTACAACTGTAACAATGATACTGTTTGTTACTGATACATACACAGTAATGTTCCAACTGTCAGAGTTTCAGTGAAACGACATAAAACAGGAATCAAAGTCAGAACATGAAATATAGATTAAGGTTTTACAAAACACAAACTATCTGAAGAAGAAATGTGAAAAAAACCTGAGAGTTTTTTTCTGGCTCATGAGGGATCAAAGGTTTCAGAGTCTGGAGTTAGTTGATGAGTCATGTCCAGGATTATATCAGACGGGATTATAGGATCTATCCCGTCTGTCGGTTACTTAACAAAACATCACTCACATGCAGGAGGAAGAATTCAAAGCACTGAGGGGTTTACTCATTTTAAAGAAACAGAATGTTTGCTTATACCAGTATCAAACTATTCAAGTGAACCAGGCTCCAGTGTTTCTTCTCTTCTTCTACTATGAAACAAAAATAATCTGACTTTAAGAACAGAAGAAGAAGAAGAAGAAGAAGGGGGAAGCAGTGACACAGTTTCTGTTAAAACCTGAAACAACCTTCAAAATAAAAGCAGATGTCTTGAGGATCAGTTACGCTGACAGACATGATTACAGAAACTTCCTCTGTGTGTGTGTGTGTGTGTGTGTGTGTGTGTGTGTGTGTGTGTGGGTGGGTGGTTATTTGGCAATACGTCTTGTGTACATCAGGGTGTGTGTTGTGGCTGTGTGTCAACGGCTTCAGCTGCACGTACACAAACTGAGTACATGTGTGTTCCTGTTCATGTTCCACGTCTTCGTGTGTGTGTGTGTGTGTGTGTGTGTGTGTGTGTGTGTGTGCAGCCGGTCAGTGGGAGGAAACTGGATCAGTTACACTTGTGGTTGCAGCAGTGATAAGAGCAGTCGAAGCCTTAAAGACTCTGCAGAGATCAACAGACTGAACGTGTCATCTCATGTCAATCAGACTGTAGCCCCGCCCACCACCTGCTGTCACTCCCAAAATGATTGACAGGTCTTCTAGTTACATCAGTGCTGCTTGTGAAGAGTGAAAACATGTTTTCACTGACACTGATGTTAATAACTAATTTAATGATTTCAAACTAAATCTAATTCTTGCTTTCATGCTACAGAACAATAGAAAATCATTTTAACTTCTGAGACTGAACCCAGAAAACATTGTAATAAACGTCCTCAGTATTAACTGAGGTCTTTGTAAATGACAGGAATGAGAAGGTTTTCCTGCAGCGCTGAGACTTTCTGACCTGAGCAGGAAACAGCTGATCGACTGATATCAAATATCAAACCTGAGACTGTGTCAAAGTCAACAAGCAACAGCTGATCCTCATGAAAATCATCATTTTACTCAACGAAGTAACAACAGCAACAGAGTCTGAAACTGTTTCTGACAAACTAAATGTTGAACTTTATATCTTACAATGAAGCCTCCTGTGTGATTATACTGTAACAGAGGAATTAATCATCTTGTTACATGGAAGCAAAGAATCATCTTCCTCAACATGACGCTGATAAATACAAAGAAACTGCATAAAATGTCCTTAACGGTTCCACTTTTAAAGCATTTGGTTCTAATAGTAGAACTTTTTAAGATGAAACCATGTGAGTGTTGTCTTTTCTATTTGATAACGTCAGCATGTTACAGTGTGGAACAGAGGACGTCTACACGCTCCGTAAAACCTCCCAGCCAGTTCATTTCCTTTTCTTTACAATGACACGCACACGCTTTCATACAGGAAGACTAACCTCCATCAAACACACGGGTCCCTGAACGCAGCATCAACAACAACACCTGTAGTGGCTCAAGTGACGTCAGCGTCTGTGTTTACACACACACACACACACACGCATTCGACCGCACCGACACCGTCCCCGTCTACACATGAAGCGGGGGTTAGTGGGTGGGGGAGTCGAGCCCCCGTCAGCGTGTGATGGAGGGAGTCCAGAGCTGCACGTAGTTCAGGTCAACTCAGCCGCCAATGACGACAAAGCAGCAGGTCTGATAAAGAGCGACTGACGTCCCGAAACCACAGAAGCAGGCAAATCACGCTTGACTGTTTACACGCCGCGCTGAGGCACGCACGCACATACCATCATCATCATCACCATCATCATCACCATCATCATCACCATCATGCAAGTGGGCTGCTATGAAGTGAAACTATGTGGAGACACAGAGGAGGGCTGGACGGAGAGGAAATGATTCACTGAGGGAAAAAAGGATTCAAGAACAAAACACCTCCTGGAGCTGTTTTCAATTCAACTTTATCTTATCTGCTCGTAGAGACGGAAGGAGGGAGGGAGTGAGGGATTGTGGGAGTGCGGGGAGGTCAGCGCAGTTGTTTGGCAGGTTTCCAGCCTGCTGACGGTTTAATGGCAGAGCTACGTGTGGAGCGTGAGGCCACAGTCAGTCGGCAGCTCCGCCTCCGTCCACTTCAACGACCACGACCGCTTTCATCCACCTCGACACAAACTGAGGGTCGGGACTGAAACGACGCTCAACACCGACGGAAAGATCTGAGTGATCACAGGACGTCACGTCCAACGCTCTCTCAAAGTCTCAACAAGTATATTCTTTACATCTTTAACTGTATTTATTCCTCCAGTACTTCTTATCCTGTTAATTCAACATCTGTGTGTGTGTGTGTTCTCATTGTAACAGGGTTGAGTTGTTTTCTTAAGAAGTTCCATCTGATAACACAAGTGACGAGGGTTGACTACACACTGCTGCACGTGGAGATGAGCAGACAAGCAGAGAGTGTGTGTGTGTGTGTGTGTGTGTGTGTGTGTGGAGGAAGTAAGGATAAATCAGTGGGTGTGTGTACGTGAGCATTAATATGTGCTGAGGAGGACTGAGTGTGGACGTGAGAATGTCCACTGCTGCATCTGTGTGTGTTTAATGAGCCATAAAATCATTTTATCTGAGCTTTAATGAAACGAGTCCACTTTTAATAAACAAGCAGAAATGAAAGCAGATGGACGAATGAACAGACGAGGCCGATGTCTCTGTTAGCAGCGTTAGATTCTCTGTTTCTGCAAACAAACACATTTACAGACTAAATGAATCTACATCAGTATCAGTGTGGAAACGTTCATGAGGCTGAGAGACGGCGTCTTTGTCTCAGTTCACACAGACAAACATGTTCCCAGTTAATACCCAGATCCACACTCCCTGTGTTCAACCCGCCATCGACACGTCTGTTCCATCAGTCCAGAGGACAGAGGACACACACAGGACCTGAACTGGTCCAGTCCAGTTCCTGCCTGAAGCCTGTTCTGGTTTCTAAAGCCTTGGCTTGGGGCCCAGCGAGGGTCGCTGGACGGCCGCCAAGACGCCGACACATTAAAAGGAAAAACACAGAGACTCTCCAATGACACCTTCATCACGTCAACTCGTTTCCACGCGAAACACATCGAGTCAAAAGAAAAGCTGCACGTCTCTGTGATCTGATCAGCTCAGTTTGACACAGATCAAGTGTTTTGTAACTTTAAAAACGTAAAACACATCTAACAAAAACGTCTCACACACACACACACACACACACCCCATCACAGTGAAGGAGAGAATGTAAACGTCAGCAGTCTCTTGTTCAGTAATGAGACACTTGGACCTTTCTGTCACGGCTCTAAATCACAGTCAGTGACGGACGTAAACACAGCGACCGGAGGGAAACAGACGTCTGCTGATGAATCCGACACTGAACCATGAATCCAAACTACACTTCAAGTGTCTGATGGGGCTCAGACCATCGACCCCTCAACAGGTATGAACAGGTATGAACAGTCACAGGTGTCTCTGGTCACATGGTGAACACGTTAAAGGCTTCACACACCTCTGGTCCACACACACACACACACACACACTGACTTCTATTATCTTGGCTGATTCTCACGCCTTTATAGTTTTATAAGTGCAGGACGTCCTGTGACATCACACAGTTTCCAGTGTCCTGCTGCCAAACTTCGACCTGAGCCGACGATGAGCCACAATGAGTGAAAACACCTGTCGGGAGGTGCAGAGACTGAAACAGCTGCAGTGTCAAAAACTTGTCATGTCCATATTCTGAGTATTTACACTGAATCTGGTGTTTCCTTTCAAAAGAAACAAAACACAAAATGTCAAACTAAAAAAACGGTTTTAATGAGTAAAAGCAGCAGTTGGTTGAATGGATCCACCGTAATAAGACCGAACCTTCAGACTCTGACAGAACTGACTCATCTGCTCTTTACTTTGACTTTTCTCTTCAGCTTTAACAGACACGCGTTTTCTTTTAAAATTGCAGCTCAATGATATCTGTGATTTCCTTCCTCTGATCAACATTACTTCATGTGTTTGTAATGAGAAAGTTTTCAGTGTCTTATGTGATCAAATAAACATTGAATCCTTAAGAGCAGGTTGAGTCAACTAATTCATGACTATTACAAATTCTTCATTAAAGCAAATAAAATAACTTTGGCTTCTTTTTGACAGATGATTCAAACGAACTGTTGTGCCTCATGTTTCCGGATCTGGATCAGCTGATCCCGGTCCGGACCCCTCTCACCTTGGACCTCTCCCGGATCTCGGGGCCCCTCAGGCGGCTCGCGCACACGGACACCAGCCGATCCACGGCGCTCAGCAGGAGGCTGACGGCCTCGCAGCCGCGCTCCGCCCCGCTCACCCAGGCGATCTGGTCCCCGCGGAGCCGCCGCCGCTGGACGCCGGACACGGAGCCCGCCAGGCGGCCGTCCTGCAGCTGCCCGGACCGGTGCATCTCCATCACCTGCTCCAGCACCGCGGCCCCGGCCCGCTCCCCCAGGAACCCGTCCACGCAGCAGAAGCCGTGGGACTGCAGCGCCGGGACGAGCCGATCCACGGCCAAGCGCTCCAAGTCCGAGTCCGGCACGCGCTCGATGACCGGCATGTTACCGGAGCCGACCGAGACACCGAGAGTCCGGAGAGACGGCGGGGACAAAGTCACGTGACAGCAAGAGTCTCTGCGACACGAACAACTTTTCACTGAGATGCTCTGATTGACAGCTCGACTCAAAGTCCCTGAACTCACGTCGACATCCAGCTCTTATTGTGGAGGGACGGGTCAAGTCAGCGACTATGAACACGAACCACGTCCGGTTAGCGACTTCAAAATAAAGGCCGCATGTCTCATCTGTTCCTCACACACGTCCTGTCTGCTCGGACTGAAGCCGACGGAGTTATTGTCCAGGTCGTGTTTTCACTCATGTGTTCGTGTTACTGTGAGCAAACTGTGTTCGTAAGGTTCCAATGAAACTGATGAATTCTAATAGACTTTACCAGAATCATCACGACACCATGTTTGCTTTTTATTCTGTGACTCTAGTTTTTTCGCTAAATTACTAATCAGACATTTGGGGCATAAAAAGTTTTCTGTTTTCAAAAGATTCCTGAAAAACTGCATCAACATGAATTATTAATCATTAAAGTTATTTATCAAACAAAACTGTCGAACGCTCTCCGACTCCAGTTTCTTCAATATAAGGATTTGCTGCTTTTCTCTATTTCTATATCATCTTATACAGAACATGTTTCTGCACAATTGGTGGAAAAAAGATGTAATTTGAGGATGTGATCTTTGTCTCAGTCTGTTCTGTGGCATTTAATAAACTAAACAATCGATTGAATAAAATAATGATTAGATTAACAGATTGACTGATGATGACAAGAATATTTAGTGGACTCTTTCTCAGCATCATTGGAGAGTCGATCTCTTATTGTGAAGGCACAGTTCCGGTCCTCTTCCGGCTGCCACGGTGGAGTTAATGAAAATAAAAGTGAGACGTGCTGGATGAGATGTTCATCATGACAGGAAGCTTCACATTAACCCAGTTCTGTTGTAACCTGAATTATTACGTCACAGCTTGTTTATAATTGTGTCAAACATTTTAACTTGATTTATGGATAAAAAGAGAAGAAAATGTTCAGGAGAGACAAAAAATAATAATCCGCAGCAACATGAACTGTTGAGAATATTCAGACTGTTACTGATCACTAATAATTACTTTTTACTGATAAAGTAAAAATAAAGTGAAATCAGCTGAGATCGCTTCAATCTGCCACGTGCCCGCGCACCGAGCCACGTGCCCGCGCACTGGGCGCGCCCGCCGCCATTGAGGACTCCACGAGACGCATGTAGCCCTCGCGCTCTCTCCCTCCCGCCCGCGAGGGGGTGACGTGAAGCTGAGCACGCGCCAGGAAAACAGAGCAGCTGATAACAATCATAACAACAATAATGATGATAAGAAATAACAATAATAACAATAGTGACAAAACGCTCATCACATTTTCAGAGCATTTGCTTTTTCTTATATTCTGTCAATTTCCTGTCACTGTGAAACTGCTGAGTCAAAAACGTCTCTAGTCTGAAAAAAAGCAGCTTTAAAGATATTCAGTGTAAATAACATGAGCGCAGCCTGATTGGATCCGACTGTCCAACACAAAAAATATTCTACATTTTAAACACATTTCCTCAAATTCATCCCGACACGTTCGGCGGCTCGGTTCCGTGGGTTTGAATCTGTCAGCATGACACGAGTTTTCACAGGTGAGTCAAAGAGTTTCAAAGGTTCAGGTGGAAGAAGAGTCACTTCAAGTTCAGGAAACAACTGAACTGAATCCTCAGTGGAGGCTGTTTAACATCAGGTTTCTCAACGTAAGAAAGTTACTGATGCATTTTTAAGTTGTTTTTAAGGGACGTGGTTTCAGTTTGCTCAAGCTCTTTAGTTTTTGTCTTATTCTCCAACAGTTTGATCTGGAAGCTGCTTTAATTTTACATTTGAATACGTTTACTGCAAAGTCAAGTTCACGGTTTTTACTTCCACGATGATTCACGACCCTGAGTGTTAATAATATCAAATATTAAACCAAACACAGCGACCCTGACTTTCTACATCTCCAAAACAAAACCTAAGCAAAAGCATTCTGAGACAAAGGGGGTCTCTGGGCCTGACGGGTTCACGGCGGCGGGTCCCGGAACAGACCCGGGTACTGACCTTGCTGTTCCTCCCTCTGATCTTGTGGTTTCCCAGCTTCCCGTCCGCGTAGGTGATCAGTCTGTCCATCCTGGTCAGCAGGTAGCCGATGTTCTCGCAGCCCGGTTCCTTCCCGTCCACCCACACGGTCTGGTCCCCCCGAATACTCCTGGTGTGCTCCAGCCCCCTGCTGGCCAGTTCGCCATCCTGCATCTTGCCGGCGCTGTGGAGCCCCCAGACCTCCTGCAGAATCCGGTCCCCGATGTTGCTCCCCAGAAAGTTGTCGATGACGCACAGGCCGTACGAGTTCATGCAGGGGACGATGTGGTGCAGCGCCAACCGGTGGCTGCTGCGGTACCTCCGGTCCGTGGATCTGGGGTGGGCGCTCCAGGGGTGAGCACGAGCTCGGACCCCGGTCCGATCCGTCTGGCCCCTGGGCCCGAGTCTGTCTCCATCTTTAATTGCTGCTGCATTTCTAGCTCCGGCCCAAACCCCAGCTTCGACCCCGGTCCCATCTGCAGCTGCGGTGAAGAGGTCGAGCCCAGACCCCGTCCGGGCTCGAGAACTGCTTCCAATCCCCTCTGCGACCCCGACCCCACTGTGACTTCTGGCTCCCATCCCAGCCCCAGCTCCAGCCCCATCCTCGACCCAGTTCATAGCTCTGACTGCAATCCTAAAATCCACTCCAACACTAACTCCAGTACCAAACTCAGCTCTGACTGGAGCCCCAACCTGAGCCTCCACCACAGGTCCAGGCTCAGTCCTGCTGTACCTGCAGGGGGGCTCCTCCACAGGCCGGTCCTCAGCACCATCACACCCACAGTCATGGGCTTCATCTTTTTCATCCTTGGATAGAGGACTCATGTCTGCATGTGTTCCCAGCAGAATATTGACTTGTTCTACACGTACACGATGTTTTATAGGAAGCTGAAAGCCGTCTACAAACAGCCAGTGGGATGTGGCAATCAGGCAAGTTTGCTTCCAAAATAAAAGCAATCCTCACTTTGAAAACAGCAAGGTCAATAATGAAGAACTATATTAAAATGTCAACATATAACAAAAATATAACAGGAAAATATCCTGGCAGACAACTTTGCTTCATTAAAAACAAAATCCAAAGTACTGCCACAGCGGCTTTTATTTTGAAGTGCAACTGGAAGTTGCTTTGTTTTGTAAAACTAAGCGGCTGAACAGGAACCTTAGTGCCGTTTGGATCCAGATCCAGAGCAGCAGAACAGACTTTATCAGAACATGACAAATGACCAAGAGTTTATATATTAACAAGTGAACAAATGAATATAACAAGTTATATTTACTTTGTTTAAAATTACACACACAAAGAAATCAAACTCATGTTGATCTTGTCTTTAGTGCAGGTGTAAAATATATAGAAATAACATAATTAAAATAACCTGTAGTAGCTTGTAGCACTGCTAGTATAAGATCCGTAGTGACTTGTTAAGTTAATTAATCTATTTTAGTCTGTTAACAGAAAATTTATCAATTCATTGTCCTACATCAAGCTAAAATGCTTTTAGACTGAAACTGATGGGCATTTTTTAATTTTCAAATATTTTACAGAATAATCAAATAACAGGAAAAAAAACAGAAATTCATCAAAAATAAATAATAAATAATAGTATTCAGTTACAGTCCTACTTTGTAGTGTAAATATTATTGTCAGCCGGTGTATCTGTCTGATCAGGGCTTATCAGTATTATTGTGAGTCACTTGTGTCAGTAGCTCTCTCTCACTGACCCTGCCTGTTGTGTTCAAGGACATCTGGAAACAAAACAACCCTGTATCTGATGTTAAAATACTTAGTAAGGAAGGTGTGTACCAGTCGTTTGTTGATGCAGCTGGTGCAGATGTCACGTCGTGCCCCGTCACTGCCGCTCACTCTCAGACCTTCATTTCTGAGGAATGTGTTGATACGTGAGGCTCCACACGGCAGCCGGCTTCCTGCTGCCACATGAAAGAAGCTGTGGCAAAGGCCCGGTGTTAATCAGCCCGGTGACACCCACTAATCCCCCCAGTCATTTAGGATCTACTGTAAACTGGTTTAAGTGTAAACAGTGGGATTTTTTTCTCTGCTCAGAAATAGCAGTGAGTCAGAGAGCAGAAGGTCACAGAGCCACAGACGCAAAGTTTTGTTGGTACGTAACAATAACGTCCAAATAACAGCTTAAATGGACGTTCATTCAAGACTTCCACAGTAACAATGGACAAAATGAATTTTTGTATTGTGAAAGATCTCTCATAGTGACCAACCAGAGAAAATGAGCTTCTATTAGCTCTAATGAGCTTTTAAGCCCCTTTAAGCTTCTAGTTTTGGTTCAATGACACATTTAGTGTCTGGTTCAATCTAGAGCCAGACCGATACATCAGCTGGGCCGACACTCGTGATAAGCAACAGGAAACTGCAGTCCAGAAATCAAAGATATGTAGAAACCACGTCCTCATTACAAAGTGTGTCCACCAGTGAGCACTGAGAGGTTTCTGCTTACACTGGGAAATTCTCCACCCAGCACGTATCTGGGTCACAATTCTATAGTGACAAAACAAAGAGATCTTTACCAAAGTTTGTAGGCAGCTGTTTTCCAACATGGTAAGGCTGCAATGTCCTCCAGGAGAAGTCCTGTCCGGACACTGGGAAGTGGTGAAAGATTCCTTTCTGAGGGGAGGAACTGGTGTCGCCCGACTTTTCGACTTCAAATCTGCAAAAGAAGAAACTGAAACGCTAACAGCTGTGTCCACTGCTCACGTGTGTGGAAATGAAGATGTGCTGCAATGAAAGTGAACAAGGCAAACTACACACACACAATGTCTGCAATTTAATTTTATAGACAGGAAAAAAGGAGCATCTCTCAAACTGCAACACAACCAGCAAAAATGACCATGAACCAAAACCTCTGATCCCTGAACTTTATAAGGTTCATAAATGAGTGTGTTTTGAGAGCTGTGACAAGCAGAGATAAAGATAAAGTGAGTGTGAACATAGACAGTTCAATGTGATTCATAAGCCAAAAGGATTTGGAACATTTGTTTTAGCTGGTCGCCTTGAAAAGCTCTGGTCTATTTAAACACACATGGATATTTAGGGTGATGTGACTGTTCTGTCTGAATGCTGCGTGTATGATGGCAGGTCAAACTCCAGTCAGCAGCTTGTTGTGCGTACGTGAGAAGAGCTTCATCGTCTGAGTTAACCAGTAACCAGAGCTCTGTTTCCTTTCTGATCTGCTGCCAGAAAGAAGGAGAGAACGATTCCTTGGCAGCGTGTGTGCGTGTACGTGTGTGTGTGTGTGTGTGTGTGTGTGTGTACGTGTTGTAATCAGAGAAAAATGTCAGAGGTTTACTTTAGAATTCAGCTGACATGTTTCTGAAGCCTGACAGTGACACAGTCAGATTAAGGCTGCTGATGGCAGATAATCAGGAGATAACAATTTGTGATCATTTTCACGCCCTTAAAATCAACAGCAATTCATTTGGGTGTTTTTGTTCAGTGGAGTTTATTCAAGTTCATGAGTTCAGGGTCAAATAACATGGAAGTTTGAGCATCTGATGCCAAGACACAACACAAATGATCTCACAACAAATCTTACATTAAAAAGATTCGGTCTCTGTCTGCAGACACACTTTGTTCCAGTTCAGATTGTGAAACTGAAACTTGTGGCTAATAATCTTATGGCTTCTGTGGGTTTTGTTCTTGAAAACTGACCCGAGCTGATCATCAGGATTTTTGATGGACGTTACAAACCACATCATCACAACCCTGAATGAAGACTTGAGATAAATCAGGTGATACAAACTAAAACAGCTAATAGTTCCTGGATCAAAATAAAACTTTTCCACCAAATGTCATGAAACTGAGGCCTGTAGTTTTTCTGTGATCCTGCTCACAAACAAACATCTGAACCTGTTTAATGGACGGAAAAGCTGCCTGTCGAACAAACTGTAAATGGAAGTAAACTACGAACCCGAATGAAGACGAACTTCTCAGCCACATTTCAGCAGAACGTCGAAATCCGGCGATTCTGAAGGAACAAAAACTCAACTATACTCAAACTGATTTGAATGAAAACAGTGTAAAATCCAACATGGCGCCGAACGTCTTCCTCGCTGTCCGGCTGCAGTTGCAGTCAGCGGCTCAGTGCTGCCCCCGGTGGCCGTGCTGGGCGTTGACCCGCATGGCCACAGTCAATCAAATGAGTACAAACAGTTGACAAAACGTTCCTGGAGGTCCGGGGCCCCGGCAGCAGATTACAACCAATACTGTTGGTTATGTTTTGTTCCCATTCATGAGTTTTCATTGATGGTGGAATAATAATCAAATGACAAATATTCTGTTGCTCTGTGAATATTCACTTATCCAGTTACAGGTTGTTGCTGCTGTGTGCTTTTTTTCCCTTGGAGTCTGGAGAGAATCAGTAAAATTCTAACTAAATCAATAAAAAGTCAACTTAATTGGCTGCTGGAGAGTGAATGAGAGACAGTGAGTGTTTGTGTTCAGATCAGAGGAGCAAAAACAGGAAAACACTCCCCTCTAGTGTCCAGTAGTGACGACTACAGGGGAAAAGTACAGATACATGCAATTCAATGAGCCTTCATCTAAGACTTTTAGAGACTTTCACTGTCAATTAAAACTGACAAACAATTATGAAACTGTTAACCTATTAGAAGATCATCTTGTCTGACTTGTCAGCAAAAGAAAATCCCACAGTGAAACTACAGCAGCTTGGACTGACACAGCTGAATGTTTCCATGGTCCTGGCACAGGATTATTTATAAGATTATTGCAGACATCTTTAAAAAGCACAAGCTCTGTAGGTTTCATCATTCAGTGTTTCCTATGTTCAAAGTGACAAATGCAGCAACACACTGTGCAAATGCTGTACAGGTTGTTTTATGACGACTTCTATATAAAAGCTCTTAAATTGACACGTTTAGTAAAACAGGGTAAAACAAACAGCTTCAGTTTAGTGAAATATCCCTTTAATGATTTCAGTTATAGAGCAGTATTTAACATCAGTAGCTCACAAAAACCACAAATATTCTATCCTAGACGCCAACATCTGACTACAAAACTTTACAAATATGTATACAAGATTATATACACAAAATTGAGAAAAATACAGTTTTGCAAGGAAAAATAATCACAATTTTCTAAGGGATATCAGTAGCATTTGAAGTACATATAAAATATGATTACATAAAAATTGAGCTTCTTAAACATTTATCATTTCTGTGCAAAGAGGAAACCGTTAACGCTGACTGCTGGGTGGTCTAAAACAAAGGTGGGAATTTAAAGGACAACTGTGTCATTTTCAACCTGTTCACCATCATTATCCATCACATGGACGCCTCCTTTCCAAGGTCAGACTCCACTCTCTGCATTTAAAGTGTCACTTTATCCATGACCCGACAACCATCACCATTAGCTTTTACAGAGCGATGCAGGTGTACAGGAAGCTGCGGCCACAGGCACACAGGTAACAAGAGAAATGCAGAAGCAACATCCAACAAGAGTCATTAGATACTTTCCAAACTGAGCCGGAGCTCACGGGCTGCTGGAGTGGGATGTTTAAATATGAAGGAAACGCGTGCATTCCACAAGAGAACACAAAGAACTGAACTGAAAAGGAAAAGCAAAATAAACAAGATATTTGTTACTGAAATTTTCCTCCTTTCCTGCCTTCTTGTTCATCATCAATTACCTGCACATTATATTAGCTGATGAAGGCCAGTGAATATAGTTGAAAGCTCCAGTGACAGATAAAAAAGTGGATCTTGTGCTTAGAAGTATTTACCACAGTGTATGTTTGTAGTTTAAGAATGCAACTAGTTTTTTTTCTTCAATGAACATTAAGTCACATTTCGTAGAATTCTCTGTGGTCCCTCTACCGGACAGCGATGACATGATGTTGTGGCGACATGTCTCATTACAGAGAGTTTTTTTGTTGGAAAAAAGGCTTTAAAAGTGCTGGAAAATGACAGGAAAGGTTGAAAATGAGTGAAGTTGTTCCTTCAAAGCAGCTACTGTCCATTTTGACAATCAGGCCTCATTCAGAGATCTGATCCTGCTCTAATAATCTTATTTGGCTCTAAAATAGAGTAAAAATATTTCATCAGCCGCTGTGTTTCCTGATCCTGCATAAAACTCTAAGACAACAATGGTTTGATGTCTTAATGGAATAAAAATAGTCCAACCGCTCCACATAATCAGACATCAATACAGTTTACACATTCTCAAAACAGTAAGGTGCGCTTGATTTAAGGAGATAAAAACAAAAACAAGTGAAATGGAATCAAGCACACCCTCTTCTAAGGCCTTTCCTCCAAGCCCAACATTGTTCACAATCCCAAATATGTCAGTGAAGAACAGTCCCCGGGAACAACATCGTCCAACATGACCTCCAGCACGACGCTCAGACATTTGACCTTTGATATTGAATCAGTTTTGGAGAAGAAGGAGGAGGAAAGAAGTTCAGCCTCAACGTAGTTGGATACAATCCCCACCTCAAACCCAGGAGACGGCGCGCAGACGGGCCGGCAGGCAGTTAGATGGACGGACAGGAAGCCAGAGACAGATGGGACCTGTGGGTGGACGGGTGGAGTCTTCGTGTCATTGGACAACCTCGAAGTAGTGCAGGATAGCCATGATGTGCTGCGGCATGAAGACGTAGCCGGTGTAAACAGCCATGCCGGCCACCGAGATCAGCAGGGAGTCTGGAGAGGAGACGTTAAGGACCAACTTCTGAAGGAGCAGAGATTTACGAATATATCTGCAGGAGTCTGAAGACACTGACACAAACTGTCAACAATGATTAAGACTGAGCTTTGGGTCAGTTTCACATCCTGACGGTGTTTCTACCAAAACTGACAAACTCACACCACAAGCAAGGAGAGTTTAATCAGGATTATCAGCCAAATAACACAGTGTTCATGTCAAACAGAAACCAGAGAACAGAAGCCCTAATCAACAAAATCAGCAGCTGGATCCCTGAGGAGCTGAAGGATTAACATTAGTTGGAGAAAAGCACTCAGACTGATGAACGAGCAGAGACACAAGAACACAACCTGTGATTAATTCACACAAATGACAGCAAGTGTAGGAAGAAGATCCGTCGTGTATATAATGTGATACTGACGCTTTACTGAACCACCACAGACCACAGTTCAGCCATATTAACAGGACACTCTTCAACAACATGTGAGTCACCAGACTGAGGATGAGAAGCTCAGCTGGACGCCGCCCGTCAACAACGTGCCGAACTCCCTTTACATTTCTGCCTCTTTAACGCTTTTATACTTACTGACAAGAGAACGAGAACAAAGTGGAACAAGGTTTGAGACTCGCTCTGATTCACTAGTGAAGAGTCTTTAAATCGGCACTCAAACATTAGATAATTGCTACTACAAACACATTACAAAACCCCCTTTAAAATTCTATGTATTTAACGATCATTCGCTTACAGGTAAATACTTGTAGAACAACTTTTGAGATTTTGTCAAAACAATAGAAGTTGGTCCTTAAATTGGAATTTAAAACAAAAAAAAACCTTATTCAGTTATATTAATTAGTCTTCAAGCACATTATCGACTGACAAACAAATCTAAATCATTTCAATTTCAATGAGAACAATATCAGACCGGTTCATTAACTATGAGCCGAATTTGCCACAAAACACTTTGAGTCTGTAAAATAACTTAAATGATATCCACAACACGAGTTCAACACATTTATCAATTCTAAAGTTTCGGGCAGTGCTAAGCTAACTGTGCTAAGGCTGTGGCTACAGTTAGCACGTTAGCTCGGCCGCTGCGCCTCCGGAGGTTTGAAGGATACTGAACACCGTCCGCTCCCACGGCTCCAGCATGTACAGCGCCGTCACCAGCAGATACTGGTAGTAAAACCAGGACAGCTGCTTCCAACAGTCTCCCAGAGCCATGATCCCAACTTCAGAACAACAACTCCGCTTCACTTCCTCACTCTTTCTTCTGGTCCCGTCGGGTGTTTCCTGGTATGACGTACAATCATAAGGTGCTCGATTTCAGCCAATCACAGCCCCGCGTTCGAGTGCCCGGCTGTGACGCGGGGCAGGGAGTTCCAACATCCGGATTTCAAAATAATGTTCGTGTTGAGTGAATGCGACATGTGTTATTTACCTCCTGTTTAAGTAACGACTGATAAAACTTAAGTGTTCAAGAAAAAAAATGAGGCACTTTTAAAAATTACAACTATGTATGTGTTAATGAAGCATGAAGCCCAGAGACACACATCTTTCCTAAGTTATACTGCATCACAGAAAACTATGTAGAACTCAAGAAAACACAGGAGTTTGATCAGATTGATCTTTTAATTTCACTTCACTGCACCAACAATGTACATTAGGATAAAGAGTTGTGTTAACGTCTCACCGCTACATCGGTGTCGGCGTAAGTACACGCTGGCTGATAAATAAATGAAACATAATTTGTTCGAGACAAAGCACTGACAAGTTTATTTGCAACTGTAAAATGTCCAACTCAGCACCTATCTTGGTCAAATAAAAAAAAGTTAGCTAGCCAGTAACGTTTTATCTTAACCCTCTTCTTTTAGCATTTATAATCAGTACATAAACATTTAATGAGCAAATTATGATGAAATCTGATGTAGTTGTCAGCAGATTTAAGGATGTGCTGATAGAGCAGTCTCCACTTACAGGTGTCCACAGGAGGAGATATAGTTATATCTGTTTGAAATGTTCATATTCTAATCATGAATGCTAAATAGGGCATTAACAAAAAGGTGTCACCATGGCGTCTTATCAAAAATGTCAGCGTATGTGATGTGGTGAAGTAAAAAAAGGGGGGGTATCCGCTAATATGTCTCTATCCTGCTTTCTTCTCAAATATTAATAACAGTGTTTTAATTATTCAGTCCAGTAGAAACACCGATGACCATCAGAGCTGAAACAAGCAGATTTTCAAGATATTTTTAAAAGTTTACAGATGGATAACGTACTGCTGACATTCCACTGCTACCCAGAAGCCTTTTCTGCTCATCAGGTGAGTGAAATGAACAAGCATGTGATCGGTTTATTTTCTGATTCTGGTTGACTGATCAATGCACTCAGACAGACCACAGCAGGACTCTTTCCTCTCAGCCGGGACTGAAGAAGCAGTCGGCTGGCTTCTTCTTCTTACGGCTGAAGAACTCCAGCGCTGACGTGAGGTGAAGATTCAGAGACAAACCTGTGAAATAAAATCTGTCTGCTTGTCTGTCTCAGCAGTGGCTGGACAGGATGTTGAAGAAGTGGTAGACCTCGTCTTTATCGAACACAGCCACCTCAGTGGAGCACTCTGAGCACTGAACCGGGTGATAAACCTCATCAGCGTCCATCCCCGCCGGCGTCGGGTCGGGAGCCTCGTCCAGTCCTGTTTCTGGTTTCTGTCCCCTCCTCCTCTTCCTGTTCCTCTGCTTCCTCTCCTGCTGGGTTTTGTATCGTAACACCTCGTCTTTCTTCACTGTGCAGTTCATAACAAACATGGCTCGATACTGCGTCCGGTACTTTTCATGCCTGAGATAAGACAAAGATATGTCATGTTCGGTAAATAAAGGTGATGATCAGCTGAGAAGCCCCTGTGACACAAGTGGAGAGAAATCTTCTGCAGGTTCAGGGCTGCAACTAACAGTTTTTATTATCCAATGATTCTTATTCTTATTTTCTTGATCAAGAATTCCCAGTTGTGGGACTAATAAAGGAATATCTTATCTTATAAGTAGTGTGACTTGAAGACTTTTCAAAATCAGACTTTGGTGGACTATGAAAAAAAATGGATAAAGAGAAAGTTTCAAAACCAAACACCACACAAAGATCAGAAACTGTGAACAGCACAATCAGTATGAATCATGTTAGATCCTTTATAAGGGAACGAACACTCGTCAGACACTCAATCATTTATTAGAACATCCGTCACTGTGTTGGAGTGAAGCAACATGTTCTGCCATGTTTGGTACAAACAAACTGTGACTGACGCTGCTGTGTCTCACCTCTGACAGTCCAGGCAGAGCGTCGTCATGCAGGCGGGACAGTTGAGGACGGCGTCGCTGCTGGGTAAACCCTGAGGCTGACGAGACTGAGACCCTGCAGCTGGTCGTTTTCTGCTGTGATACCTGCACAGGAAGACGAGAGGCTAAATAAGTACAGGGGAAAAAATCTACAGTAGTTTGTGTCAATCTTGTCTGGATAAAAAGCAAATGTTTATCAACATTAGTGACTCTCTCTGAGTGTCTGACCGTCTCCTCCTGGCGTCCACCCAGGCCTGGTCCCGGTCGTCCTCATCAGGGTCATACAGCAGCTCGTCATTGGTTGGTATAGTCCGCTGTTTCCGCCTCCGGCCTGTGGAGCTGCCTGCAGAGGAAACAGAGAGATTTAAGAAAATGGATCGGGCTTTTAATTTACTTTAATGGTGCGTCTCCAAACAGACCAAAAGGCTATTTAATCACTCATGGTGATGACATGTTTACTTGTTGTAGACAGTAGAAACATTCATTCTTACTTGGTGTGTCCTCCTCCTCTGATTCAGAGTCAAAATATATCTCATCGTACATCCGAGTGTTAGGAAGTCCAGGACCGCCGCCACCTCCTCCTCGATTCCCTGAAGTTTCTGCTGGAGAACAAACACAAACAAACATCAGGAATGCTTTGAGCGAGGTTCTGTCTCACGGAGCAGGATTAGAGGGTCAACCAGCTAACTGTGGAATTAATCTTGGCTTTTCAGTCCCACAGGTTTTGTTCAGGATAAATTATGTGTCAAACATAGTAACACCTTCTCTGGGGCACAGTTGTGGTTCAGAAGTTAAGACACTGACCATGAAACACAAGGGATGAACAAACTACTGTATTCACACTTAAAAGAGTTAGTGGCATCTCGTGGTGAGGTTGCAGATTGCAACCAACTGACACTCCTCTCATCCCTCCCTGTCCAAGCTTGTAGGAGAACCTACGGTGGCCTTCAGCAAAAGATCCTCTCTAGAGCCAGTGTTTGGTTTGTCTGTTCTAGGCTACCAACAGATCCGCCCTAAACCCTACAAGTACCAAGTGCAACAGAGCACAGAGCAACGTCCTGACAGTGAAGAGGATTTCAAGGATGACACATGATCATGTGAAGATGTTTCTTTTCATGGAAACTGCAGGTTGGAGTTACCAGTTGTTGATGGTCCCCAGGATCCCTCCATGGTCCTGATGGTGGAGCTGAGCTCCGCCTCCATCTCCTTCTCAAACTCATCCCCGCTGGACGACTCGCTCTCCCCCGTCAGATACTCTCTGATCAGCTTCTTCTTCTGGTCCGGAGTCCCGTTCAGCAGCACGTCCAGCTCATCCTCCGAACTGAAACACAGCGAGAGAGAAAAGCTCATGCCACCCTCCCTAATATAGACAGATGTGGGAACGTGTGCACATCATTAACATTAATCCACATTGGAAATGAGTGTTGGTTGTTGCTCTACTTCCAAACACTATGTTAAAAAACATAAAGACTTTGCTGAAACAAACTTCACTTGTTGCAAAAACAATATGACTTATTTGTTTTTGGGCTATAAATCTACTACTTACTTGCTGTGTTGCTTTCAAATTAGGAAATATGATTTTAGATATAACACAAACGAAAATTCTTACTTTGTAGTCAGTCTGACTGTTCTGCACTATAAATCAAACCTTTTCTGCTGCTAAATCATATGAATGAACACAATATTTGTGTTGGTGGGTTTTTGTCCACATGTAGTAAAAGTTCTGCCAACATTTATATAACTCAAACACATTGTAATAAATGTGGAAACAGGTCGCCTGTGTTCAGCAGGTTCCACTTTGTTTACATGTTAGCATTCAGCTAGTTAGCCGCAGATTAGCCTCATGGTGCTAAAGCTCCGTCGTTTTAAAGCTAACGGTTGTTTTTGTGTCACCTGCTCTCAGCTCGCTCTTCGTCGCTCGGCTCTTCGATCTCATACGAGTCAAACTCCTCCGATTTACTCAGTTTGTTCATTTTAACTATTTTACAGAGTTCAGACACAACAACATGAGCTGCCAGCGAGTTAGCAACAAGCTACGAGCGACTTCCGCCTCTTATTCTTCTTCTTTAGTTTGTTGAAAGGAAGTGCGCAACACTGAAAGGAAACACTATCGCCCCCTGCCGCTGGGAGGCTGACTGGACACCAAAAGATGAAATTAAACAACAAAAAGACAAACATGATTTGATCAGATAATCGATTTGAATATTATCAGACCACTATTTTTAAGATAGGGACCAGATATTATAACTCTACCAGATCAATCAATTTAATCATTCTTATTTAATTCAAATTTGAAAGTTCAAATATATTTATTTTTAGATTTGTATAAAATTCTTTCTCTCTAGAAATCATTTCTTCTTTTTATTATTTTAATAAAAATGTTACAAATCAAATATAATTAATAATAAATAAAATAAAATAATAAATAAAATCAGTTCATTTACAAACTGTACCAAAACTTTAACTCAGGTTTTTATGTTTTTTCCAATGTCTCTGCAAAAACTTTCTAAATACTTATCTTTTCCTACATGGAATTCAAACCTCAGGAAAAACTTTACCACTACTTCCTAATAACTGAATCTGTGGCCAATAAATGAACTCAACTAATGAGAAAACTCATCAACGGCTGATTGAAAACCACAAAGTTCCCAGATTGTTAACTGATATTAAAATGTCCAACAGAAGCTGGACTCACTTCCACTGCTTTCACTTCCTGCAGGACTTCCACACCTGACCTGTGAAACTGCTGCTGTTAGAAATAAGTACCACTAGGTGGCATCATCAGACCAGAGATCTCAGAGGCCGACCTCCTCAGCTGAAAGGTCAAAGCAGCTAAAGGTCCATTTAAAGGCCGGAAACCATGAAGTGATGTGAGGAGTGAAAAGCAAATGATTTAATCTGTGAGTTTCCATCAGCCTGCCTGATCTGCACGTTTGTTTTCTTCCTCACACTGAAACATAGTCTTTCATAGCTTCATGATATTTTTCTGTGTCGTCCTCTCAGACTGTTAAAGGCTCTGTGTGTCAATGTGCACAAACGTTAAAGGGCTGAAATCATTTTCTGTCAGATGTCGTCCTCTCTCTCAGTTCGTGTAAACTGACGTTAGCACTGACTTTTAGTAAATTACATTTGAGACTATTCTTTCATCTCTTGTGTTAAACTGTAGCTGCACTTTGTTATTGACCCATTTAATTTCTATCACTTGCCTCCCTGAGCTTTTCGGTGCGAAGCACCGTCCTCCATGCAGTCGATGTGAACAGACAGAGTTTTAACATCCAGCCTGAGACGACACGAAGACGTTTGGGAGACTGTGGGCAGATGTTATTTGCACCTGGTCACCTCCAGATGTGCTCTGCTCGATATCTGATTCTAGTGTGTAAGTTTTTCCTGATCCAGATAAGATATTTATCTACAGATCACATGTTCTTTCTAGATCACAATGAGAGAAATTCAGGAGGAAAGCGTGTGTGTGTGTGTGTGTGTGTGTGTGTTTAAATGCATGCCTTCAGCTTCCTGTCTGTCTTCTCTGTTTGTGTGTTTACGTCTTCCTCTGTTTTTGTTTGTCTGTCTGTGTGTGCTGTTTGTTTTGTGTCTTTTTCCTCCAGTTTGTCCTTTAATGTGTCTTTCTGTTGTGTGACTGTGTGTCAGAGTGTGTGTTTGTGTGCGGAGCTGCTGGGTGACATTTTCCATTCCAGGTGTGACATCTCGATTCCCTGACAGCCTCTTCTCCGGCACACACTAAATAACTCCTCTCTGATTTTACCTGCCTCCCACACACACACACACACACACACACACACACACACACACACCCCTCGCCGACCACCTCTGTCTCAGCTCTGCCGCTCGACAAGCTAATTTAGCCAATTACACACAGGTGTGATGCTAATTTCCCCGAGCTGGCAGCCAGCTCCTGGAGGAGGTAAAAATAACGAAATTACACCCATCTGTCCCCCTGCAGGCAGGCGGGCTCTCCCACTGGGTGTCGGCTCCTCCGCCACCACAAAACACACACAGGAGAGAAAAACACACACTCTGATAATGGAGAAGAAGACAATGGACAGCGTGTGTGTGTGTGCGTGTGTGTGTGTGTGTGTGTGTGTGTGTGTGTGGAGGAATCCAGGCTGCAGCCACAGTTGCTTTTTCTCCTCTTTGTTTGAAGCTTCAATGGGTTTTCAGCGATACACAGCAATTTCCCAGAAGAAAAGAAAAAACAGACTTTTGGTGCGGAGGGATAATTATGCGAAGCTGTTTTCGAAGGCGACGAGGTCGAACGTGTCACTGTTAGACTCTGTGTGTGTGAGAGGAGGAGGATTTCTCAGCTCCAACACAAAACACTGTGGTCAGAAGAGACAGAGGCCTTCAGACGGCGAAGGAAGCTCCGAGACGCAGCAACAAGCGACTGTGCAGAACTGTTTTAATGCAGCATCACACGAGTGCATGAAGTTCATTTCAAACAAGTGGTTTGTGTCTAATGCTGCAAATGACAACTCAGATCACATGAACTGACATCTGATTCCAGAGCAGGAGTCTCAGCGAAAACAAAAGGGTTTGATATCCTGAAAATCTCAAGGAGCAAACCTTTAATCTGACAGTTATTTTCTTTATTAATCATTTGGTTTATGAAATGTCAGAAAATTAAAAAAAACTTGAAAAGCTCAAAGTGATTTAATCAAATTTGTGTAGCTTTTTTAAAATTTAAATGTAGATTAAATAAAGAGTTTCTCCACAAACATGCAGAAGAACTCGGGCTAATTTTTTGGTCTGCAGATCTTCTCGTCACAGCTCCAGCGATCGGAGGGTGGAGCAGCCTGGACAGAACCTGAGGCCGCAAACACGGTGATCGTTGAAGGGGACTCAGATACCAGCATTTCTACAGAAGCAGGATTATGAAAAGTGAGAGGACGTCACGTCACGTTCATCTGGAAAAAAGTCACGTCAGTCCACAATGAACACGGTTCTTTAAACACTATGACTCTGAACGATCTTCTCCCATCAGCCTTTGCTCCTTCGTCTCGTCCACGCGGTGAAGGAGTCGCTGTTGTGTCTCAGCAGCCGATCTGTTTTTGCTTCCTACAAAAGATTCATGAAAGATTTGACGGAAACACAGCCGGAGCGTGGAGCATCGACAACACGACGGCGGCTGCTTTGTTTCCTCCAGCTGCCGCATGTGAACGACACGTCCTGGTCTGAGCTCGGGGTTTGTTTTTCACGTGGCCTGATGGAGCCGATCATTATCCAGGCGGCCTACAGATCAGCCTACATGTCACCTCCATGGACCCAAGTGTCTCTGGCTCTAAATACAGTTTGAGCGGATTTCATTATTGAGACTTCTGCTGTCATGTGGACATACGTCTCAGAGGCCTTCCCACCCTGCCAAGAAAAATAAATTGGTCCTCGCACATAACGTCCTTATCTACATTCCTGCCGTCACATAGAGCCTGTTTCCTATGGAGCGTGTGTGATGACTCCGTCCATACAGGTTGTATTATTCTACATTCTCACATAGATGGATCTGTCAGTCTATCTGTCACACAGCGACATGTTCAGGAGCCCCGCTGAGACCTGCCACACTCTGAAGAATGAAGGTTCAGACACCACAGAGGGTCTGAAGCAGAGGGTTCAGTGAACCACCGCTGGAAGGAGGAAATAAATAATAATAATAATGTTGACCTGACAAGATACAGCAAACACTTATTTCAATTTCAGAACATTTACTGAACCAGGAAAGATCATTTTAAACAAACCTTTGATTGTATTGATGAGAATATAGAGAAGAAAATCTGGACTCTTGGAATGCATTTTTAAAAAGGTTCAGCTTCAGGTAAAGGCAGCAGCAGAATCTTGTGTGGATGTGAATGAGGTTCATTTTTGGTTTGTGGTGTTTCCTGCTGTTGTTCCCACAGTGAACCTCCAGGTTACCCCTCTGCTCTCAGAGTGTGGGCTCCACCTGTTGGCCTGCGCCGCAAACACAGGAGACGGCTGAGCTTCATTATCTTCTGCCACCTCCGATGAGCTGCCCCCCCCGCCGCTCTCCGTCCATGTAAAAAGTGTGGGGACTTGATTATCGGCCCATGCCGGCGAGCTGTGATCTGCTGGAACCCACCGACACACACACACACTCCATGAAGTCAAATTAAATGACTCGGTCCCTTGTTATTTCCTCGCACTTTCAATGTTCCTCTGACACGAGGGAATAAACCAGAGACCGTGTTTTTCCCAACAGTTTGCAGCTGGATCATTTCCATCTCTTTCTCCCTTCATCTCGTCCCTCTGTCAGTCTCTGTCTCGTCTTTATCTGTCTCCTTCAGTTCTCTTTCCTCTTCTTCATCCTTCGTCTGTATGATTCTTCTGCGAGGCCTCTCTTTCCACATCCTCTCTCTACTCATCATTAATCCCAGTGGTGGAGGAAGCATTCAGAACCTGTAGTTAGGTAAAAATACGTAAGTCTGTGAGCTTCATCAGTCAAATGTCCTGAAAGTCTCCAGAGCATCAAACTGTGTCTGTTCTGTTCTTCTGTTCCATCTTCTGTCGTCACAGGATTTTTCCTCCTCATTCATGTAAAAGCAGCATTTTTCCTGTTGGAGCTCATTTTCAACTGAAACAAATGATTCTTTTCATTCTGGATTCATCTGCTGATTCTTTTCTCCATCGATCGATCGATTATTGAAAACAGTGATGATGAAATGTGGTCACAATGATCCAGAGCCCAAAGTGACACCTTCACAATGTTGCTTTGCTCCAACAGGGTTAAGATGATGTGAAGCTGCACAGACACTTTACACATTGAGGCTTCACTTCTTATCAGTGTGTTTGTCCACCTCGGTGAACTCTTCTCAGAGTCTTTATATGTCATTATCACAGGACGTGTGTCCCCATTAAAAGACACCTGATAGACACAGAAACATATATGTCTTCATCATTCAGGCCCTTCTGTCTCTCATACTTTCATTCAGCAACGTCTATAGATTCAACCTTTTGTCATTTCCTTTTTTTCCCCCGGTTCCTCCAAACCAGCCAATCACTCGGCCCGGATTAGCATGTGAGAGAGATGTCGAGAGCGGGAGAGAGAGAGAGAGAGAGGGAGGAAGAGCGAACGAAAGAACGACCCAAAGAAAAGAGGAGAGAGGAGAGACGAGAGGAGGCGATGGAGAGAGACAAAAGTCCAGCTGTGAGATGAACGTGGGATGAACGGAGGGAGAATAAAACGGATCTTTGGGGGAGAGAAACTTCCAGAGCGCAGCCCGGGTTATTACCATGTAAATCACACACACACACACACACACACACACACACACATCATCTAAACACACACATGCACACACACATTCAGTACGATGTTGCACAAACACAAACTGCACCAACACACACTCCTTTGACTGCGTTTGATTGGGTGTTTTTGAATGAAGTTGGCTCCTGCCTGATATTTTGATGAAGTTGGTTATTTATTGGGTGATGAAATTAAGTTAATTGCTTATTGGTATTTTAATTAAGTTTCTTTCTCTGTGGGTGTTGGAGTGATTTTTGGAGTATTTATTGGTATTTTAATGAAGTATTATTTGGCTGCAGACTCAGTGGGAGAGCAGCTGAACAGGCATACACACAGCAGGTGGCCCAAACACACACACACACACACACACACACACAGATACTGCACATACACACATCATACAGGCGTCACACACGAACACATGATGACATATTAACACAAACAAGCATAGATGGAAAAAATCATACGTCATATACATGTATTGTAACACAAACTTATTTTTAAATGTAACGTTTTGCCCAAAATACTTTTTTAAGTGTTTCCCAAAATAAAACTAACTTAACTCAACATGTAAAACCTCAAAAACACAGATATATAGTTTCATGTTTAAAAAGGTTCATTAGTTTCCTCAAACAGCTGCTCACTGTAGTTTTTATCAGACAAACAGGAGGAAACAGTTCATTTGTTGGGGACTATTTTCAGCGGCGGATGAATCCACATTCTGTCTCATCGGCTGCAAACAGGAGCTGCTGGAGCTCATGAACACGATTCCACACAATGTAAAGACACGGCCTGAAGGTTCGTGGTTCATCGAACCCTCGGCTCCTCGTCGCCTCGCTCCTCTCCGGCTCAGACGCCGTCTGACAGGAAACGCGTCTGCAGCCGCTGCAGTTTGTGTCACATGTTCCAGCGGTGGCGTGTTCAGTTTCAACACGCTAAGAGCTGCTGCTGCCGTGAGGAGGCGACTGAATCTGGTTTCAATGTTCAGGAAACATGATGGGACAGCGACACACACACGAGCAGTCTGAGCAGGTCAGACGATATTTTGACGTCGGGTCGTCAACATGTCGCTGGTTTTCTGACTGAATCAACTGGATTGAACGGAAAAAACAAAGTTAATAGAAACTAATAAAAAACTTGAACAGAAATGTCCCAAAACACAAAACTGTTTCTACACACACACACACACACACACACACACACACACACACACACACAGCGAGCAGCAGCCGTTGAAGGTGACGGGTTCAATTCCCCGGCAGAGCAGGAAACCAACCGTCATTCTTTCTGCTGACTTGAGGTCAGAGGAGGCTTCTGGGTAGTGAGATGGGACAAGACGGGGTGTCTCACACACACACACACACACACACACACACACACACACACACACACACACACACAGGCTGAGAGCTGTGAGAAGATTTTCTTGTGGCCTCGAGGTGTCAGGAGCACCCATCAAACCACCAACAGCTAATTATTACCTTCCTTTCCTTTCTCACCGTGTGTGTGTGTGTGTGTGTGTGTGTGTGTGTGTGTGTGTGTGTGTGTGCGGGCCCCTGGGGTCCGTTGGTGTACATAATGGCTTTTTGAAGAGATTGTCGTTTTGTAAAGACGTTTGATTGACACCTCCTGATGTCTCAATCCAATTAGAGAAAGAGAGAGAGAGAGAGCTCCATTGTGTTCACTGAGTGTGTGTGTGTGTGTGAGTGTGTGTGTGTGTGTGTGTGTGTGTGTGAGAGAGAACAAATAACATGTGAGTGTCTCTGAATAACCTAATTCTCTCTCACACACCTTCACACCTGAACAATTCTTTGATAAATGAGAAGCTGAATTAATAACTGAAAGTAAAAACAGAATTTATTAGAATTTTGTTTATCGTCACTGATGTTTGAATATTTAATTCAGAATTTAGTTCATGTTTATTTTTACTGTGACCTGCGTATTTATTCTAAAATAACCAGCAATGAACTTTTATTAATTTATTTTCTCAATGTTTTTTAACCAAGAACTAAAACACACTTGATTTCTTATTGAGAGAAAAATGTCACTGTGACTCTGAAGTTTTCGTCACAGCGTTTCTCGTGTTTCTGACAGAAGGATGTTCAGACGTGTTCAGTTTCTCCATCAGGTCGAGTTTGTGTCGTTGATGATTCATGGAGCCTCGTCATGATTTCAGGATCTTTTATCGTCTGTTGTGCAGATTTACATGATTATTAATGTTTTACAAACGTTGGGTGAAATTCATTCACTAAATTGGAGGAGACCAAAAAAAGGTTATTTATTTTGTTCAGAGGTTTATTAAAAAGCTCTTTTGCAATTAAAGTAAATAAAAATGTGTTGATTAAGTGTCTCAAAAAAAAAGTAAAAAATAAAATGTATGTTAAATAGAAAAAAATAAATTACAAACAAATGCACAAAAAATCACTAAGCAAAATAAATGATTAAATGAAAGAAGAGAAGAAGCACATAAGCAACAAACAAATAAAAATACAATTTAAAAAAGTAATGAATAAATAATAAAGACCACACGTATCAACACATATGAACAGACGTCAAGATTCTAAAGAAATAAAATAATTTTTTGAATAAAAATGTAAAGTACATGAGAAGAAAATGTTTCAAATTATCATTCAGTTGTTTTTTCTCGTTCAAAATCTGGTTTGACTGAAACAACTGAAGCTTTTCTGTCTTCAGTTGTTTTGTTGGCCTTTAAATTTCACATTTATACAATTTGAGTCTGAAAACGTTGGAAACTGGTTTTTCACATATTCACCAGCTGTAAGTTTGTAAATCGAAGCTGATCTCTTCAAGACGCTGAAACGTCCTTCTGTTAATGTAAGAAATGACTGAAAGTGTCTGTTGCTGTTCTCGGTGGTAAATATGTTTCTGTCCTGGATGAATTCAGCTGTGTTTTGATTGGCTGCTCAAATTCCACCTTAAAGAAACAATAAAGTCTCGTCACTGATTTTAAGCAGTTTGACATAAATTTAGTGCATTTATAATAAAATTCACCTGTTTTATCTGATATGATAACAATGAACATTTTCAGGTTTGGAGTTAAGAGATTTTAGTACACACACACACACACACACACACACACACACACACACACACACACACACACTCGGGGTCCTCTATTCAGACTGAGTAACAAAGCCCAGGGCCTCAATCCAGCATGTCTGAAAAAAACACTCTGAGTGTATTTTGTTGGTGTGTGTGTGAGTGTGTGTGTGTGTGTGAGTGTGTGTGTGTTTTGTATTTGTGTGTGTGTTGCTCTAACAAGGTCCAGGCCTCAGCGTGATGACGATCTTAACGAGCTGTCTGTCACTCTTCAGCTCTCAGCTCAGATCTCTGTGTCATTAATGACCCTGTGTGTGTGTGTGTGTGTGTGTGTGTGTGTGTGTGTGTGTGTGTGTGTGTGTGTCAGTGGTATAAATGGAATAATGTCTCAGCAGGACAGAAAAAACATTTAGTCTCTTTTGGCGCCACAATGTCAAGGTTTCAATGGCTGCTTTCTCCTTCTGTGAGTGTGTGTGTGTGTGTGTGTGCATCTGTCTGTGTGTGTGTGTGTGTGTGTGTGTGTTTAAGTGTCATTGTGCGTGTGTGTGTGTGAGTGTGTGTGAGCAGCTGCCAAATCGAAAAATTTCACTATTTTACCAGCCAGAGTGGATGTTTAGAACAACAGAGCAGGACTCCGAAGCTTTGTCCCACTTCAGGCTCCGCCTCCTCTATTTCAACATTGATGACATCACAACATGTCGTCCCATAATGCATTGCACAAGGGCATGTCTTATTTGAGGAGGAGGAGCAGGTTCAGGAGTTCAGACCTTCAAAGATTTTACAAATCTTCAGATTCCGTCAAAAGAAAACAGTTTTGTTTTCAGTGTAAAGACGTGAAGCCTCTGAACAAACGTCAGCAGAAGATTTACAGTCATTTAACTTTGTACTTCAGTGAGTTCGCTGCTGATGAGAAGCTCGTTAGTTTCAGGTGTTTAATCTAAAGTGCCGCTGATTCAGACGAGACGCTGATCAGGAGTCGACATGATTCATCCTCTGGGGACCGTGACCGTCTGAACCAAGCTCCATGAGAATCTTGTTGAGAGTCTTCGTCCTCCGTCCAGCGACGTCATGTCACTGGACGGAGACAGAACGTGTGATGAGACGTTCACTGTCGCCGCGTTAAGCCGAGTTTTTATTTTCCATGTTTTGACGCATTTGTCGTTGGTTCACTGACGCAGCTGCAGGTTAACAAATGTTTGACCATGAAGGTGATTTTAAGAAACACCTGCCAGCCAATCAGAGCCCAGCACTCGCTGTAGCTGCGGTGGAACATTAAATAACCTGTGAAACAAAGTGAGGTGTGTGTGTGTGTGTGTGTGTGTGTGTGTGTGTGTGTGTGTGTGTCCGTGCAGTGCTGCAGTTTTGTTGTTGTCAGGCTGTCGGTGCAAACATCAGCCTTCAGCTCACTGAGGCAGAAAAACACACACACACACACGCTGCTGTGGTCACAGCTCTGCTGCTCTGTGTGTGTGTGTGTGTGTGTGTGTGTGTGTGTTGCTGGTTGAATCAGCTCCTTCACACTCTGAACATCAGCAGCTCTTGTGGGATTCACTGAAGTTTGTGCACAAACAACAAACGCACACATGAATAAATCAATTCAACAACCGAACACAACACGAGCGGCTCAGTCTTTCACACCATGTGGTGAAATGTCTGCGCTCGACTGGAAGCAGAGGAGACGCAGAGAGTCCAAAGTTCATGAGACTAAAGTGTTGGACGGTTGACAGAGACACAAGACGTCAGGAAGCTGCTGTTCAACATGAAACCATTTATCGCTCCGACTGTTTCTGTTCAAAGTTCAGTTTGGCTGCAGATGTTTAATAAAAGAAAGGATCTCACCCACAAACATCAGGTTCGATGTTTGTGCAGCGCGACGGGTCACATCCAGCGACTGTGTGAGAATCGACTCCAGTCACATTAAAAGCCTCAGCTTCATGAGCATTGAACTTTGTAATAGATGCGAAATTGTAGAGAAAAGTGAAAAAGGCAAAACTCAGTGTTCAGAAAAGGTGTTTTGTGATTTGAGAGACGTCGTCGCGAGTCGACGCACAAACTGTGACTTTTATGCTCTGGTTTATGTTTCTGCATCATTTTCAATGTGGAGAAAATCCTGATGCTCTTATTTCTTATTTTTACTTGCTGTTATCTCATTTGTTCAATTATTAAACCTTGAAAATATTCTCTGTAAAATAAGTGATATTTTATACTGATGCTAAAATTTCAACATCTTCAAAATCAAGATCTCTCTGAGGTCACGAGGTCAAGTCATAGTTTCCTTGTTATTGGCTGTTTCAGCAGGAAGTCTGATATGAATTATATATTACACACACACACACAATGTAGACGTAAAGGCTAAAAGCATATATACAGCACATACACACACACACACAATGTAGACGTAAAGGCTAAAAGCATATATACAGCACATACACACACACACACACGTAATAAAAACAGAGTCACTAATGAAGCATCAATATTCATGAATGATTTTTAAAAAAGCTGAAATGGTGATTTATTAATTGTGTCATAATGAATATTTCATTCATGCTGTTATTAATGCTAATTTAGCAGCAGCATGAGCTGAGCTGCTTCCTCCGCAGACACAATACATTGAATCTGCAGGTTCAGTCTGAGAGAACTGAATTCATCCGCCGCAGAAAATAGTCCCGACACATGAACTATTTCCTCCTGGAATTTACTTGAGAGGCTCAGACAGGAAGTCCGACATATTTGGCCTCCTGTTTTCCTTTTTCTTCTCCTCTTCTTTTTCTTAATCCCCCCTTCCTCCCCCTTTCACCCTCTCACCTTTCTTTTATTTTCTACCTCACCCTTTCCTCTCGTACTTTAACCTCTCATCTGCTCCTTTTCCTCCTCCGTCTTCACCATCCCTCCTTTCTTCCCTGCTCTAATCACTTATCTCTCCTCCTCCCCTCCCTGTCTCACCCCTCCTGTCTCACCCGTCCTGTCTCACCCCTCCTGTCTCACCCCTCCTGTCTCACCCCTCCTTCCTCCTGGCTGTTTTTTTTTTTCGCTCAGAGTTTGCGTGCCGTTTTAGAGTGTTTTCATCGATGTCGAGACCTTGCTATCAAACATGACTGCCTCTGCTCTAATTCACCCCCAGGACACCACACACACACACACACACACACACACACACACACACACACACACACACACACACTTCTCGCTCTCTCACACACTTGAATGAACATCCACACACACTCACATTCTTGCTTTACGCACACAAACACACTTTCACTTCATACTCACACACACATGAATGAACAGTCAGGTCTGCACACACACACACACACACACACACACACACATTTATTACTAGACTTGTGAGGACTTTCTTTTCAGGTTTTTCTCTCTTGGACATATTTATCAGATGAAATGTGGTGAACAAATGAAAATCATTTCTGTACATGACAGAGTTGTTGTTGAGCTTCACGAGTGAAACACAGTTGGTTTAATTACAATTAAAACCAGAACGAGGTTGAAGCTATTTTCACCTCTGAATATGATTTTGCAGCTCTGGTTCACAAAACATCAGAGCATCTAACAACAATAATAAAAGCTTTATGTTACGTATTCATTTTCACTTTAAGTTACAGAATCACAGCAAAAGTAATTTT
>JAFREQ010000081.1:970000-1002500 GCA_025331565.1 Holacanthus passer | reverse complement strand
ATATGTGGACAATTAACCACTTCTGTTTGCATAATAGATTTGGGAAGGAGGGGGGAGGAGGGGTATTTAACTCCCAGTTCATCTCATCCTGCCTGACGACACAAAGCAAACGAGGGGTGAGAGAGAGAGAGAGAGAGAGAGAGAGAGAGAGCACCAACCAAATAATTTCCACTCCCTCTCATCGCAATCACTGCAGCCTCAATACCTTCATTCTTTCTCTGTATTCGTTCACTCGTCATAGAGAGAAAAGAGGAGGAGCAGAGCTGCAAATTACCTCGACTGCAACACACACTAAAAGCACCAAACACGCACACACACACACACGTGCACGCATGCAAACCGTGGTAATTACTACCCTGCGCGGCGCTCAGCCTCCGCTCAGCAGCCATTGATGTGCAGATGAAGATGGCCGCCGCATGTTTTTGCGCTGAAAGAAAACCATGTTTTGGTTGGGCTCTGTCAACCGAACAGCTGGATTGCCATTTTTCACTCAAATTAGATTTCGGCTGAAGCACCGGCGCTGGGGGAAATTAAACCACACAACAAGAAGCAGAAGGAGAGAGCAGCCACTTTCTCTCTTTCTGTCTTTTCATGCTCTCCCTAATTTGGTACAAAAGAGGGTTCAGAGCAGGGCGCAGTGGCAAGTCAAGCTGCTTCCATCCATCCATCCATCCATCCATCCATCTATTCATCCATCCATCCATCCATCCATATTCATCCATCCATCCATCTATTCATCCATCCATCCATCCATCCATCCATCCATCCATCCATTCCATCCATCCATCTCCATCCATCCATCCATCCATCCATCCATCCATCCATCCATCCATCCATCTATTCATCCATCCATCTATTCATCCATTCATCCATCCATCTATTCATCCATCCATCCATCCATCCATTCATCCATCCATCCATCTATTCATCCATCCATCTATTCATCCATCCATTCATCCATCCATCCATTCATCCATCCATCTATTCATCCCTCCATTGATCCTTCTATGTGTCTTATTTCAGCTTTTCTTTTCTGTCTGTTCTTCATCTTCGGTGACAGAATCTTTGTTGCAGCAACTTGTTCACATTAAAATCATCCTGTGTTTTATTCCACGTCGAAAAGAAGAAGAAGAAAAGGTTTTAATGGAAACATCGTCCCTCGTTGTGTCAAAATGTTTGTGATGACAGAAACATTTGTACCAGAATTATCAGAAGCTGAATGTTTAAACAAGCTTTGATAACTGACAGTAAGTTAAAACAAAGTGCTTCTCGTACAGACGGTGATATTGATGAAAGGTCACCAGTGAAAGTGTGATTTGTGTTTAAAGGTGCGGAGCTTCGCGGGTAGACGAGGGGGAATCGTCCAAGTTTGAGTTAATGATTAATCCCAACGTTTCTTTAACCTCAATCCAAACTACAACCTCAAACTTTCCATAACTTCAACCATCGTGCAGCTGACGTGTGGAGACACTGGAGAAACCCAGAGAAACGTTCTCGTCCCTCGTGACTTTCACAAACACTTTAAATTCAAACCACTACAAATTAACAACAAGTTTCACTTCACTTCAGTAAAGTAAGTATTATCAGCAAACTGTACTTGAAGTATTAAGTCGGAGTACTTGTTGGGCAGAATGATCCCTTTCAGAAAGTTTTATTATTGTATATTTTCAGTATCATATTACTGGAATATTGTTTCTGATGCTTTAACACAGAAGCAGCATTTTTACATGTTCCAGCTGTCGGAGGTGGAGAAAGTTTTAAGATTCTTTTTTATCTACTGTTGGAAAGTTTAATCTACATCACAGGATCATATTTTAAAATTTAACCATGTTTTGTCTGAATCTGTAAAGTAACTCCAAATAAAAAAATTGTAATTAAACAGTACTTGAGTAAATGTACTTAATTATATTTACGGAATGAGAACTTTTAGTTTTGATTTTTTACTTTAACTACAGTTTGCTGATGATACTTCTACTTTGGTTTTTACTCGCAGTGGAGTATTTTTTATTTGTCACTTGAGTAAAGGATCTGAATTCTTCTTCCAGCTCTGCTCTGGTGTCTGATCGGGAGAAGCGGGTTCAACATCGGCTGGAAACCAGAAGAGTTCGTTCGTGTCACATACGTTAGATGTTCGTGTGTCCACATACTTTTGGCCACATTGTGCCCATTAACGTACATTAGATCATAATCTTTCTCTCTTTCTTATCTTCACATCATACGATCATTGAACTGAACTGTCAACCTGCTAACCTCACGTGTTGGCTCAACAGGCGCGTCCTCGTCCGTCCCTGACGTCCACGCGTGGATCTGAACAAGTTAACTGTCACAGGAAACGACTCCGGGGCTGCTGGGTAATAACGATCTGCTGAGGTGCTGAGCGGTCGTCATGGACGCAGGCAGACAGCTTCTTAATAAAGTGGCGAGAGACGAAAGGTCAGAGTTCACTGAAGGAGCTGATCATTGTCCTGAAGAAAACTTGTATGTCCAGATAGAACCAAAGATCAGAAATCGCACACAGCGTTAGAAAAAGAAAGACACATTTAGATTTTGATTTTTGAAGCTGCTTTTCATTTTGAAATGGAATTTATGATCAGGTTCAGAGAAACGTTTTTCAGTGTTAATCTTAAACAGGGTTTGGAGCCGCATCATGACGTCCGTGTTCTCGGTGTCCGACCACATTCAGCTGTGGAGCCGACAGCTCGAGTCTGTGGATCTCGGACACGATGTTTGTAGGAAGTGCTGCTTCTTAATGAACCGTCTGTTACACTGAACAACTGACTGATGAAAACTCTCTCACCAAACAGAAAGATGATCCTAGATGTTCCAATGAAAACCTGTAATGTCTCATCTTGAAGTTGAGTTGCTTTGTTTAGCAGCGACAGCAGAGTTCACGTTAGGAAAAGACTGAGGTGAAACACACTACGGTTAAAGTTAACTCAAACTGAAAACACCTGGTTCAGACACAGATGCTGCTACACTTCCTGTATCACTTCAGGTAGAAATCAACACCTTAAACTGACGAACTGCTCGTTCATTAGTCGACGAACAGACACGACAAGAAAACTAAACGTGACGTTTTCAGATGCTGTAAAAGCATCATTTTTATTCCCTCACCATCTTTTTACTGTGTTGCTGTTGCACAAACCTGAATTTTCCAACACGGGTCTTTAAAGTTTCATATTTGTTCCGTGTCATTAGACTCAGGTGGAGATACGAGCTTTCAGTCTGACCTGTGAAGCCTCCAGGAGGCTGCGACACAGAGGCGGCCATGAAGCTATTATTAATGTTGTCAAGCTTCACTGCGCTGTGATGCACAATATATTAGTGACATTACTGAACAGGTTCCCTGTGGTATTCACTGACCTGTCACACACACACACACACACGCACATCCCCCCAGTGACAGCAGACATAATCATAGGTATGACACGGTGACGACGCCTTTAATCAGAGCTGTAAGAGAAACGGAGACAAAGTTCCTTTTTTTTAAATAAATGACAGAGTGAAACTGTTCGTCCGCCTCCTCCGAGAGCCGCCAGTTCAATTATCGCCTGACACGACACCTTTGACCGTATAGAATAAGGTACATAATCATATGGATGACACGCTCGCTGGCAGGTGAAACAACACATCTGCAACAAAAGCTTTTCAGGGAGCAAAAAAAAAGCTGTGCATTTTTTGAAAACATCCACCAAGATTTAAACCTCGAAAATGAAGAGACTGAAAATCTCCACAGACGCAAAGATGTTGACTGTGCAGAGAAACAGAAACATACAGATGCAGACGGGAACCTTCAACAAACACATCATCATCTCCCCGGTGACATCACACCCCGACGCCGACATATAGACGAGGACGGGATGAATATTGTCAGGTTTTCATTGGCTGTCGGCCGATGGTAAAGAACGTGGGCGTGAGTCAAATCAATCTGCAGACGCTTTCAATCATACAGCAGGATTTCAAATGAAATATTATGTCACCACCTCGGTTTGATGTCGTATCAACGAAAATGACTTTGTTGTCAATGTAAACAAGGTAATTTGTCCGTTCACATGTTCCTCCGACTTCCACATGCATTCATTTCATCAGAGAGGTCAGAGGTCAGGTCCTCTGATGTGGGTTCAGTGTCTTGCCCATGAGCACTTAGGCAGAGATGTTGAGAACCACGCCTGCGATAAAAGGCAATCACCAGCTGACAGTATATTACCACATATCAGACAGTTTGGTGGAACAACTCAAAGACATCTGAAACCTGTAAAAGGTCCCAAACAGAAAAAAGAATCTCTGGTTTAGATTTCAGTAGATGTACTTAGTTACTTTCCACCACTGAGTTACAAACGTCACGTCGAGTCACACTGAGCTTCATGTTTCAGAGCTGGACCGACTGAAAGCATCTGAAATCACTGTCATAAATAAATAATGTCGACATGTTTTTAAAAAAAGTCTTTGGGGAAACAGGAGAAAAGCTGTTTTAAATTTCAGGGACACAGAAAACAAACATGTCGTCTTCAGTCTTCTAAAGCACCGAGAGGAGTTTTGTGTGAAAGCGCTCAGTGAACTCGTCGACACGGCCGCCACCTCGGCTCATTTCACCTCAGAAACCTGAACGGATGAGTCCAAATCTCATTTTCATCCTTTGTCAAGAAGCTCGAGTTTTTGTTTCCTTCCTGTTTTTTTCAGACTGAACCTCAACACTCACCTGGTTGGACAGAAGAATAAATACACAGGGTGCTGAGTGTGTGTGTGTGTGTGTGTGTGTGTGTGTGTGTTTCCTCTGCAGCCTGTCAGTGTGCAGTAGCAGGAGCAGCCTGTAGATGGCAGCAGAGAACAGTGAATGAAGCTGCAGTCTGTTTATATTCAGGTGAGATTGAATGAATTTAAATCTTATCGGTTATTTTATGTCCAATTAAACAGAACAAAAAACAAAGATCAAATAATGTGAAATAATATTTTATTCTTTGCGCCTTTTTGCATTTTGAAATTAATTAGAAACATAATTTGTTTGTTTTACATAATTACTGAATCTATTTTTAATATAAAATTAAAACAAGGATTATTATAATAATATTTAAATTATAAATATAGTCATAATCACAATTAAAAAAGCTGAGCATAATAATGAATAAATCATAAATCTATATGTTAACATCCTTCTTTTGTTCATGTCCTGCTGAGCTGCATTTGTTCCTACATTTCTTCAGTCACTAATTGTCGCTCATTATATTTGACATTTAATTTACTTCATATAATAACAGTGATAATATCAATAGTAGTTTAATTTTAACATTTTGCTCAAAAAGAGACACTAAATTCACCATTAGATTGAAATCTTTTGGAAGACAACGCATATTTATACATTGAAATATATAAGAAAAAACATGAAACTATATTTAATCACTACTTTTATTATTGTAATAATAAACATGTTTGTTGCTTGTAGAAACAGAAATGATGAACTGTCCTGTGAATATATTCACACATTTGCATTTGCAGACTATGAATCATTGTTTTAACCTTCAAATATTTTTATAGTGCACATACAAAATGTATGTATGTGTATATTCACTTTGTGTGTTGTATTTGTTTCTGGGTTCAGATCATTATTTGGATCATTTATCCACGACAGGAATAAACATTTTGCTGTGGGAGGAGAAGATCTTGTCTTTGTTGAAGGAGAGAACGTGTGTGTGATTTGCTGTGTGTGGTTCAGGAGACAGACGTGATCTGGTGGGAAGCAGCTGTTGAAGTGTTCGTCTCGGTTTCGTCCTGCTCGCTCCTTTATTTTGTGTGTTTACAGCGAGTCGGAGTAAACATCGCCGCTGTTTGTTCCCTTTACGTTTACAACAAACAGGATGAGGCCTGCAGGCTGCTGCTGTCACTGTGTTTGTAGTTCAGACGTCCAATTATTACACAGCACCAACCTTCATCCAATTATTATCCAGCACACACACACACACACACACACACACACAGTCTATTATCATCTCTCTTTATGTGACGGCGCTGAACAACAAGAATTATACACCTTAATTAACCAGCCAACATGTCAGTGTATTTATAATAACTACTGACACAGAGAGAGATTCAACAGCTCACACACACAGTGAAACACACTACACAATACACTGTAAAACATACACTGTAAATCAAATTGTTGAGAACAAAACACACTGTAAAACAGACTTTGTAAAAAAACAAAAAAAGTCCCGATCACTGACTGTGTCCAACTGAAGAGTAAAACATTCATCAGTTCACAGTTTGATATCTATGATTGTTTATAATTAAACATATCGACAGATCTGTAAAACCACCGTCAACATTAAAGTGAGTTCAGACCTTGGAAACGGTTCTTTGACAAAAAACTCAACATCTGCCAACCAGCTTTTTTTTCTGCATCATCAGTGGATACGAGATTTTTTCATGACAACTGAGCAAACTCGAATCTGTTGAGGAGAAATAAAGGATTCAGCTGAAAGCTCAGAGAGGAATCTGAACATCAGATTCTTGCTCTAAAATGAGAGTTGATTGATGCTAATCATCAGTTCCCATCGTGACCAGCTGATGATCATCAGACTGAAATGAGAAATTCACAATAAGTTCTTGCAGCAAAGTGAGTTTTCGTGAACAGTCACATTAATAAACCTCAAAGAAAAAAGTTAGAGAATTTTAGGATAAGAAGCTCGACGTGTTCGCACATACAGCGTTTTTTCTTTGGTCTAAAATGCAGAAACATGGAATATTTTCAGTTCAGTTGTTCAGAAATTTGCATGTTATCTGTTATTTTCCCAGAGTGCAAACTTAAGCAAGGCCGAACAAAGAAGGACTGTTTCATCTTGCTTCATATATGAAGCTGCTCAAATGTATTTTTTTAAGATATGGACAGAAAACCATCTGCATCGAGTGGCCGTCAGTGATGTTGGCACTGGTCTCAGTGTTTGGCCGTGTTGGTGGACTCTCGGTAAAAAACTGTTAACTGTGCAACACACTCCCTAAAAACAAAAACACACTCTATAACATTGCAAACACACTTATAGGACATTAAAAAAAACATCATGGCCAAACATGTTCCACAAACCGCTCTTCACTGCACGTACATACGGCGCCGTTGTCACAGTAACAAGGAAACTACATGCACACACTGAGAGGACGAGAGTGTTTCTGCATATGAAGGTCAGAGAACATTAGAGTGGGTTTTGACAGTTTGGCTAACACACTCGTTCACACACACACACACACACACACACACACACACACACACTCGAGGTTGATTAATCATAACTTCATGTATATGTCAATTAAAAAATGACTGCACATGTAAATGATGTATAGTTTGAGTAAATAAACACTGAGAAATCACCAACATGCATCTACACCTTCATCTAAACAAACCAAAACACACAGCAGTTGGGTTTATATACATACTGTTATATACTGCTGGTGTATTTGATGCATTTACAACTTTCATTCAAACAAACGTCTGATTGTAAGAACATCTCACATCCTGCATTTCTTCGTGTTTGCGTGCAGCCAAAAGCTGAGTGATCGCTCAAAAGCTTAAACTAAGATCAGTTAAAAACAGAAAGAGAAGCAGCAACAAACAAAACTTCACCTATAAAAAACACATATAAAAATAATATTAAAAAATGCAACAACAAGAACTTAACAACAATGACCATCATCAATACACACAACACAGTAATCGTTTAGCCCCAACAAGTCCGTCCCAGCTCATCCTGCTTCATACCAGCAGTTCATGGCTCCGTTATTTAAAGTGTGGCATTCCTCAAGGCTCAGCACTCGGTCCGGTACTTTTGTCTTAACACTCCCATTTGGCGGCCTGTTTCACTTCTTTGACATAAATGTTCAATCTATGCAGATGATGCACAAGTCTTACATTAAGAAAAAAGATTTGCAATACAAGAAAAGAGCAGCCCAGGAGGAGGAGCTGCTGGAGGTGGAATAAAGATTTAGGAGTTGTCTTCCTGATTAAACTTAAACTGAGCTCCAGATATGGAATTGTGTGTGTGTGTGTGTGTGTGTGTGTGTGTGTTTTTAACAAACTAATTCTTTTGCTCATAGAAACCAGAGTAAAAATAGTATCAGGTAATATCACATGTGATATTTAACACAGAACACGATTCATTTAGAAACCGACGTATTAGAAATGAAGTAGAAATTAAATTTTAATTCAACACCTACATGATCAGGCAAAGTGGATTCTGGGTAACGCTGTGCTTGTTAAAAGGCTCCATGAAATGTTTTTAACCTGTGTGTTAACCTCTGGAAGACACAGAGTGAAAGTGTGACAGTATCAGGAGGCAGATAATGAACATTTATAAAGACCAGTTCACCTAATGAAAGTCTTTTCAAAATAAAAAAGTGAAAAAATGTTTTTATAACTGATGATTAATGGTGGCTCACAGGAATAACTTTTGGCAGCTGTGACCTCCAGACTTCTTCAGTGTTGCTTGTGGAGGTGGAAAAATAATCACTTTTATTAAACTTTTCTTTAACCTCTATTTGCTCCATCAAACAGAAAGACAACATTCGTTTCCATATTATACAGCTAATACAGAGATAATACCTTGAATGATCTCAGTTCTCTTACTTTGCTTATACGGTTTATTGAAGACATATTTTTTACTGTTAAAAAACAAAAAACATAAAAAACATAACAGAAATGACTTTGCTTTGATTCCTTGTGCCTTCAAACTTAGATGAAATTAGAAATCTGTCAACACACGTCAACAAAACCTCAACTAACTACGAACTAAACCTGTCGACAAAGTCAGTGTTGGATGATTCTCTCCTCTGTTCACATTCAAGAACAACAGTGTTGTTATTTTTCTGAATTCTTGCTTTCTACAATATTTGCGAGATTATTTGCACAGGTTCATCCTCTGTGGAGCAGGAATCCAGATATACAGATACAATTTCATGAATTGAAAGTTGATGTTGAGAGATCTTCATGTGAACTAAAGTGTTAACCAAACCAATATCATCATCATATCAGGCAGACAGAGACAGACAGACAGACAGACAGACAGACAGAGTGTAATTTGTCTTATTAAAAGTCTCCTCCCTCCTCCTGCTGCCTCAGGTGACTCCCAGCCCATCTGTCTCCTCTCCACAGGGACTCTGAGGACGAGGACGAGGACGGAGGTAAATTAACAAGTTGCCACATGTTTCCAGGCTGTGAGGTGAAATCAGCTCTGCTGCTTTTAATTACACCTGGACGTCGCCGTCTCAGTGTAACCAGCAGAGACAGAGCTGGTTCTCTCCTCCTGGTCAGGACCTGAACATCGCAGGAAACCAGATCCTCAGTCTGTCAGTCCAACGACAGCGAAGCCTCCAGTGAAAGTCTGCTTCTCAGGATCTTTCAAAATGTGAGAAAACGTAAGAGGCTGAGACATAAAAAGTGCAGAAATTAAAATGTAAGAATAAAACACAATAAAACAAAATAGAATATCAAATATAGTTCTGTAGTATTTTGGTGTACTGCAGAGTAATGCAGTAAAAGTTGATGTTATATAAACATAAATGTTTGTACTGATGTTTAACAGTTTGTACGTTTGTGGCTTTATTGTCCTTTATTTCTATTTCACTTTAAACTCTCCCAGTTTCTCTCTTCTCATCTTCCTCGATGTTCCCTCAGTTCCACCCTTTCTCCTGTCTCCTCTCTCCTTCAGTCCTTCCTCACTGTCTCACTGTCTCTGCTGTAATTGGTCTCAGTGTGTTTTTCTGGTCGTATGCTACATTAATTATCACAGCAATCAGACGGGGGACAATATGGCTTTATTTGTTCCTGCGGGAGAGAGGTGTGTGTGTGTGTGTGTGTGTGTGTGTGTGTGTGCGCGTGTGTGTGCGTGTGTGTGCAGGTGATATTCACGTGTGTGTTTGATACAGCTGAGCACCTTCATGGCTCATTATAAGCTCTAACAAGGCCTCAGTAGCTGCGTGTGTGGAGCTTCGCCTTCGGCTCAAATTCACACTGAGACCACAAAAACACACAACAATTAAAAAACAGTTACAGGTTTTTTTGTCTGTTTTCTTTCCTGTGACACATCAAACACTGAATCTGTCACTAAATCGAAACATAGAAATACTAAACATCACTAAAATAAATAATGTCGTGCTCAGAGAGGAGCAGCGACGTCTCAAAACTCACTGAAAACAATGACACACTTCATGGCCAAAAGTATGTGGACACCCAAACATTGCAGTCATGTGATTAATTCTGATAAATGTCCTCGAGTGATGTCACTGGAGTCAGTGATGTCACTGGAGTCAGTGATGTCACTGGAGTCGGTGTCGGATGAAGATGACAAGTTTGAAAGTTTGTGGAGCTCTAAAGAAGTGAGCTGACCTCTGACCTCTGGAGCTGCTCCTCATCTCTGCTGCAGGACACATCAGCTGCTACGAGCAGAACACACCTGAATCTCTCATGCAATTGACTACTGAGTTGCATTGTGGGTAATGAAGGTGCCAGGTTTGAACAAGAAGAACGTGACAATCTGTGCTGTTCTGCTGCAGCGATTTTGAATCTTAGTCTGAAGATTACGAGTCCAACATCAGCTGATAATGGACAAGAGTCATTATTCGCACGACCACTAGGGGGCGCTGTCACTTCTTCTGCTGAAACGACTGATTATGTTGTTTTTCTTGGGTGGACAGTTTCCGGAGGATAGTGATGATTCAACTCATGTTGTACAAACACACTTCACACACACACACACACACACACACACAGACACACACACACAGACACACACTCCAACACCTGTGCTAATGAAGTCGAGCTGCAGCGCACACTGTCCTTGAGTCTGTCAATCAAGTGCTTACTAATGGGCCTCTACACACACACACACACACACACACACAGGAGAGGACATACAACACACACTCACCAAGACACGTGCAAACACTCAATAACACACACACACTCACAGCTGTACCTTCCTTTTGAGAGGAGGATTTCATTGAAAAGGCTGTAATCTGCCCACACACACTCTCAACCAGCAGGATAATAAGAGAGAGAGAGAGAGAGAGAGAGAGACAGAGAGACAGAGAGAGAGAGACAGAGAGAGAGAGAGAGAGAGAGAGAGAGAGAGAGAGAGAGAGAGAGAGAGAGAGAGAGAGAGAGAGAGAGAGAGAGAGAGAGAGAGAGAGAGAGAGAGAGAGAGGGAGAGAGACAGAGAGACAGAGAGAGAGAGAGAGAGAGAGAGAGAGAGAGAGAGAGAGAGAGAGAGAGAGAGAGAGAGAGAGAGAGAGAGAGAGAGACAGAGAGAGAGAGAGAGAGAGAGAGAGAGAGACAGAGAGAGAGACAGAGAGAGAGAGAGAGAGAGACAGAGAGAGAGAGAGAGAGAGAGAGACAGAGAGAGAGATGTTAATGGACTCTCAATGTGGTGATAAACTTAAGAGTTTCATTTCTGTGAGGTGTGTGTGTGTGTGTGTGTGTGTGTGTGTGTGTGTGTGTGTGTGTGTGTGTGTGTTGTGGGGAGCTGTGTAGAAACACACACAAGCTGTTTGTGTGACAGTTTCGCTCGTCCTCCTGTTTGTTGTCTCCTTTTCCTCAGACACGAAAACATCAGAGATCCTGAAGCTTCGTCTTCAGATCAAACTCCAGCAGGAACATGTTGAGGAAGCTCTTTGTTCAGGTCGACATCAGCTGACGGGTTCAGACAGAGCGGCTTCGTATTGATCCATTTGGCTTCAAATGAGCCATATCATTGGAAATAAAGAGTTTTGCACAAAGGTGACTTTATTGCGTTTTATTTAGTTTTTATACTTATCAGGTTCCAATAAGCCCAAACAGGCAGGAGAAATAAAAAATGCATATGAAACAAGAGCTCTGGTCTTAAGAGGTTAATAAAGACCATGTTTTATTACCGTCCACATCTGCTCTGAAATCATCCTGACGTCTCTTCTAATCTCAGCTTGTGGTTCAACTGGATCATTTCCAGACACATTGTTATTAAAAAGTCTTAGTTTTATTTAAATGCTGCAGAAAAATGTTCGTGACAGAGAAGAACTGCGAACACTGTTTCAATCAGACCGCGTTGAACATGCAGTTTGTGATTGGCAGGTGTCGGCTATAATCGACCAATGAACACCTGAGTGGTGCTGACTGGGCGGGGCCTCGGGGCCCCCACACCAATGCCTTATTGGTAAACAACAGCTCAGCATCTGTTCAATAGATTTTCCTGGTGGGCGTGATGGTGCGTTTAAGTGCACAGCAGCAGTCTGACAAACAACAACAAGACAGAGAGAGAGAGAGAGAGAGAGAGAGAGAGAGACTGAGGGGGGGAGAGGGGGTTTGTCAGCTGTAATTGGTTGTTAAGATGTCAATCAAGACGGGAGAGTGGTTATAAAATGGCAGAAAGAGGCGGGGGGGGGGGCAGAGGGGTTTGTCATAGTAACAAAATGTAATTGGTTGTTTAGACGTCAATCAAGATGGAGAGAGGACAGAAATGTTTCTTCGTGTTTCTATGTTTTTATTTACATCCACACATAATATAGGATATATTATACAGTTTTATGTCATCAGACATTCGTTTTTGTCTCATTTTCTCTGATGGATTAATGTTTTAGTTTCATCTGAACAAGAACATTCTTTTTCAACAATCATTCAGCAGGAGACAAGAAGCTTTTAAACCCTGAACATGTCTGAAAGAAGTTTATTCATGGACTGAGTAAGAACGTGTTATAATGTGAATATCAACTGTTCTGATGAGAGAGAGAGAGAGGGGGAGAGAGAGAGAGAGAGAGAGAGAGAGAGGGGAGTGAGCAGTAGTAATTGGTGTGAAGCTGTTTGGGAGGCAGATGAGAGCAGAGTTAACGAGCTGAGCCTCCAGCACCAATTAACCAACAACCTGCAGACGTGGACAGAACAGAGCTGCTGCAATTAAACACACACACACACACACACACACACACACACGATTTAAGGTGATGTGTCAGAAGGAGGAAGTTGTTTCTCCGTTGGTCAAATGAGTTTTTATCTCGATTCCACTGCAACACATAAAATTAAATTTAAAATAAAATGAGGCTCCACGAGCAGCAACAGGACCAGGAAGTGCTTCACCCCGCCAAAGTAAAAGTCATGTGTCATGTGTTCTTATTAACTTTGTTTGTTCTGCAGAAAGAATCACATTTTCTATAACATGAACTCTAAACACAAACTTTTAAAAAACAAGGAAACAAACATGACAAGAGAACAGGTTGTCGTCTGCATAGAGACGTTTTGATTCAGGGATTCTGCAGCTTTCACTAAGTGAAGTTTCAGACTTTTAAAGATGCTCTTGAAAAAAACACATACAATGAAATTTGATACCTGTTACCTGCAGATCGTCTCCTGAAGCCGACAAACACAAACAGAAACATTTTGGAACTAACATTTCTGCCCAGTCGAAGACTTTTCTTAATTAAATCAAGACTGTTTTTGTTGAGGAAACTGATTTCAGTGTTTCGTAACCCTTTTCCTGTAGATTCCCGTGATCTCTGGCGTCCGTGTCGGCCGGTTCCTCAGGTCGACACTGCAGCAGCGTGTCCGAGCGTCCGACCATGAAAGTCTCTGTCACATTTTTTTACATTTAAAATGCAAAATAATAAAAATGGTTTCCATTGAACATCATCCAATTGAACTTGATGTGAATCTGTGTCTTTTCGAGATAAATAAAGTGATTGACAGGTAACAACAGTCAGTGTGATGAAAATGAGGAAAAACAAATATATAAAAGAATCTTTGGTTTTGCAGATCTTTTCATATCAGTGTCCTCTCTGAGACGGTGTCGCTCCTGCAGTGACTTTCATGCTCTCACAGTTTGGCCTTTTAATGTTTCTCATCTTTAATCTGACATTTCAGATTTTATTTTCTTTCTTCATTTATTTTCCTTCAGTTCTGTGAACACACACACTGATTATCTGTCTGTTTCAGTGACTCTCTGACCTGACGAAGGTTTAAAGCTCTAATTATTACTGCTGCTGTGCTGCTCTGAGTAAAGGTGTGTGTGTGTGAGAGAGAGAGAGAAATGATAAGAGCCTGTGGGACAGATAACAGTTATTAAGGTTCTCTGTGGACACCCCGCCTCACACACACACACACACACACACACACACACACACACACACACACAGGTCAATTTACAGCTAGCAACTGTAGACTTGCTCGTGTCCCAGCGGGCTCTATTACTGTGTGTGTTGGGCCGTGTACTGATTTCCTACACACACAAACAACATGGGCATTCTGGGCACAGAGGTGGGTATCCAATGTACAAACACACACACACACACACACACACACACACACATACACACATACACACACACACGCTGGCAAGCAAGGAAACAACAGAATCTCCTGAAAACATGCAGTAATATGTGAACACAGTCTGACAAACAACGTGTGTGTGTGTGTGTGTGTGTGTGTGTAGGTGCAGAGGTGAGTAAACAACCATAAAACATACACAAACACACAAATTAAACACACAGAAAGCAGCAGAGTGAAAACACACACACTGTAAATGAGGCCGTTCTTTGTTCACACCACAGAACAAACATGTTTTCTCCTCGCGCCGCTCGGCATGATGGGACGCCGCTCACCGTTAACCTGCCTCCTCGTTGACTGGTTTGATCACTCGACGACGGCTTCATTAAAAAGCAGCGTCAGGTGAAGGTTTATTTTCAAAACAACGTGACAAGCGGAGAAAAGGGAGGAATGTTTTCCTGAAGGTTCAACGTTTCGTCTGAGGAGAGAAAACAAGAAAATCTGTCAGAAACAAACAACAGAAACGAGTTCGTCACTCCTCTGATTTACACTCATTATTGTTCAGCTTTAAAGAACCTGTGTGGAGGCTTTTCATGACTACAGTGTGTTTTCATCCACCACTAGGTGTCACCAAAGTCATGCTTTTTAAAATCCAGGTGTTTGTGACATCACATATTTATTAAAACATCACTGTCATTTTTCAGATATGATTCATATGAGCTTCATTACAAAAATGAATAATTGTCATTCAAACAAACAATCTCATATTATAGAATAAAAATCTGCACGTATGCGTCTGAACAATGTTCAACTTTGTCACTTTTGCATCATGTTGCACAACATTTCCTCATGTTACGTCATCACATGAACCAATCTTAGCCTGTTAGCTCGCTGGCTAACAGACAGGCCGCAAACCAAAGCCAAAATGTCCAGGAGAGCTCCCAACATCCAACAGTGTGTGTGTGTTTGTGTGTGTGCGCACACACACACACACACACACACACACACACACACCTACACACACACACACACACAGCCAATTAAAGTTGTTTGTCAGAGAGGAAAAATAATTACAGAAGCTTGTTGCTGCTGTTGATGTTGCTGTGTTCAGGGATACTGTGTCTGTGTGTGTGTGTGTGTGTGTGTGTGTGTGTGTGTGTTTTCATCTGTTGCTCTTATTCAATTTGCTTTTCTCTTTCTCTGTTCAGTTCAAGAAATCTTTATTGACACAGCAGGCAAAACACGTTGCTGCAGCAGCAGCTGATCAAATAAACAGTTTTCATATTTGGAACCATTTTGATAAGAAACACGACAGTTTAGTCCTTTAAGTTCACAAAGTGCTGAACATTTTCCTTTAATGTGTCTTTAAAAGTCATGTATCAGTGTAAACATGCTGTAATCGACCTTCAGCTGTTTGCCTTCGTACAAACACACTGAAAATCACATTCAAACAAATTCAGAAATCATGTGTTTGTGATTGTTTTGATTGATAACAAGTGTTGTTTTTCTGCAAATGATTATTTTACATCATGTTTTTCTCAAATGTTTGTCTGCAAACAAGTGTGTGTGTGTGTGTGTGTGTGTGTGTTTGTGTTTTCAGTGGGAGGTCTGTTTCTTAAGCACAACTCAATCACTCTAACATTCATAACAGGTTGATTAAAGCTGCTGCTGTTTGTTCTTTGTTGTTGTTGTTGAGTGAAAATGTTAAATATTCATCGTAGACAAGTAAAAGCACGATTCAAAACCTCCACAGTCGCAGCAGGAAACACATCGTAAAAAAGCAGTTTGTCTTTAATTTTGTCATTACATTAAAAAAAAGTTACGTTTTATTTTGAAATTCAACCTTCGTCTCCGTCTCGACTGTTTGAGTTTCAGCTTTGTGTGTTAATGTGAGACGTTGTTGGTAAATGGATTAATGGTTCGCAGCAGGACGAATCACAGTCACAGCACAAATCACATCATCAGCACGTTTGTGTTCGTGGAGTCAAACATATAAGAATCACACAGGATCAGTTTCCAGGTTTCTGAAGCCTCAGGGTTCACGAGCCGCCGCTGCGACGACGCAGCTCGGCGTCTTAACACTGACGGATTTATGGTGTTTTACGTGTCTTTTTCCCCTTAAATTTACTGTATTTTAGTTTATGGAAAAAAGTAACAAAAGAAAAAAGCAAAAACTGCAGAAATCAGCTCCTGAGACTGAAAATACTTCACTTTAAACATTTCTGTTAAAAGTGTTTTATTTCATAATGTGATCCACTCCTTCACAAAATAGATTTAAAAGGTTTAAATGGCGGTTTGATGCTGATTGATTCGTTCGTCCTCACCTGCTATTTTTAAAGTCTATTAATGAGTCGGGAACAAAAGGCCTCCTCAGGAGAAACAGCGTTTCTCTCACAACATATGTTCCACTGCAACACGTAGGAATAAATTACCAAACAGTCTTTATTTAATCATCAGAGACTGACGCCTCTCGGTGCCGCCGGTCGCAGCATCACATCCCCAAACCTGCGCTGTAAAAAGTGACGGGACGCAGACGATTCAACTTCAGCTGCTGTTTGAGTCAGAAAAACAGCAACACCTGACAAAATGTTCTTTGTTTTAAAAATGAAACAAAAAGGTCCAGTTTGACCATGTTGGGCCTGATGTTTCCCCGTCAGCCTCTTTAACCTCGACCTCCGCCCTGAATCTGAACCTTTGATTGGTCAATGACATGAATTTAAAAAAATGTTCAGTTGTTTCCTTCTCCCTCAACTCTTCTTTCTTACATCGCAGCTTTCTCACTCCAGGAGTGAAGTTTGGAGCAGATAACTCAGTGATCACATTCAATGTTTTTGTTCAATGTTTTATTACTGAATATGAAGGGCATTTTTTAACAACAACAAAACCAACACAAACCAATGGACGGGAGGAATCTGAGCAGCCAGCTGAGAGAGGACGAGCTTCAGGGAGGTTTTAAAAAGAGTCTGTGAGATGAGAAGATCTGCTGCTCTGGTTTATATGCACACCTGCTCAGGTGAGTCCCATGATGCAGATCAAGCTCCTCATTGGTCAGACGTCAAATAATGAATGAGGGTGAATGAAAATCTACAATTCAAATGTTCTGATCAAATGAAAAGTCAAAAATCACACAGACGCTTCTGATGGTAAAATTTGACTCTGAGTTAAAAACCTTCAAACAACAGTCATTTGTTGTTTTGTCTTTCTTGTGATCGGGACTCTGATGATTTGACCTTTGCTCCGTGTCGAAAATGAACAGATCAAAGCTGTGATCGACAGGTTTGTTTTATAGTTTAGTTCATCTGTCGTTCAGCCTCAGTTTGTTCTGGCCGGCTGGATTTCACATGTATGAATGAGTCTCAGTGTTTGAGTTCAAATCATCTCAGAGATGAAGATGAAGATGAAGAGAAACGTTGATCCACAGGAGCCGATAAGATCTGCTCAAAGCACAAAGACTGAGCACAAACACAGGAAACACACGGCGCAAAGAGACCAGATACCAACGGGGGACAGGTGAAACCAATCAGTAATCACAAAGACAGGAAGTAAAGTAAACCAACACACCTGAGGACAAACTCTTTCAACATAAAACAGGAAATAACCAAACTAAAACCCACAATTCAGACATTGTCATTGACATCGTCATTCATCTAAATGTCTAAATGTCCAAAGTGAAACTGACTTCAACTGCACCTCAGAAACAAGAGGAACACAAGGACGAACAGAGGCCACTCGTCTTCCGTCACAGAGCTGAAAACCAACCTGTCGGGTTTCAACACGAGATAAAATCACTCGCCCGACTTGTCACCTTTTGCAGCGCCGCTCCATCCTCTCCTTCATCAGCATATGTCAAAGGAAGTGAAACCTGGAAGCTGCCAGCTCCTGCACGGCGGCTCGGCTGCAGGCGTCAACGCTCGTCAATATTTACATAAAGCTCACCGGGGAAACAGCTCGCGTGGCGGAGCGGGTGTCATCACCGCCCCGAGGTTCACCGGCATCTGTGTGTTCTCATGAACCTGATGGCACATGAGACATGAGGTCTTCCTCTGTGGGGACAACACTGAGGGTCCAGACTTTTTTTTGAGGGTGGAGACTTGGTTTTAACATTGGGTTAGAATTTAGGTAACTTTAGGTTACGAGGCCACAGAAATATGTCAATGAAGCGTGACACCCAGTTATTGTATCCAGCCCCAAACGGCCCTGCAAAGGATGGATGGCAGATGATGGTTAGGAATCCGTTCCTGGTCGTCATTTGAGAGACACCACTTCTTTACTAATAGTATTTCTTTCATGTTCACCTTGGTGCGTTCAGAGTAAAGAGACAGAGCTGAGAGATCAGGTGACACGGAGGTGAAGAGAAGCAAATATTGATGGTTAAGATCCGATGATGAGGGAAATCCAGATTTGGTCCCCCCTCCCCCCTCGGCTTCCCTCTGGAGACACTAAAAGCTTTATAATTATATCTAGCAGAACTCGTTAAACACCTGGAAACTGAATCAGTTCATCTCAGAGATTTCAGGATTAAAGTTGGATTTGGATGTGCTTCATTATCAGCATCGCAAACCTGAAGCCACGACGGTGATTTAGAGTCAAGGTGAATTGACATTATCGCTCATAAGAGTCGAAAATCAGTCAAAGCGACGTCACAACATGAACCTGTAGCATCATCGATCTGTTCATTTATCTAAAAGAAGAATTTGTCCACGTTGGAACTTTGTTTCACTTTTTACTCTCACATCATGTTCATGTTCACATCATGTCAGTAAAAACAGAAGCTGTGGTCGCGTTCACGTCAATCAATCAATCAATCAATCAATCAATCAATCAAAAAAATGTATTGATTTAAAAATTGTTATTTCTATAAGTCAACTTGCAGCAAACTACATTTTTGTCAGTCTCATCCAGAATTGTTGACTTTTTTGGCTCCATGTTTTCTGTCACTGTTTCCCAGATGAAGTCATGTGAGAAGCCACCTGTCTTTTTTCCATCCACAAAGCTCTGATTGGTCGATGTTTAATTGGAAAACTTTTTGAACCTTTGACTCAGACGCGGTCGGTGACTCAGAGGTCTTCAGGTCTGGAAACAGGCTGCGAGTCGGAGCAGCAGCGTCTCAGTCGCCGACTGAAGCAGAAGCTCTCGACGAAGAACAATGGAGACATTTTTCTCTGTGGGAAAAACACACTCACACATGGCGTCTCAGTAATGCCACGTGTTTGTGTCAGTGTTTTTAATGTTTTGTAAAAGTGAGGTACAGTTTCAGAAAATGTGAAAGTAATTAAGACAAACTGTAACATGCGGGAGGCGTGACCCGTGACCCGCGCGCTGACACGTTCCGGGTTCCCGCTGCGTCTCCCGGCCCCTCCCACCGCTGCCCTCTGACTACTGTTGTACCTCGCCACGCGCCGCCGTCGGCAAACTTCCCCTCAAAACATTTGCACAACAACATACAACAACGACACCAAGTTTACTGGGAAGAGACGACGGCTTTTTAGCACTTTGCCGCATCTCGCACACCCCACGGTGACGGGAATAGCACCCATGGAGGGAGGAGGGGGCTGTAAAAATGTAACAACGGGTGGTGAGTGTCAAATCTGTCAGAGTGGTGTTTGTTCGTGTGTGTGTGTGTGTGTGTGTGTGTGTGAAGGGTGTGTGTGCAGCTTTAGTGCTGCATGAGTGTGAATGAACAGTGTGTGTTCGTGTTGCCACAATGGTGTGTGAATAACTGAGAGTAACTGAGCACCGTGTGTGTGTGTGTGTGTGTGTGTGTGTGTGTGTGTGTGTGTGTGTGTGTGTTTCGAGGTGTTGCAGAAAGTCTGATCTGATCTGAGCGTGCTCACTGTGGCGAGCAGACCGCCACCGTGTTGGAGGAGAGAGAGGAGTCACTCTCATGTGAAAAGTCAGACATTTAAATCACAGTTTTTTTGAAATCAGATGATTTATTGAACAGATTGTGTAACGTGGTGTGACTGTGTGTTCTTGAAGGTATCCTCTGTTTTCTGTTTGTCTGTTTTAATTGTGTTTTTGGCCGCGTTGTGTTTCCGCCTCCACAAAGAAACTTAATTACCGACATTATATTTGAATGTGAAACTGAAAAATGGCTGAATTCACTGTTCTGGCTACAAACAGTCGTCTGTCTGCCACAAAACACAAAACCATCGTCCATGTTTTCATCTCTTCACACAAAACCATCAAACACCACATTATTCTGCTCACCTGCAGCCACAGGTGGAAGAAGTACTCAGGTCCTTTACTGCAGTAAAAGTACTAATACACACTGTGAAAATTCTCTCATACAAGTAAAAGTCCTGCATTCTAAACCATGTAAGTATTATCAGTAAAAAGTACAGAAAGTTTTCATGCTTCAGAAAACTTCCAGGTGTCTGAGAAAACTCAACATGAACAGTTTAACAGTCGACTGTTTTGTTGCCTTCTCTGGTTCATCACATCACCTGCTGCTCAGGTGAAGACGTCACGGCACATTTTCCACTCATTCATGCAGAAATGAAACTTTGTCTTACCGTTAAGACTCGTGTGTTTTCCTTCTCTGTCCTTCCACGAGCAGCTGACAGCAGCTGAAGCTGGCGCTCGTTGATGAAGCTAAAGATCAGATTGTTTTTCACATGTTGCACAATTTTAACCGCAAACAAATAAATCAATAACTCAGATTTGATTCTGTCACAATAAAATACAGCTTGTTTATTTAGTAGTTTCATGATGAAGGTTTTTTACCTGAACTCTATAAAGTTTGTGCTTTTGCACGTTACAAGACAGATTTTAGTGCTGAGATTGTTTGATGAGTCCTGGTCCTGGTCCAGGTCTGACCCAGGTCTGATTCTGACCCACATCAGAGTAAACTTTCAGCCTGCGTCTTCAGTGTCAGTCCATGTGGTCCGGCGTCTCGTCGGCGTCTCGTCGGCGTCTCGTCTCTGCAGCTCGTAGCTGTGACTCTCAGTGTTTTCACAGCGGAGCGGCTCTGATGGTCTCAGGTCCTGCACAGTCTCTGGAGACACAGATGGACTGAGAGAGATCAGACTGTGATCTGAGCTGTGAACGGCTCAGAACATACAGCTAATATGGAAGATGAGCAGAGACGCTGCTGAAGACTGCATCAACCAATAACCATCAACTGTATTTATTTTCATGTTGAAACAGGAAGCAGACAAAAACAAACTGTTGACACATTATTTAGATTTTCCTTCATGGGAACTAAGAGGCTCGAACCAGGAAGAACAAACAAACAGGAGCAAAAATGAAAGTATGAGGACGCGGATCATTTAGTGTAAATGACTGTGACGCACTGACTAATTGGAAGATTATCTGTCTGATCAGTGAGCTGATTGGCCGATCGGCTCAGTGAGTGATCACCTGACTGAAATGATCCAATAACATGGATGTTGTTGATGGAGGAAAGTTACAGAGAGACGTTTGAATGAAGTGCAGCTCTGACAGGATGATAATCATCTCCAGTATCAGCACACACACACACGCACACACACACACACAACACACACACACAACACACACACACAACACACACACGTCTTTACTTATGTCACTTTTGGGGAATTTACATAGACTTACATTCATTTCCTGGAGACTGACCTGAAGGACCTGACCTTAACCTAACAATAACCTAACAATAACCTTAACCTAACAATAACCTAACAATAACCTAACAATAACCTTAACCTAACAATAATCTTAACTGTTGACATAAAAATCACAGTTTTCCAAATTGAAGACACCACTTTTTGTCCCCAGTTGCACCGCTGTCCCGAATCAACTGGTCTTGAGTCTGGTGTATGTCCCCAATTTGGACATAAGCGAACACACACACACACACACACACACACAGGTTGGAAGGAGACAGAGTTGCTGATGGAGAAGATTCATCCAGACTCGTCTAATAATTCTTCCTTTGTGGTCACAGATGTGTAAAGTTATTTTCGTAACGTGGAGAAAAATTGAGCAGGTCAGAAAAGGAAACTGTTGAGGAAGAGTTTTCAGACTCTGAGTGGGAGTGGGCATGAAAGCACACGGCTGAGTCACCTCACATTAAAGTATGATTCAGTTCATTTCGTCCGTTTGTTCGCTGCCACTGATGTTACACAGACTGATCACAGACCTGCTCACGGAAATCCTTCAGAGTCAGAGTCTGAAAATACAGACTGACTTCAGCTGTCGTCCGACAGTCATTGATCAAAACTCACAACTGAACAATGAATAACGTCGTTCGTCCAAAACGTTTCACAGATGTTGAGTTCAGTCAGTTTAAGGACGTTATGAAGGTCGTGTTTTAGACACTGAACCACCTCCATCGATGCCCCAGATTGAACCTCAGTTACACCCAGGATCAAACAGTCGCAGCGAAAACTGAAATCAATACAAGTGAAAATCTTATTCATGTCAATTGAGCAGCTGCTTTCACTGGATTCTGCACAGAACCGGTTTGGACCAGTGACAGTGTCGACTGAGACTCTCGACCCGACAAGAGTCAGGAGTTGATGTGAAGTCGGCTCATTCGTGTCAGGACCTCTGACACTGTTGGGAACTGAGCCTGAAAAATGACCTGGACTGAACCTTCCCGAACTCTCTCACACTGAGATGCTGGAAGACGTCTGAGTGTTTCTGTGTTTCACTTCACAATGAACGTCGTCCTGTTGGATCTTCAGCGTCTGAGTCGATCTTCTTCAAGAGTTCGTTTGTCAGGAAACATAAATCGGTTTGACTCGTTCGAGCAGAGGATCAGTTTCCTGGTTGTTTCTCTGCCTCGTCGCTGCTGACGAATAAAGTTGTGCCTTCATGAAGTTCGGTGTTAAAGCATCATCTGCTCTGACTCATCGGCATCAAATTGTTTGAACACACGTCTCTATAAATAAGGACGAATACTCCGATGCACATTTCCATCCCGGGTGGATCTGCAGGGAGCTGAACTCGGCACACTGAGTCACCGCAGGACCGAGACGACGCACGGCGCCGGGTTTTACTGCTTCGAGTGTGATGATGCAGGAACAGCTGCAGCAGGAGGAACACGCCGTCAGCTCGTGATGGGATTAACACAGGACGTCAGGGAAATTTAATCTGACTCTCAAACTGGAGCAAAACACGTCCTCCAGGTTAATCTGTCATCAGGATCTGGATTAATCATCCAGACCTGATTTATAAAAAACACCTGAGATCAAACTAATGAGACTAAACTCAAACTATCATTTTGTTCCAGGTTGTAAAAACATTGTTTTAGCATTTATACACACAAATACAACAAAAAATGTATGAAATAAAACTATAATAGAGTAAATTTATCTCATCTCCTTCTTGTGTGAATGATTGTAAATCATAGAAAATATTAATAATTCAAAGCTTCTTTCGCAAACATTTGTTCTACAGACAAAAAACTCAATTCAAATGTCCGTTACAAAAATGACTGATACAACTATTTTCTGCCTGTTCAGTGATGAAACCTTTTTAAATGATGAAATCATTTGAACAGTTTCTATTCGCGTGTTTGTGGATTGATCATATTGTAAATCTGAAGCAGGAACGTATATGTCTGGTTTTCTCCTGACGTGTCCTGGACTCGTGGAGGTGAGGAGAGAGAACGAGTCTGTGCAGAGAGAAAACACCGACAGCTGCGACAGAAACACGATGCATCATTAGAATAAAACACACAAAGTGCGAATCAGCGGCCGCCTACCTGCAAAATCCAGGAAGCAAAGCTGCGGCAAACAGGCTCCGTCAGACATGTCTCACCTGATCTGTGACATACAGTATCATGTAAATGGATGTGGCTGTTGTTTACATCATGAACAGCTGACACAACGTTAGTGAACTGCAAATGTACATGAACTTGATTTTCAGCCGAAACAGGATGTTTTTTAGTTTGATTCTGTTTGTTTTTACTCATCAGCTGCTTTTACACGACTCTGAGTTTATAACAAGTTAATCACCTTAATAACAGTATTTAGTTATTATGATGTCATCGGTTTGTCGTCATCATCAACCAACCACTGACCTGCTGCTGACCCGACCAGGAACACACTCTCTCTAACACACACACACACACACACACACACCGTATGCCTCAATTCTGGCATCATCCTTGGTAATAAATGGACGTAAATGGAGGCAAGGTTGATGCGTAGGAGGGCTGGCAGAAGTGTGTATACATCTGTGTGTGTGTGTGTGTGTGTGTGTCTCCTAGCAACCAACGCACTTCAGTCTCTGTGTTGAACCGACAGCAGCGCCGCTTTGAGGAACCTGTGCTCATATTCAACAGGTGTGTGTGTGTGTGTGTCAGAAACTCAGGACACATCTGTCTGCATCTGTCTCTATCACTACAGACAGAGAGACAGACAGACAGACATACAGGCAGGCAGACAGACAGACAGTCAGGCAGACGGACATGAGACAGGACAGTCTGTTCTTCTCATCTCTGGAACGAGTGGAAACATCCTTCAGTCTGACAGTTGGCTCATATTAACTCATCTGACCAATCAGACGTGGCTGATGCTGAAACATCTGTCCAGCTGTGAACGTCTCTTCACCGTCTCTGGTCATTTTTCTGTCTCCGTGTTTGTGTCTCTGCAGGGAGACGATGTTCCTGTTGTTGACGCCGCCTACGAGGCTCTGATTGGCTCCGTTGTTTCTCTGCCAGGTGGAAACAGTGGAAACATCAGACCCGTTTGAATTAATGAAATGGGAAATGGGAACGACCTGCAGGTGGCGCTGCGCGGCAGAGAGGGCCGAGAGTTCACAACATGTCATCCATCATGAAGACACTTCTTCGTTTGTCCGTCCTTCATCTGCTTTGTGTCCTGTTGTCTCCGTGTGATCGACCCTGAGGACAAAGGAGGAAAATTCATTTTTAGTCTTAATCAACTAATTTAACTTTCAGGTCAACAAAATAAAATAAACATTCGTCATCTCTCAACAGAATTCTATTAAATACTGTCGTCCAACATCATAAACAGGAAAATAGAGACGAAGTTCTGATTCTGCTCTAAATGAACAGCTGCATTTAAATCAAACCTTAGTTCTTGAGTTCAGAGTCAAAAACCTCATGAATCACATGTGAACATGAAACTGACTTTTTCACGTTAGATTCAACTAAAATGTCTCATCTGTCAATCATCCATCAGGAGGTTTCCCCTCTGTCCTCTCCTCCTCCTCCTGTTGATGTCTCTCTCTCTTCCTCTCTCTCTCTCTTTGAACCCCCCCCCCTCTCTCTCCTCTCTCTCTGTCTCTCTCTCTCTCTCTCCTCTCTCTCAGTCTCTCTCTCTGTCTCTCTCTCTCTCTCTCTCTCTGTCTCTCTCTCTCTCTCTCTCTCTCTCCTCTCTCTCTCTTTGAACCCCCCCCCCTCTCTCTCTCTCTCTATCTGTGTTTGTTCGCTTCCTCTCTTTCACTTTTCTTTTACTTCTCCTTCTTTCTGTCGGACTCTGGTTTTTATTTTTCCTCCTCTCTGGACCGTCTCTCCTCCGTCAGTCTCTCTCTCCGCCGTCAGTCTCTCTCTCCTCCGGCTCCAGCCTCCGTTCAGTCCCGGTCGGTGTCTCCGCTTGTCTCCGCTTGTCTCCGGGGAAGCAGCGGTTCTCATGAGCGCTCCTCCGCTGATCCGCGCGCCCAGCCCGCTGCCGTTCACCGGGGGGACCCCCGGCTCCGGCCCCGGGGGGGGAGGAGGGGGAGGAGGAGGGGGAGCGGGTGTCATCTCCTTCCACATCCAGATCGGTCTGAGCCGGGAGCCGGTGCTGCTGGACGCCGCGGAGCTCAGCCTCAGTCAGGTCCGGGAGGTGGCGTGCTCCATCGTGGACCAGAAGGTAACCGAGTCCTGCAGGTCCAGACCGGACCCCCGAGTGATGCTCAGAGACCTGATGCTCAGAGACCTGATGCTCAGAGACCTGATCCTCAGAGACCTGGTCAGACCTGGTCAGACCTCATTTGTCATAGGTCAGATGTGCATTAGTGAGGGTCTGAACTTAAACCTTGTCGGTGGCCTCAGCTGAGCTGATCTCGTCCTTCAGGTCCAAAACAAAGTTCAGTTGTTGATGGTAAAATTCTTTCTTGACTTTGATCATGTTTGTTTAAAGAGCAGTTTAAAACCTCAGAGTCTGGCAGCGATGTACAGGTGGACTCCCGGACACTGTGACGTCACTGGTGGGCGTGGCCACAGGTGCATTTCTGACCACACCCGACATCCCTGACGCTTGACTCTTTTGACCAGAGGGGGCAGCAGATCGCTGTTATCACTGTTATCAGCCAGCAAATCTCAATCTGTACAGTTTGAACTGTCAAACAATCATCAAACTGTTTTAGCTGTTAAATATCAACCAACTTCATCATGTCACACAAACAGGAAATGACACAATAAGTGTCCTGATGGTCTGAGGAAACTATTTTGTCACCGTCATGAACTCTTTATTTCTAAAAACGTGCTGTGGATGAGGACGTCGTTCAGACCTGAAGACTCAGTCTCCATCAGAGGAAGTTTGTTGTTGTCATGGAGACGGCTGAGTTGTCATCATGTGACCTCAGTATGGAACCGTGGTCATGTGACTGGTTAAGATGTGGTTGTGATGCTGTCACCACCAGACCGGGTGATGGAAAGTGAGCGAAGTGCAGCAGATGTGTTTGAAAGCCGATGTTTTGTCGATGATTTTCCTCTTGAGCTGTTGTTTGTTGTTCAGTTTGAAATCCAGCCTCGTTTCTCGAGCTGTGCTCTGAATGTCGGTGGAGTTCATGTGTTGTATGTTGTTTCTGAACAGAACGGGGTTCGTTCAGGGTCAGAGGTGAAACTACCGACGGTGAAGTTTTGGAAAGTTGTTGTAAAATGTGAGGGAAGTGTGAACATGTTGTGTGAGTGAATGTTGAGCTCTTATTTTCACGTCATCACTCGCTTTGTGTTTTAACATAAAAAACATTTGTCGGCCTCCTGCAGACGAACCCTGATCTGATGACGTCTGCTGCTGAAAGCCTTTGACGTGTAGCTGACATGTTCCTACATACAGTGTGTGTGTGTGTGTGTGTGTGTGTGGGGAACAGTCAATATTGATGTATGGATAATGTGCCGTGCCGCAGGCGATGCCGTCTATAGTAACAGCTCTGTTTCAGTCACAGCTTTAACCTCTGTGACCTCCGGGACCTTCATGAGGCGACAAACTGAATCGAACACGTTGCACAAATCTTCTCCAGCAAACAACAGTTCATTCATTGTTCATCAAGCTGGCGTCCGTTTCTGGCTTTGAAAAGAGAAACTGGCAGCAAAAAACAGAACGTTACCTTAAATTCTTCTGTTGTTTCAACTCAGGATCCAAAGTTCAAGCAGCACATTTGTTTCTGTCTCAGGATCAATGAAGATCAGACAAATTACAAGAAGAAGTGAGAAGCGACACGTCTGTTTTCATGTTTCCTCAAACACAAACTCACCTTGTTGTTCTTTTCATTTGCTGCTGGCGACAGTGTGATGTTTGACTGGAGGTTGGAAAGGAGACATGGAAATACCAGAACAGCAACATGCCTGAAGCAAGTGTGTGTGTGTGTGTGTGTGTGTGTGTGTGTGTTTTTTTTTCTGGTTGGTTTTCAGCTCTGATTGTATCATCAAATACAGGAAGTGGCCGTGATGAGGAGACATTTTTGATGTCAGGGACCTTTGTGGTCTGAGAAATGTTGCTTGCACACATTGTGGTATTAGTACTTTCTCTTAAGTAACATCTGGATACTTCCTCGACCACCAACACACACACACACACACACACACACACACACACACACACACAGATAAGAAGTCGCTCAGTGATGAAGTTGATCACCAGCTGAATATTGAACCATCGCTGAACCATCGCCTCAGCAAAGTCATTCTGATTGGCTGTTGGATGCGTGTTGTTGGATGTGTGTTGTTGGATGCGTGTTGTTGGATGCGTGTTGTTGGATGCGTGTTGTTGATGCATGTTGTTGATGCATGTTGTTGATGCGTGTTGCTGGATGTGTGTTGTTGATGCGTGTTGCTGGATGTGTGTTGTTGGATGCGTGTTGTTGGATGTGTGTTGTGTTGTTGGATGCGTGTTGTTGATGCATGTTGTTGATGCGTGTTGCTGGATGCGTGTTGTTGATGCGTGTTGTGTTGTTGATGCGTGTTGTTGGATGTGTGTTGTTGGATGTGTGTTGGTTGGATGCGTGTTGTGTCAGTTGGATGCGTGTTGCTGGATGTGTGTTGTTGGATGTGTGTTGCTGGATGTGTGTTGTTGGATGTGTGTTGCTGGATGTGTGTTGTTGGATGCGTGTTGTGTCGGTTGGATGCGTGTTGCTGGATGTGTGTTGTTGGATGCGTGTTGCTGGATGTGTGTTGTTGGATGCGTGTTGTGTCGGTTGGATGCGTGTTGCTGGATGTGTGTTGTTGGATGTGTGTCGGTTGGATGCGTGTTGTGTCGGTTGGATGTGTGTCGGTTGGATGCGTGTTGTGTCGGTTGGATGTGTGTTGCTGGATGCGTGTTGTTGGATGCGTGTTGTGTCGGTTGGATGTGTGTTGTTGGATGCGTGTTGCTGGATGTGTGTTGTTGGATGTGTGTTGCTGGATGTGTGTTGCTGGATGTGTGTTGTTGGATGCGTGTTGTGTCAGTTGGATGCGTGTTGCTGGATGTGTGTTGTTGGATGTGTGTTGTTGGATGCGTGTTGTGTCGGTTGGATGCGTGTTGCTGGATGTGTGTTGTTGGATGTGTGTTGTTGGATGCGTGTTGTGTCGGTTGGATGCGTGTTGCTGGATGTGTGTTGTTGGATGTGTGTTGTTGGATGCGTGTTGTTGGATGTGTGTTGTTGGATGCGTGTTGTGTCGGTTGGATGCGTGTTGCTGGATGTGTGTTGTTGGATGCGTGTTGCTGGATGTGTGTTGTTGGATGTGTGTTGCTGGATGTGTGTTGTTGGATGCGTGTTGTGTCGGTTGGATGCGTGTTGCTGGATGCGTGTTGTTGGATGCGTTTGTGTCGGTTGGATGCGTGTTGCTGGATGCGTGTTGTTGGATGCGTGTTGTGTCGGTTGGATGCGTGTTGTGTCGGTTGGATGCGTGTTGCTGGATGTGTGTTGTTGGATGCGTGTTGTGTCGGTTGGATGCGTGTTGCTGGATGCGTGTTGTTGGATGCGTGTCGGGCGCCTGGGTCTCAGCTCGGGGCTTGAACGCGTGGCGGTTGGGCGACGGCTCGCCGTGTGTTTCCCTCCGTGTGTTGGCTCTGCGGCTGGAAGCTGTGACTCACTTCTGTTGGAAAGAGAATTGTGCCTTTGTTCGCTCGCTCTGCAGGAGTTTCTCTGTTTTTCTGGCTTTTGCTTCGTGAGCTGAAGCTGCTGCCAAACGTTCACAATGAAAGTGCATGGAAACGCACGCAGACAGTGTCAGTGTCCTTATGAATGTGATAGATGTCCTCGTTCTCACAGAGACAAGTCATGAGTTTGTGAATGTGAGCTGGTTTTTCTCTCATTTACACAAATAGCAATGATGCTGTTATGAATGTGCTCGCTCGCTCTCGCTCTCTCTCTTATCTAACGTCTTATTCATTTCAATCACGTATGAAGCTTTAATTGGCTCATTTTACTTTAAAATACATTCAAAGAAATTCAAGAGAAAATGGACTGAATATATGATTGTGCAGGATTCGGGACCAGGACGGTGTCGGATCGGGGACAGGGACTGGGAATGAACCGGGACAGAATGGGACCGAGACGGGGACTCGACTGGGATCGGGTCTGGGTTGGATGATGACCGGACCGAAGTGGGATCTGGATTTGATCGGAGCTGGATCAGCAGAGACGGGATTCGTGGGATCTGGGAGGAGTTCTGGATGCGGAGCTGGATCAGCCAGATCAACAGACTCCAGCTCCGGCTGTGGGTGACATCCACGCTGGGACTTCTTTATTGTCCCGCTGGGACTCGAGTGGAAGCAACAACTTGAGACCAACTTTTTCAGATTCAGTTCCTCTGGAGAACAAATTAGAAGATGGTGGCAAACACCTGCTTAGTGTGAATACAAGCCAAAAATAGAGAATTATGCACATTAGTGTGGTTATGTTCTCACACACACACACACACACACACACACACACCATGTGACGTGTCCATTATCTCTGTTCAGATTCACTAATCGTCTAATTTCAGGTGAAAATCACCTCATTTCCCAACAGTGAGACTTTTACACCTGAACGTAACACACACATACCTGAAACCTGAGAGCCAGGACGCTAACGGCTTGACACCATGTGACACACACACTCACACACTCACACACACTGAACTAACGCTAAAGTATTTATTAGCAGGTTGCTGTGTATTCTAAAGTAGCGCAGGTCACCTCGACACCTGTTCACACGCCGAACCAGTGTGACATCACTCGAAACATGCAGCACTTAACACTTCAAATAGCACCAAATGAACTGATTAACAAGAGAAGTGTGTGTGTGTGTGTGTGTGTGTGCGCATGCGTGTGTGTGAAAGCAGGTGTGTTTGAAATGGCTTTTTATAAATGTTCTTAGAGGTTTTCAGAAACTCTGCAAAAGTTTCTCTTCCTCTAAATATTTCACTGACAGATCTGAGGTCCAATCAGAGCTGAGATCGAACTGTTTGTCTGCCTTCTCATTGGCTGTTCTGCCTGAGCTGTACACCGACGGCTTGGTTTCGCGGTATCGTGGCTGATGTCAGGGTTCCGGCTGTGCAGAGCGGAGCGATGGTCAAACACATCTGTCTTCGTAGGAGTTTGCTTTTTTTTGGCCAAATGTTTCAGGACCAACGTTTGACTCCACCTGCAGGGGGCGTGGTGGGAGACGCAGCCTGCCACTAACCCCGATCCACAGCTGGCAGATTCCTGGGGACGAGGGGACGAACGTTGGGTGGGCTGTGGATCGATGGCGGGGCTGGAGGCGTGGAGGAACCCACCCTCAGTGAGCCTCAGCCTCATCGTCCCCCTGCGGCTCCTGTGTCGAGAGACAGAGACGGCTTCGAACATTAATGTAGAGCGACGTGACGCCGTCTTGTTCCTGAGCCATTTAATGAAACGCAGCGAGCCGTGTTCGACCGTGTTCGACCGGGTGAGAACAGGTGAGAACAGGTGAGAACAGGTGAGAACTGGTGTCTGCGCTGACGCTGATACGAAGGTCAGGTGACGACAGAGTCTGCAGAGTCACACGGTCACATTATATGAACACGTAAACACAGTGATCAAGAAAAATGTGCACAGCAAAGATTCAAATTAAAAATCACATCACTCAGATTTTTTCATGAAAAGACTGAATCTGAATCAAAATCAGATGCAACATCAACACTGATGAACATATATTGTTTTTTGAGCTTCAGCTGTGTGAAGGTAAAGAATGAAAACACTGTCCGACGCTCTGGGCGTCACTGAACATCCCTGTTTCCTCAAACACACACTCACGCACACACACACACTGTCAGTAGCGGTTTCTCCTTGTTGCCTGGCAACTGATGATGATTGCGGCTGTGAAGTGTCCTTCTGAGGGCCATTATGAGACACACACACACACACACACACACACACACTGAATGAAACAGAAGAGAACAGATGTGTGTGTGTGTGTGTGTGTTTTCTCTCATTGTTCTCTCTCTTTCATCTCCTCACTTTTTCATCCATTCATGTCTCTTTATTCATCCCTCTCTTCATCTCATTTTCCGTCTCTTCCTGTCGTTCTGTCACCTTTTCTTTTTCCTTAAAGTCTGTTGATACTTTATATTTTTATTCTTGTCAACATGTTCAGACTCAAACCAACCGTGAACTCACGCGCTGGAGTTTATCTGGACTCAATTCCACAAAAAATGGAAATACTCGAGTAAAGTACAGATACTTGAAAATTCTGTATGTAAGAACTACGTTATGACTCTTTCCAGTTGTGTCTCAGTCTCAGGTTAAAACTTGGTTTGTGTATGTGAACACTGAATACACATATTTGTCTTATAAACCTCAGAAGCTCACACACACACACACACACACACACACACACACACACACACATATCTGTTTATGCTCACACAGATTCAAGTGTATCTGCTGCTGTCACTGCTGTAATGATGATCTCACACACACACACACACCTTTGTAAGTGGCATCACGCAGCATGTCCTGTCGTCATGGTGACGGCCCTCTCTCATCCCCATTAGGTGTTTGAGTGAGGACCAGCACATCATCGCCGTCGTGTGAAAACCTCACGTCTCCAGTTTGGATGATTTGCAGGTTTTGTTTCTTTCCCGTCTTT